>CM031236.1:567718551-568062264 GCA_018340775.1 Taxus wallichiana var. yunnanensis
GCAATAGATTGAATCCTAGGGATGAGAAAATTATACAACATTTTAAGTTGTGGATTTTTGTGGGAATGAGTTTTTTTTAAATAAAGTGAATGGGGCTTTAAATAATGGGGCCACCTAGGGGGTTGAATATGTTTTTAAATTTAGGACATTTAAATTGGGTTATTGAATTAAAGTTTCTCATGGGGTATCTTTCTTAATTAAAATTAAATAAGGGGGTTAAAAGGGACAAGTGTAAATGTAAAAATCAAAATAAATAAATTAATGATGTCGCCTAATTACTAATTTCCTAGGTGGGTAAGATTGATTTAACTTAATGAATAATTAGAAATTTTATTAAGGACCAAGGTAGATAAATAAGACTCTCATTTTATTCATAGAAAGTAATTAATCGCAACGAATGATTTTCCACTCGCAACTATAAAAAAATTCCGTAAATTTTTCCATAAACAATTAATAGCATTTGATAATTTTTTGGCACATAAAAATTGGGTGTTCCACCTGCACTGCTCCTGGAGCTTAGGAGTTATGTTGGGACTTGTGCTCTCGATTTGAATTTAATTTCTATGACCATCCTTAATGCGGATCAAATCCGGATTTGGGTGGATTGTTGGTGATCGGTTGTGGGGATAGATAGCTTTTGGTGGCCCTCAATGGCAATGAAAATATGACCGAGTGGATCGGTGGATCCTAGAAAAGCTAGAAGGTGGGTGGAATATAGTCCAACCCAAGCTTCCTCACTCGTATTACGTTGAGTCACTCCTGGGGCTCGCATGTTTTTATTGATGACCTAAGTAAAGCCCTTTTGACTTGGATTTTTCATCTTCGGGGTCATCCCCGGTTTATCGGATCTTTCCTTTTCAAGCTAACCTTAGTGTTCCTTGTTTTCTTGGCCATCTTTTTGCTACCGCAGAGAGGTGTCATCTTGGTTAGTTAATGATATATCTTTTCTCCATTTATCAAAAGCATTCGGTTGATAAAGATGCAGATAATGTGGAGGAGGAGGAAGTGCCTCTTCCTCCTCAAAAGGAGCATGTGAAACTTGAAAGTAAGAATTATTTGGATCCTTTGGTTGTGATAAAAGACATGCCATGTACATTTAGGATGAAAAGTTTCAAGGATCAAATTGAAGTGATGATTCCAATCGAATATTCAAATTGAAAATCCAAACATGGAAAAGGATTGGATAGTTCGAATCATAAAAAAAAGGGACTATCTCTCCCCTTAAGATGCACTTAAGATCCTAATGGGAAGAGGTCAAAGAAATGATATAAATGCTGGTTGGGTATGTTGTTAAATTTGTTTGGTTTGCTATTAGTTTAGCTGTTGGTTTGTTGTTTGTTTCGTTTTTTTTTTTTTTTTTTGTTTTCTTGTGTTGTGCCGTTGGAAGATGAAGCTTATTTTTTCCTAAACGTAATATATTTATCTCCACTTTTGTATGGGGTAGGGTCCCCTTAACCCTCTTTTACCCATAGTAAAATAAATATTATTGGGATTTTTGGTCCCCTTAAAACCAAATAATTACCTAATCTAAAAAAATGAAATTTTGAAACAATATAATCTTTTTATACTACTCAATGAAGACAATTACATATTCATGCATAATTTATTATAATCCTTGTTCCTTGTAATAAATATTTTGCAATAATCACTAGTGAATGTAATTCCCATTACTCTAGATTAGTTAATCTATTATAATTATAAGATTCCATTTGAATCAAACTTGGTCCCTAGAAAATGGAGCTTTAACATAAATGCACTTAGAGACTCATCACTATGATTCTTACTAATTTTGATTTTACTTTTCTTTTCTAATTTTTCACTCTTCTTCACTCATAATTTTTCTCATATATTCATTTTTTCTTTATTCGTAGAATGTGATTAGATAATTTAAGATACATTTGGAACGATTCCTTAACTCAATCAAATAATTGTTGATTAAAGCTATTTTTAATTATTATATAAGGTAAGAAAACATGGACTATGGCTCCCATAAGCCTTACAACTTCAAATACAACATGAGAGACAGAGGAGAAAAAGATAAAGTGATGAGGAATAAAATAAATGACCTCTACCAGCAATCATAAAAGATAAACAAAAGTTAATGTAAGTTGAAGCTATAGATCAGTCAAGGAGACTTGACCTAACTCAAAGATAGAGAAAAACATTAAGACTCGCCACTAAGAGCCACAAAATAACGAATTTACATAACATATTTATATTTCTTATGATGGACCTTAATCCACCCATCACCGTCATTCCTGGAGTTCGAAGATCCTATCATATATCCTGGCCTGAGGATCACCTCCAAATCCAAAAATCCGCTGACCTTCTACTAAGTGAAGGGATCTTACCTTCATGCTGGCACCCATCAGACCTAATACGTGGAACATCCGATGGAAAATAACTTTCAAAATTATGCCAACATTCAAACTCCTACCCAACAAATGTATTCACCTTGTTACTGTTACCAACAACACCCTTCTCCTCCATCGGCCCCACATCCACCAACCAGTCGAGCACTCATAACATTCTCTTTCCTGTTCAACTCCAGATCTATAGCAAACAGGGTATCAATGTTAGTGTAGTGCTTGAATCGTCCTTTTCCCCATTCGCACCATCCTCCTAAAACTCCGTAAACCCTGGATCAAAGCTATCTATAGAGGTGGTTCCTTAGTTACACAACAAGTCTTCATCTCATATATAGACCTTTTGCAGTTAGCGCAAAAATCTGAGAGCTCTCAACTTCCATCAACTGTTCGCATTTTACTTCCTGAGACTTCAAAAAGATTCTTTTAGGTATTTTGTAACTCATCAGAATATTAATGCATAGCCTCACAAATACCAGTTAGGATCAAGCCCTGGTGGCAAAATCAACAATGATTAGCATCCCCATTGAAAATATTAAAACTAATATGAATTTTGGTAACCACTCATGATGTATTTTTGTTTGATCGTATCATACCAAGTCAGTCATTTAATCGATTACAAAGAAATTTAAGACAACCATTCCCATGTGAAAAATTTCTCAACATTGACGTGTGCATAAGGATATAATATAAGAGCCACAAAGAGAATATGTTCATAAAGTCTATGTAGTAGTTCTAACATAGTATTTATGCAAATATTTATTCAACCTTAGCATGATATGTTTCAAAATATTTCAATAATGTTGTTTAAAGCCTTCTTTCTTCCAAGTAACACTATGTAGGACTATGCAACACTACAGAAAGCTAAACAATGTTATGCAAATATAGTTTACTACTCTTACCTCATTTTGGTGATACAACATACTTAGTTAACAAGGAGGTTTCTACATCAAATAATATTACTTTCTTACTTGGTAATTACTATGCCCATAAACTAATGAAAAATATGTAAATTATCATACAATTATAATGAAATTAAACAAAAAGTGCAATGTGTAGAAAACATTTCAAGTATTATCTTTTTAAGGGATGTAAGAACTAATAACTCATTCAAGTTTGAATTCATCTTTTGACATATAGATGCTTCAAAAATAGACTAATTTATTTCTCTACAATTTCAACATAAGTTCTTCTATAGATGTATTTGTGTGTCTTAAATGCATTTGTGCAAAATATATATATATAATATATATATATATATAATTCAAATCAAGACCATATTGATGTGTGTACTTGATATACAACAAGTATGAAAAATGAAGAAAAAGAATGAATTTTTATGGAAGACCCAAATTAAGAGTCCCTTAATAAATCACAAAAGTAAATATTCACTCATCACTAATTATAATTTTACCATTATCAAAAACAAAAATAGAAACATATAAAACAATCACAACAAAAAAAGTATATAAAAAAGAAATCACATAATCTCATAAAAATGAATTTTAAAATTTAAAGAATAAGACTAAGGAAATGTGAAGTGTGAAATAGGATACATGGCTAGGGTTTTCGGGTGGCTTGCTCCTGTTGTTGTTTGCGTTTCCTTCCAGAGCCCCAAATTTTTCTCCCCCATGTCTCGTAATGCCTCTCAAAAATTATTCTTGTCGTTACTACAAGAACATAGAAAAAGTGTTTTCAGGAGCTCCTATTGCACCATACATGTAGATAAAGCAATAGATAACCTTGTTGTTACACTTTCTCTCTCAAAGATAATCGATTTAATTTTACCCTTAAAAATTTTGCCATTATTTGTAGATTTAATGGATTTTGGCCTCGATCCAAGGTCCATCAATGGATTTACTCTACTTGAGCTCCGGTTGAGCTCCGATTATGCATAAAGGGTTTCTTTATTATTTGGTTCTCTCTCTCGTATACATTATCAATGGAATCTTAATGAGGGTCCCTAGTTTTGGGGTAGGGTGGCCTTTTTCTTACACCATGGTTTTTGGATTTTGATCCTTCTTCTATGGTTGTCTCAAAATTTTGGTTTGGGTTTGTCTCCCCAATCTTCCTCTCCCCTTTTGGCACCCTGTAGTTTGTGTTGCTATTGGTCATCCTTCTTGGTCGATTCATCAAGATGGATGATGAGTGGTCCAAACAAGGTATTTTCACTTATGCTCGTATCTGGATTGAGATGGATTTTAGAAAAGGTCTTTTGAACAAGTTGGAGTTAATCCATGATGGATTCAAGTGGATTAAACTCTCGACTATGAGAACATGACCTTTTAATGCCGGTTATGCCATCAAACTAGGCACCTTTAGGAGGCTTGCCCATCGCGTCACTCAATCAGAATAAACAAAAGAAAAACAAAAGGGGTTTCTCCATGGCCTAAAGGCTCGAAGCCATTTTAAGTTTCGAAATTCAACAAATGCTCTCATCCTAAAAATTTAGAACATACAAGTGTTGAGATTCCCCCCATAGCTTTAGTGGTACTAAGCAATCACATGTTTTTGAGTGTTATGGTTCTAACTCGAGTCAAGATAACCATCGCCTAGTCCAACCACTTGCATTGGCTCCCTTACTGTGAACTGTGTGGACTATTGTCACAAAATATAAGGAGAAGAAGGGGCACTTTGTTGCTCCTGCTTCTTAAGGGCATTTTGATTCTCCTGGTCCTTATTCTCCTTCAACTTTAGATAGTTATGTTTTTAACATTTAGTGATGTTTTGTTGCTTTCCTAGGTATGGCCTAGTGTGCTTGTGACTTTGGGGCTTGTTATCATACTGCGTGAATTTTTTATTGAGAGAATCTTGTATCATGTTGCATTTAATATAATATAAGATATTTTTCATCAAAAAAAATAAAAAATAAAAAGGAATATTGAATCTTTATAAAATTAAAATTAACAACACATTCAAACAATTAGAGAAATATGTAAAATGCCAACATAAAAAAACATATAAATACAATGGCATCATAACCATTATCTTCTCACTACTGAAACAAGGTTACCTCCATGATAATACTTGCACAAGGTTAGGTCATTGTGCCTTGCAAGAAATTTTTTTCCTAACAAAAATTATGGCCATTTCCATGATCAAGTTTTTTTTTCCACTAATAAATAAAAATTCTTATCCTTTGTACATATAAAAACATCCATTTTCTCCAATAATAAAAAAATGCCAATCCATTAAATATAAATTTTTTTTCGATGGATAATATTGTCACAACAAACACTAGTTAGATATTCCTCTCGACTTAAATAGTGACTTTAAAACATAAATTTTGAAAAAAAGACTATTATGTCGGTGTGTTCACCGCTCTAGAAGAATTGAAATTGTGAAGATGAGATTAAATCAAATTTGTTCTTTACAAACTCAAAATCAAAATGGGAATGAAATATTGGTGAAGTGGAGTTTTTTCGGAAAACCATTTTCGTATCTATATAACAATGGTATTCCATATGAGGTAACATATTTGGATGCAATATTATTTATATAACATGTAATCCATGGGAGTTGACATATTTGGATTCGATTGAATTGATTGAGATAATGTTTCCAAAGAATATTAAGAAGCCTCTTAAAAACATTTTAAGAGATTGAATTTCTTCACTCTTATGCATGGGATAATTTTCCTTTTTTTTTATTGATAAATGCTTTTGATAGAGCTATGAATCGAGGGTTAAAGGGGCCCCACCCATGAATAAACACAAAATAAACCTGAAACAACACAAAACCACACCACACTAAAGCCCAAAATTGCCCCAGAGGAAGGGACGATGTTAAGAAGAAATTAATTCCCGCCTTGAAATGGGAAATAATCTATAATATTTGCTATCTGTCCCTTCTTACCTTTTCTTTTCAACACCTCATACCACTTGCCTTGATCGAACTAACAACTAGCATGAGATTATTTTCCTCCGTAGCTTCCGCACTTTTCGATAAATTATCCACAGAGCTGAATTAAAGGTTGGGAATGCCCTAGGCAATAGTTTGAGTGGACGCCCTCCTCACAAATTTATTTAATATTTTTTTCCATCAAGTAAATAAATAAATTATGCCTACATTCTTGTATTTTTAAATTTACATCATAGTCATAATAAAATAATACTAAAAACATTCTTATTAAATTATCGTGGGAGATGCTGAGAATACAAAAAATACAATATTTTATACAAGAATTCTTACAAGTCTTATTTAGCTATATCAAGTAGGTGATGGGAACTTCATCTTGAAATAAAGCACCATTTTTTCAAAAGAACCAATTTTTTTATGTAGCTCCCATGGTTTTGTGAAGAGTTGTATTTGGATCAGGCCTACCAATTCCTCCATAAAAATAATAGAAAATTTCCCCAAAAATTAAGAATAGAGAATTAAATAATTTTTTCCTTCAATTATACTCACCTCTACTAGATACACTAGTGACATTATAATAAATACATCAAAATTTTTCTAGAAAAAATTACACACTTACATAATCTAGAGCTACATCATAAAATGGGTAACAATACCAACAAAATCATATGCGCTTATAAATATGTGATATTTTCTTTTACTTGCAAAAATATTACAATTTTTTTGTGTGTATGTGTGAAATTTATGTTACTAGACAATAATATCTATAAAAGGGACGATCAATATTAAATCTTCAAATAAATTGTTTTAAATCTATGTTCTAAAATTAACAAACAAATAGGTAATTTTTATATTCAGGTGCCCCCTAACTATTGCGCCCTAGGAAACTACCTAGTTTTCCTAGGGATTAATTCTCCTTTGATTGTCCACCTCCGAGTCATAATTTCGAGGTGAATTCCCACGTTTCGTGCTACTTGCAACTTCCTTATTATTCATAACTTCCTCCGCTATTTTTTTATCCTCATTCTCATTGCTATATTTACCCGATTCTTCCTTGAATGTCGTGGTTGAGACTAAATATGGACATGGAGTACCCCATCTTGTAGCTCCATTCTTAACATTTCTATTATTTTTGTTAAGTGGGAAATAGGCATGCAAATGACTTGGATTTCTAAAAATCGGCATCAAAAGGTGGTGTTCTCGTAGTCCAAGGGTTGTATTCGCTGCAAGTTCCCAAATTTCTAAGATATATGATCAGACATACCTTTACTTAAATCTACTTCAACACACATTCTTTCATAAGTGCACAATCTGGATTGAATTTGTTCCACTTATTCTTTATTGTATTTACCAAGAGCATTTCCGATATCCTCCAAGGAATACCAAAAATGCAAGGGTAAGTAGGGTAGCTTAACCCAAACCGGTGTTATTGCAACCAGATGGGTAGTTAGATCAAAATGTAGGAGCCACGGGGTTAAGTACAAACCATCGTTGCCCCAAAACCAAGGACCCTAGAGAAGTATTTTTATAATCCTCATGATCTCTAAAATGAATAATGGAAAAACCTTTTGAGAATAATGAAATTTCACACTTAATTGTCTAGTTCTCAAATACCCATTGATACAAGGCTAAAGAGCCTAGAGGAGGGCCAAAGACCATTAAATCAGCCTATAATGGCATCCTCTAACAGAGCCTTGTGATAAGATTCTACAACCAGGTTTTTTATCTCCAAATCTAGGGCTTCCTCAGCGAAATCAACCAAGTAAGCCTGATTACCGGCATGACTAACCCGTGAGACCCCAGTGCCTCCTTGAATGAATTCAGGGGAGGTGCTGCTCCACTTTCATTTTTGGTTTTCCGCCCCATAAGAATCACCTCCCTAAGGTTATCTCTTGATCCAATCCCACTCGTATGGATTCCTTTCTGCTCCTGCCTATTTCCTTAGAGACCTGAACCATTTTTCGTGACTTCGACCTTTTGCTTCCTGCCACTCTCATTATTTCTTGGATTTCAACCACCTCCATTAGGGATTTATTTACACCCTTTCCCTTTCTTGAGCATCTTTCTAGTGGTAGGGTTTTTTTCTCCATCATATTCCTCCCCAACCACCTTCAAAATTCTAGTTGCACCAAAGTGACATATGATTAGCTTTTATTTATTCATTATTTTTTACTATTTTAATTTTGGAAGTTTGAAAATATTTTGTAAATAGGGTAATTATTATATTTTAAAAATATATTTAATAAAAAAATTTAAATTAATTTTATGCTTAAAATTAGTTATAATTGTCTCCCACCTTTCCCTTGGAATTCTGGGTAGCTTGAATTTTTGTTTGGAAATGGTAGATCTATGGGTGTACTTATTGCTATAAACTTAGTTATGAAGGCAGGATCTAAATGATATGTGTTTGGATGTGCATTAAAATTCATGATGGAGTTAAAATGCCTACAAATGTGTTCTAAAAACTTCGGAAGACTAATATGAACAAAATATTGAATTTAGTAGTCCCAGATCATCTCTCGATAAGTGTGGGAAGGTTGAATATGAAGCTAAGTTATGTTGCAGTGGGGATCGGGTGACTCGAGAATGAAAATGGAAATATTGAAAATTTTTGTAGACTCGTTTGCTAGATGGACGATGTGTTGTTGTTAGAGGAATTGAGTGTCGGAGAAGAGGAAGTGGAAGTGGATGGAGAAATAGTGTTTTCAGACGTTAGACAAGCCATGCCATGGAATGAGATGCACATTGATGGTGGTGGTGCGGGCATGGTATGGAGTAGTGCCAATGTGGTAGAGATGATGTTGAGTGAACCATGCAAACGGTCCAACGTGGAAGGCTTTGGAGGAGTGCTTTCAAATTCAAATTTAGACTTTTATATGGTCGGTGGAATGGCCACTAGAAGTGGGAGCACATATGATGCTAGGTTAAGTGGATAGTTTGGGCGGAGTAGTTTCAACTTTTTATTACTTGTACCAGATTCTTTGGTGGATGGGGGTTGTGTTGGGACACATGGTACCGATCTAAGTATTGAACAATGGTTGTTGAATGACGTGGAGGAACACAGGAAATAGATAGATGAAAGGAAAATTGATGGGTACTTCAACAAGCCAACTCAAGGTAGACCTCGGTTTGTGTGTGGGTGTTCCCTTAGGTGGTGACTTTGACACCATGAACAATGGGGTGGGTGGATTAAGGTCCAGTTGAAGAAATTAAAATTCATGCGTACGGGATGAGTGACTCGAAGTCATCATGCTAGTGGCGGGTCTTGAGTCACTTTTCTCTGCTTTTGGTTCATGTTATTTTATTCCTTTCTTTATTTGGTTTGACCCTGCTTCCTTTGGTTTTCTTCTGGTTTATTTTGGTCTCATGTGACCGAACTTGTATATCGTCACCGTGGGTTTTCTATTACTACCACTGGTAGAGGCTTCCTTTATGTTCTCTATTACTATATCTTTACTCCATTGTATTGGTGAGTTTTTTGGTCCCTTGAAAACAAAATATTTACCTAATCTAAGAAAAAAATTAGGTATAATTCATTAGACAACTTATAATATTAAATTTAACATATATTAAATATGATAAATGTTTTCTTCCTTTGAAAATACTTTAAACCTAAAAATAGTGTGACGATTATATAAGATAACCTTTGGTTTGTTAAACACAATTTTTTTATTTGCTCTTCACTTATAGGGTTTCTATGGTCTTCGATATGAGTAAGCTTAAAGTAAATATAGTTTGGCTTGAATTTCCTTATTTCTTATTTTCCCTTTCAAGATTTATCTTGGATTTTTTCAAATCCTAAAGGAATTCATGTGTAAAGTGAAACAAATTTTACTTCTCAAAATTTTAAATCATAATAGTAATGATTAAAAACCTATGATGAAAGAAGGAGAAATTCAAAATCGTGTAAGGTGGGAACCTACAGACCACGACCCTAGATCATGCTCACCGAAGGGGAAAGTGAATTTGTGTGTCAATGGCCATGTGGGAAAACCTTCCTAGGATGATAGAGTTTTAGGCGGATGTGGTGTACCCGACTTGACTCCTCTCCCTTCCCTGAACCCTTTTGTGATGTAAATGGTTCATCTCTCCTTGTACCAAATGTATTGATGAATAGAGGAAGAAATAGGTATGTCCTCACTCTCATTGGTTGTTTTGTAGGTTTTAGGCCCAACATCGACTTAGTTAGATATTGGGAAAGAATAAATTGGGCACCGCTTGGAGGAATTGAAGTGCTTCCCATCTAAAACACATCCTTCTTGTTCAATTTTAGAGTCGAAGATGAATTCCTAATATCTATTAATGGAGATCACCTGGTTCTTTGGAAAGATAATGTTGTACCTATCTAGATGGTTCTTTGGCTTCGACATGGGGAAATGTGAACCTAGTGCCTTCCTGTTTGGGTTAGGCTCCCTTATCTTGGTCTAGAAAACTCTTATTTGAATTTTAGTAGTGAGACTATTGGGGATATTATTAATGATTCGGTGGAATATGCACCACAAGATGGCCTGCAATTTCTGGGCTTACACCCCCATATTAAGACAAAGTGGCCTTCCCATCGATTCAAGGGTGTTTCGATCTAGAATAATGAAGGAGAACAAAAAATAACTAACGATTTATACGGATTGAATAGGGTTGCCTTTTTAACAAGGTATCAAATGAAATGATCCCATTTGAAGATTCTTTTAGAGAAATGATATGGTAAAACATTATAGATGAAGAGAGTTTATCTTAAGGGAGATTGGAAGTGGTATTGGATTTTGAATATGAAAATATACTCAAGATGTCTAGTAAAAATCCACCCCCTCTCCATTCGACCTTGTCTCCCTTTAGATATGGAAAGTTCGGGAAGGTCCTTGGTATCAAGATTACCGAGATATAATTTTTTTCATATGGTAGGACCGTCATGACCGTGTTGAAGACAATGAATGGAACATGGTTTGTAATAGAAAATATAAATTCAAGTAGGTTCTTTTCTTTACCATTATTGGGATATATTTTTGTTGTGTTTTGTTTTTGTTTCAATTGTGTTTTTTTGCGCAACATGGCTAATGGTATGGGTGTTTTGTTTTTGGTGCTTTCCGATTATCTAGGATTTGGATAATTGTACCTAGATAGTGGCCCAATCAAAAAACCATTTATTCTTTAATACTTTTAAACTTCTGTTAGACTAAACATAACTTATGTTAAGGTTAAATTATCCTTAAACATTTAATAGATAATAAACATTCAATTCAATAGAAACATATATATTCATATCTAGTATGTAATTAAGAACAAAGTTATTAATGTTTCACTTATATTTTTATGGAATCCCATGTTAAAATATATATATGTGTAACAATAAAATTCCAAGTGAATATTGTACTACTACCAAGACAATGGAAATGAGAAGGGAAATAAAAATAATTTTGGATTAACCATGCTCCCAATGCAAGCCCTCAAGTAAAAATTAGTTGTTACTCTCCAATAGTCACCCATGCCCTACAAGTATAAACTCAAGATGAAAATCATGTTAGTGTCAAGTTGTTCAAAAACTACTAATATTATTACTTTTTCACAATATTATGTCTTCATCTAAAGATTTAATGAAGTTGGTGATGTCGAGTATCAACCTCCATGACACATGATACTCTTATTTTCTCAAAATGAAACATTTTCCACAGGCCTTGGAGCCCTTGCTCGAAGGAGAGGATGATCAAGAATGTGTAGGAGAAGAAATTACGAGTGCAAGTTATTTTAGAAAAATAAAGATTGTCTATAATTTTCTAGACAAAATAGAAGTTTAGAAAATAAGACAAATATATAAATTAGAAGATTCTAGGTATGAAGAGGAAATTGTGGAAAACTCTAGAATATAAAAGCTTCTAGATTCTTATAATCTAAGCCTATAAATTTGTAACAAGACAACAAGTTGAATGAACAAGTTGGATTGCAACAAGTGGATTGGATGTAAGTTGGATTTTGCATTAATAACAAATATATTTGAATGTACTCTTATTAAAAATATTGTTCTATCTTTTAAATATATATTTTTTTGGGCTTGTGCTTTTTCATGGTATCAGAGCTAGGAATTGTTTGCATAAAGGATGGATATTGAAAAATATTTTGAGAGGTGAGTATTTAATTTTTATTGAGGGGCTGAATATTGATTTTTTAAACTCTAACATGGGTTCTTCAAATGAAGGATTTCCAATCTTCAATGGAAGTGGTTTTGTAGATTGGAAGATTGTAGTAAAGAATGCTTTGAGGGAAAAATATTTGTGGAGGATTGTGAACAAAGAAATTGGAGAACCACAAAGCAATGATAAAGAAAAGGAATTTTGGAAATGTAAGTTGGAGCAAGCTAGAGGAATAATTGGTAAGGCATTGAACCCAAATCTTAATAGAAGATTTATTGATATTGATGATCCAATAGAGCTATGGGAAAATTTAGAAGAAGATTATAAAGATACAGACATTTCGAGCATGTTTAGCATAGAGGAAAAATTGTTGAATTTAGATCTTGCTGATTTTGAGAAAATGAGTAATTATTTTAACAAGTTACAATATTTTAAATACTTAGTTGAAGAAAATAGGTGATGAATATGCAAAAAAGGATTTTCAATTGATTTCTATGGTTGAGAGTAAGCTCCCCAACCTTACAAGGTGTTTAAAGAATCAAGGAAAAGGGTTATTCAATTAAATCCAAGTACTCCCCAACAAACATTTGATCAATTTTGCAAATCAATTTTAGATGAAGAGATTCAACTTATTAAAGAATGACATATTAAGAAAAATCATGCATATGCAGCTAAGAGTAATTTTTTTTTCTAGAAATGTTGATGAGAAGAAAAAGTGGAATAGTTATAGTAAAAATCAAAATAATGATGGATCTAACCATTTTTCTAAAAATGATGGTGTAGAAAAGCAAGCTGGAAGAAGACCAATTATTTGCAGGTATTGTGGAGGCAAAAATCACATTGAGAAATTTTGTTTGAAGAAGAGGGCCAATGAAAGGAAACAATACAAGCCTAAGAAAGAAAGGTTTAAGGATGGGAAGATGGATAAACATAGCTTCGTGGCAATCTCCTTCAAAATAAAAGGTGAATCAAGTATGGAGGTCACTTCTAGATCTAAAAATGAATCTAGTGTTAAGGGTGGGTACTTTGCTTCATACTCCAATAAAGAATGGAATTTAGATACAAAAGCATCATCTCATATGACTGGGGATAAATATTTACTTATTGATTTTGAAGAAGGGAAATTTTAGATCAAGAAATATGTATTGCAAATAAAATGAAACTTTGGGTGTTAGGAATGGGAATTGTTGGAGTAACTAATGAAAATTTGAAAATGGGTTTTTTTGTTGAAGGATTAGGGGTGAATCTTATTTAAGTATATAAAATTTTCAAGCTAGTTATGAGTTTGTTGTCATTGTTGATCAAGTCATTGTTAGAGATAGAAAAGATCCAAAAATGTGATTGCTTATTGGTAGAGTGGATTATAAGGAATGTCTGTTTAAATTTTTTGGATTTATAGATAAAGAATTTACAACGCCAATGCTTTTATTGATAAGACATATTATATGTCAAAACTTTGGCATGCTAAACTAGGACATATTAATTATAGGAAATTGCAAGATATCATACACATGAATATGGTTAGAGGATTAATAAAAATTTCAGCTTTTATGGAGTGTTGAATTATGTGTGTTAGGTAAAAACCATCGAGATATTTTTATTTAGGTAAGGCATGGAGAGCTAATCATCCACTATAAATAATCCATAGTGATTTATGAGAACTAGGTTATCCTTCCTTTCAGGCACTAGGAATCTTCTCGCTTTTATTGATGATTATAGTATGAGAGTATGGGTTTATTTTCTAGAAAGGAAAAGTTGAGGATTTGAAGTTTTCAAAAGTTTAAGGAATTGGTTTAAAATAAGAGTGGAAAAATAATTAATTTCTTAAGGTCAGCTAATCGGGGTAAATATTACAAATATGAATTGGAATCATTTTGTGAAAATAATGGTATTAAGATATAATGAATTGTTCTAGATACCCCTCAAAAATTGGAGTTTCGAAAGGATGAAGAGAGGTCTTTTAGAAATGGCTCATTGTATGTTACATTCTAAGGGTTTGCATAATTTTTTTGGAGTTTGGATGCTTCTTGTGCTACACATATAATAAATAGAATCCCCACCAAAGTCCTCACGAATTTCACTCATGAAGAAGCTTGGAGTGGAAGAAAACATCATGTTTGGTATTTTAAATTTTTTGGGTGCATTGATTGGGTATATATCCCTAATGAAAAAAGATAAAATTTAGAACCAAAGAGTCATAAGTGTTTGTTCATGGGGTATAACAAAACATCAATGTGCTACATGTTATATGATTTGGTAACAAAGAATATTTTTAATAAAAGATGTAAAATTTGATGAGCATTCTCAAATTATAACAAATACTTCCCATGATGGAGATAACATTGAGGCATGCACTACTTCTAATGATGATAATATTATTGATAGTGAAATGACTAATGTTTGTGATCAACATATTTCTATAGCTAGTGATGATGACGGTGCTATGATTCAGCGAGACAAAATATGAGGATTATTGAAGAGATATATAGAGAAGGTCCGAAGACTCAAGGAAGGAATAGAAGTGCTCTAATCGCCAAATTCTTATTGATAGATTATCCAGTCTCATATGAACAAGCTAGAGGGAAGAAAGAATGAGAGAAAACTATGAAATAATAATTTGATGTTTTACAAACAAATAATACTTGGGAACTTGTGCCCCTTCCTAAATATAATCATGTTATTGGTTGCAAATGGGTTTATAAAACAAATTTGGAGTTGAATGGTGGTATTGAAAAATTTAAATCTAGATTGGTTGCTAAGGGATTCAATCAAAAGGAAGGTGTTGATTATGGAGAAACATTTTCCCCTATTGTTATTTTAATACCAATTGAATTATTCTTTCTATGGCTACTATTTTTAGATGGAATATTCATTAAATGGATGTTAAAAATGCATTCTTAAATGGAGATTTGTGTGAAGAAATATATATGAATCAATCACTAGGTTTTATAGATAATAAAAATATAAAATTGTTTGCAAATTGAAGAAGTATCTTTATGGTCTAAGCAAAGCCCAAGGGCAAGGAATGAAAAAATTGACAGGCACTTTCGGTGTCATGGTTTGAAAAAATTTAAATTGGATCCGAATATTTATGTGAAGAGAATAAAAGATGAGATTATTTTTATTGCAATTTATGTAGATGATTTTCTCATTATTGGACCAAATATTGGGTTGATCAATGATTTAAAATTAGATCTTAAAAGAACATTTCAAATGAGTGATTTGGGTGAACTAAACTATTTTCTTAGATTACAAGTTTGTAGACTAGATGGAGAATTATTTATTTCTCAATCCAAATATGCTTTGGATATTTTAGAAAAGTTTAACATGTTGGAGTGTAAATCCACCTCTACTTCCTATCAATCCGGAGTTAAGCTTAGTAAGGAATGCACTTCAAAGGGGGTTAATCCAACTTTATATAGACATCTTGTTGGAAGCCTTGTTTATCTAACTCATTCTAGACCAGACATTTTTTTTGTATTTAATATTGTATCCAAATTTATGCACAAACCTAAATAAAGTCATTGGATGGTCGCGAAGAGAATTCTCGCAATATGTTCATGGCACAATACACTATGGCATTCATTATGGCTATAAGTCCTCAATCTCATTGGTTGGATTTACAGATTTTGATTGGGTTGGGATATAGATGAAAGGAAATCCACTAGTGGTTAATTCTTAAAGTATGGATAGGGATCTATTACATGGAGTAGAAAAAAATAGACAACCACCTCATTTTCCTCACGAGAAGTAGAATATAGAGTAGCAAAAAGAAACATGAAAAGAAGTAGTTTTATTCAAAATCATTTATCTAAGGTTGGTCTTCATAATGTTTAACTACTACTTTGTATTGTGATAATAAAAGTGTTATACAAGTGCCATATAATCTAGTGTTTCATCCTAAAAAAAGCACATCGAGATCGATGTTCACTACATTCGGATCTTGGAAAACAAACTATTATAAAGCATCAATATTATCCAAGTGAAGAATAAATTACCGATATATTCACCTAGAGTATGACTGAAGAAAAATTTCTAAAGTTTTGAGAAATGCTCAACATGTTAGAGGTCAACATTAAGGGGGATAGTGTATAATGTTCCCCTCTGTATTTTTTTTTGTAATTTTTGTAGCCAATCTCAACAGAGAGGATGTTAGAAAAAGTAATATTGTCTAGAATTTTCTAGACAAAATAGAAGCTTAGGAAATAAGAAACATCTAGATATTAGAAGATTCCAGGTATGAAGAGGAAATTAAAAAAATCTAGAATTGTCGTCGCCCTAAAAATTCCCCTCTTTTAAAGTTAATTTTTGGAAATTTTGAGTCAGATTATCTTGGAGTAATCTGTGCTTTTGCTTGAAAAATATTTTCCTTCATTTGGATGTCGTTGTCAATTCTTATCTTTGGCTATGGATCACATAGATCTTGGTATAATTTGTAGTTTTTCATTCCATGGAGAAATATTTAAAATTTTGGGCATAAAGGTGGGGTTTCCCTTTTATTTTTATTTTTCCACAGTCGTGAACAACGGGCGTATCTTCCTATCAATTTTTCCCCAACATCCATGGGTAGTATGTGGACATCTCTGATTGGATCCTACATGGCCATGTTTCAAGTGGCGGCGAAAGTCTCCAAGCCCAATCGGAACAACCCCAAGGGATAGTCCTCAAATAAGCGTAGGATTTCCACGTGTCCCAAGTCCGAAATGAAGACAGAACAAGCCCAAATCGACTAAGTATGGAAGGTTTAGCTGATGGCACCACGTGTCTCATCGGGACAAATTTAAGGGTTAAAGCCAAAGGTGGTTCCCCAAACTTGCGCTAGCTCTCCACGTGTCCTAGGTCTGAAAATGGGACAGAGCCAACCATTTATTCGACTAAGTATAAGAGGGTCTGTGAAAGCCTCCATGTGCCTTAACGATGTAACTTTAGAAGTGAGGCCCAAGGGACAAACCCCAAATGAGCACCAACTCACCACATGGTTAGAGTCAAAAGAGAGATAGAGTTAGCCGTTGAAGAGTCTAGGACCATCAGAAGGAGCCACGTGTCATCTCGGTGCCCTTTTAGGGGGTGAATCCAAAGTGGAAACTCAAATGAGTCCAAATGTCTCCGTGTCTATGGTCTAACAGAAGTCAATTAGGCAGCATGTCGAAATTGGCTAAGCATAAAAGAACCGATGGAGCTCTCCACATGTCTCTTCGACACAACTTCAAAGGAAGAATCAAGCGCAGGTTCCCAAGTGTGCGGGCTCGCCACATGGTCATAGTCAAAGAAGGGGCAGAGCTGACCGTTGAATCAACTAAGTATAGAAGCATTTGCAGAAGTCTCCACCTGTTAGCTTAGTGTAACTTCAAGGGAAAAATCTAGAGGCAGGTCCCAAATGTGCGCTGAGCCTCCACATGTCAAGGTTAGACAAAATGGACTTAGCTAAAAACAAAAAAATAATGAACTAGCTTGCAAAGGGACACATGGTCACATTTCAAGAGAAGGCGGTAAGGCGGGTTCTTTTTGTGTTTTCATGCTTTGAAAAGTCAAAGTGGGAAAGTAGGCCATCAGAGTGATTTGGGAATTTTTCTTTGTTTCCATTTGGGCATAAAGTATAAAGTAAGTTGTAATTCTACCATTGAAAAGTCAAAGAACGAAGGCGGGCCATAAGAATTTGGGAATTTTGGCTTTGCTTCCATAAAGAGCTTAAAGTTATAAAGTGACCCGTGACCCTCCCATGCCAAGGGATAAAGTCAAATGTTGAGCCCGCATCAAAAGTCAAGGTGGGGAGGTGGGTCAACAGAGCAATTTGAGTTTTTGAGCCTATATTGAAAAGAGGTAAAATTATAAAAGTGAGCCGCGACTCCTTCGCCACTCAAGTAAAGCCCCGTGTCAACCACTGTATCAAAAGCGAGATGGGTGGGTCAAAATATTCTAAAGTTCCATTTCTATAAAAGGAACAAAATACAAAAGTCATCCTAGGCCGATTCTATTTAAATATCTCCCATGTGGATGACTCAAATTGAAAGTTTGCAAAGGTAGATTGAATAGATGCGATCAAGTGCATCGGTTTTACTTGAGACATGGAAATGAATGAGGCATTGGAGAAGTTTAGACATCGGTTTCTTGAATTAGTTTCATCATTTTTGTAACCGAATGTAACCATTCTTGGAAGCTATTTAATGGATTCTCCATGCCATTGTTAGGGTTGGATCTTGGTACTCTGTAGAGGTAATAGATTCAAAGTAATCAATACATAAGTTTTTCCCTTTCTTCCTCTACTATTCCTTCTTTCCTTGTCTAGAAATTTGGGAATCATCCATCTTTTATGATAAGAAACTTTGTGTTCTTATTTATATGATTTCTGGAACTTTGTGTCTGTGGAATTATATTGGTTATGAAAGTGAATGATTCTATTATGCATTTCCTAGTTCAATGCGATACTCTACTATCTATATTTCTTGAATGTATTGTTATGTTATTCCTCTATCATCTCTTTAATTCTTCCATTTTTTGTATTGATGATCTTTGGGCATAAAACATTTCAAAGTATCGGAATCCACACTTTGAAAGTTGTACATTTGTATATAAGTTTCTTTGCTTTCTTTTAATAAGGTAACCTCTCCCATTAAAAAGGAGGGACTTGATGTCCCTAACTATGGTTTGTTAAAGTTCCATTTAAAAAAACAACAAGAGTATAAAAGCTTCGGATTCTTATAATCCAAGCCTATAAATTTGTAACAAGACAATAAGTCGAATCAACAAGTTGGATTGTAGCAAAGTGGACTGGATGTAAGTTGGATTGTTGAATTAATAAAAATATGTTTGAATCTACTCTTATTAAAACTAATATTCTATTTTAATTAATTTAATTTTTGTGGCTCTGTGATTTTTTATTAATTTTTTTTTCATTAAAATAAAAAATATTATAAACAAAAATTATATATGCTAGAATGCTTAGATGATGATAAGATGAAACTTTTGTAATATAGATGAATATAACATCTCAAAATTTATGAGGTTTAATTGATCCAAACCTATAAATACATGGTTTAGATCATTTAGTAGAATATTTTTGAGTTGAATATTTAATATCTACAAGAATAAAAAACATAAACATTTCCACCTTACAAATGTATGTGATATTATTGTTATAAACCCCTTTGTAATGGAATCATGTTCGAGAAAATCAGTAAGGTTTTTTAAATGCTTATTTTGTTTTGATAAAAAATTCATCACCTTGCTCAAAATATATTCCTATAACAACATCATTGAATAATGAATAACTTTAGCACAAGTTGAAGAATAAGCTTCCCATTTAAAACTAGAGGTTTTGGGTCATTTTAAGATGATGAAATCAATAGAGGATAAATATATCTTCCTCTAAATGTGGTGAATCTCTTGAAAAAGAGAGGTTTGGTTTTATACATGACATAAATTAGGCATTTTAAAAATAAATCATCACTAGAGATACTCGCATCAAAACTTTATTTTCTTGGTGTGATACATGGTAGGGGTTACCAAGCATTAAAAAATTGATATCTTGATGCTCATTACATAATATGATAACTTCCTTCACCTAAAGTTTTGATAAATCATCTCGTGTAATACTAGAGGCTCTCATCTCTAACCATCTTCGTAATAACATTTAGAGTGATTGGATGACTCGCACTACTTAGGATTGATGAAAATCAAGTCTATTGAATATAAATAACCTTCAAAATAATGATTACACCCTTATATTTATTAACTGGTGGTTTGTTAAAGTAGTTTACATTGTCATAATTTTCCTACATTTCGAAGGAAAATGGTAATTTAAGGAAAAAATATAATTAGGAAAGATTTAAGGAGTTCAAGATTATTTCTCAAGATATTATGATTTCAACCTACAAGGAATCAATATTTAGTTACTCTTTCATTTGATTTCATATTGGAGAAAGTCTATCAAATCCATGTTGCTCAAATTATGATCATATATTCTTTTATTTAAATGTGATAAAATATTTCAAAATATTTTCTTCAACACCTCAAATCTTAACACACCTCTACACCTCTAGTAATATCAATTCTCCTAAAGAATTAAGATTCCATCTGTTGGTGCTCAATTTGGTCTTACGACTTTTTTCCTTTAAATTCTTTAGTTTGCGGGATCTGTCATGTTTTCTATTTCCCTATATTGATGCATGAAAACTATGTCCTCCATTTGGTTTCCATGATCAGTCCCTTCCTTGGTTGAGGATCACTTAAAATCTAGAATTTGTTTTTTGTCTCTTTGTCCATGTGAAAAGAATCTGTAACTTGGGCTAAAACTCAGGTTTTTTCCTTCCTTCCATTTTCCACAGTCACGTTTTTTGTCCCTATATTTTTTCCCAAATATATGTGGAACGTGATTGGATGTGGCTTAAAAGATCATATTTGGGCCTTATATCATTTCCAAAATCTATGTGTTTGTTGGTCGTCAAATAGGACTTAAAGAAGAGCAACAATTAGGGGGACAAGAAGTCCCTCCTTTTAATGGGAGAGGTTCCTTATTAGAAACGAACCTATTTACACATATACAAAACATGATTTTCTTGTGGAACTTGGATATTATGAAAGTGTTTTCTATAAGGATCATCAATTACAAAGGACTTCCTAATCACCTATGACTTAAACAACTTAGTCTTGCTACGCCCACTATAAGGAAGTGGGAGAAGAACCATCCATATAATCAAGGTAAAAGAATTCTTACCCGTGAAAGTGCACGATCTTGAAAGGTCCAAGCCAAAGGGAATCAAACTTGCCATGCATTGCCATGAGGTTCATGCTTTTATCCCACAACAAAACAATGTCTCCAACTTGAAATATCCGAACTGGCTTTCTTATCAAATAGGACCTTTACTTTGTTGGTGAGCGGATATCCTATGTCAGTAACTTCCAATCTGTCCTCATTCAATTTGTGAAGATACATGATTCTCTTATCCAAAGCATCATTGAAACTGGTATCTTCAATGGCCTTCATTAGATGCAAGGCTGGTAGCTCCACTGTTACTGGAAATTGAGCTTCTACTCCATATACTACCTGAAAAGGAGACATTCCAATGGCTCTTTTAGGTGTGATCCTATCTGCCCAAAGGGCATCATAGAGTTTTTTGTGCCAGTTCCTCTGGGACTCATTGACTAATTTCCTTATTATGGCCACCAGATTTTTATTTGTTGATTCACTTGTCCATTTCCCTGAGGATAGTAATCTGAGGAGTGAGCCAAAGAGATGCCATATCCATAGCAAAAATCCATCATCTCAGTTGAAGAAAAATTTGAAGCATTATCTGTCACAATCTTGTTTGGCACACCATACCTTACCAAGATGTTTTCTTTGATAAAGCTACATACTACTTCTGAAGTAGTACTCTTTACTGGAATGGCTTCTACCCATTTGGTGAAATAATCTGTGGCAGTTAATACGTGGGTATGACCAGCACTAGAAGAGGGATTAAGTGTTCCGATGAAGTCCAACCCCCTTTGTTGAAAAGGTTCTTCGATCACAAGTGGTTTGAGGGGCGGAGGCCAACTTGGGTCTACCCATGAAAGTCGACAAGCCTCACATTTATCAACCCATTTTGATGCATCCTTGAATAAGGTAGGCCAAGTAATATCCTCCATGAAGTATTTTATGAGTAGTGACAGTTGATGAGTAATGCCCTCCACATGCCTGATCATGAAAAGCTGAGAGTAGCTTCTTCTGCTGTTCCTTGTCCACACATTTCAAAAACCTTCCATCTAACCCACGTTTAAACAAGGCATTTTCCCACAACACATATTGAACTGACCTTAGTTTAACAACCCTCTTTTCTTTGGTAGAAAAATGAGAGGGGCATTCCCCATAGGCGAGAAAATGAGCGATATCGGCATACCATTCGTCAATTGAGCTAAGAAATAGAATAGTAGGAAGACCAACTTTATCCTCCAGTAACTCATGTCTAGCTCCTTCAGCGATGAGTTCACACAGGCCTTTTCCACGGACGAGCTTGGTTGGTTTGATGTCAATATCATATTCTTGAACCTTGGCCACCCAGTTCCCTCTCTTGGATCAAAATTCTCTTTGTGTGAAATTGACTTAACAGGTTGTATCGGTACCAACACCGTGGAGGTGAGAGTTAAGAATGTAAAAGCGAAGCGCTTGCGACTTTAACCACTTTGCAAAAGCATGTTTTTCCATTATGGTGTATTTTAACTCATCATTTTTTAGAATATATCTCATAAATGCAATTGGGGATTCGTGCTCATTAGAATCTTCCGAGTCAAAAACAGACAGCCCAAGGTGTTATACGTGGCGTAGCAATAGATAATAAACTCTTTGCTTGAAATCTAGACATGCTAAAGCAGGAGTTTTAGCAATGGCCCTTTAATACCTTCAAAGGATTCTTTCCCTTGAGAGACCAACCAAACGTTTGTTTTCCTTTCATCATTTGGGAGATATTCAAAGTTAGCTCTGTAAAATCGGGATGAACCTTCTCAAAAATTTGATCTTACCAAAGAAAGAGTGCACTCCCTTTTGCTAGTTGGAAGAGGAATTTGCTTGAATAGCTTGAACTCGCTTAGGATCGATTTTTATACCATCTTTGGAGACAACGTGCCCCGATAATTTCCCCTACGTGACACAAAAATAGATTTCTTAGGATTGAAAAGAGATCCCATGTTCTCTACATCTTAGCGAACTGTCTCAGTGTTGAAAATGATCACCCCTTGTTTTAGAATACAGTCAAGTCATCAAGGTATACAACAATACACTCCCTTCCAAACTTCCAAAGGCCAAATCCATAACTCTCGAAAAGTATGGCACCGGCATTGATGAGCCCAAAAGGCATCCTTTTGTAAGAAAAGGTACCCCGAGGGTAGTGAAGCCGTTTTGTGTTGGTCTGTGGTATTAACCTCTACCTGGTTATATCTTGAGAATCCATCAAGCATAGACAACATTTCGGATCGCGTTACTACTTGCAAGACCTGATCCATCATAGGTAAGGGATAATTATCTTTCAAGGAAGCTTGATTTAGATTCCTGAAGTCAACCTGAATCGAATCTCACCATTTTCTTTCTAACTTGAGCACAATATTGGCAATCCATGTTGAATGATGGATAGGAAAAATGATTTTGGCTTTCAACAACTTCTGTATTTCTTGAAAAATGGTGTCAGCTATTTTAGGATTGTATTGCCTCTGCTTCTGTTTAAAAGGCTTAATCCCAGGTTTGAGAGGAATAAAATCTTTGCATCTCCTTTAGTTGGAAAGCTTTTTAAATCTTCATAGGAATAAGCAAGAACATCCTTATACTTGTTTAAAAGATCAATTACCTTCTTCCTCTCATCTGGTGTGCAACATTTTCCAATGTTCACGAGTTTAGGATCAGTAGAACTCCCAATATTAATTTTTCATATTGGTGATTCTTTGAGGTCAGTAGAAGCTTTAAACTTTACATACCTATCGTGTTTGTCAAACAGTTTTTCTAAACTCACCAATCCTTTTGGAATCTTGTTTCCTTTGAGTTTGATACATCCATCCTGATCCGTTTCTTCTTCTTCTTGGGTGGCTTCTTTGTCAAAGGGCACACTTTCATGAGGCAAATTATCGCTCCCTTCAAAGTACAACTGTTCAAAATTATCCTTGAGTTCTAAGAAAGAAAGCAAGTGTTGATCATCATTGAAAACTTGCCAGTTACTTGTATTATCAGGTACACTAGGTCGATGGATCATCTCAATGGTGAACTTATCTTGAGAAAAGTCAGGATGAGGTATGAGCAGTGACCACGAGGCGCTTTAGTGAATCAGCCACAGTATTCGTCTCCCTAGGTATTGCTTCGATGGAGAAAGCATCAAGAAATTCAATGGAGTCCCAAACCTGATTCTAGTAATGTTTCAACCTTCCATTCTTTACCTGGAAGAGGTTCCTAACTTGCTTGACAATTAATTCCGCATCCCCACGAGCTAGAAGATTCTTCACACCCTGTTCTTTTGCCACATGGAGTCCAAGAATGAGAGCCTCATACTCTGCTGTATTATTGGTATTTTCAAATTGCAACTTGAATGAGAAAGGACGAATGCTTCCTTCAGGTGACACCAATATGACACCAGCTCAGAACCAAGCGAGAACAACTTCCATCAAACTCTAATAGCCAAACACCATTAGGATCTTTAGGTGAGACTTTGAGGAGTTGGATTTCTCCAGAGACATAATCATGTAGTTGCCATGCCCCATATCCTCATATAGAGTATTTGTGCTTTGGGATCATCGGTTTTTGTACAATATACTCGGAGGCGCTTCTCGAGCAACAACTTCTTCATTTGCCCATTACTTGAGTATGAGGGCATGTGACCAATCCATTTGAATTTCTCCACCCACATCCTTACAAGAAGTTTTTAGCAACATCCCGTATGAAGGAGGAATATGTGCTACTAAGATAGTACCCAAAATGCCAAAGGCAAAAGCCACTTGAACATCACAGTATGAAGGAGGAATATCTGCTACTAAGATAGTAGCCAAAACTTTCTTCTCAGGCAAAGTAGCAAAAGCCACTTGTGCATCTTTAATTCTTCCGACCAAGGGCACCTTCTTACTCTCCATGGAATAACAAGATCCGTAAGTTCGTGTGAAATTCAAGCCTAAGGCATGAGCTACTTTGGCGGGCATTACATTGTCGATGCTCCTGAGTCTATGACACAATTGCGAGCCTATGGCCAGGCTATAAGGAGTGTCACATAGAATGGTTTGATTTTTCATTGGGTGAGGTGACGGCGGCTACCAGTTAGACATTTTGTGGTGTTAAAGGAGTGGGTAAAAGGCCTTTAGAGGTAGTTTTAGAATGGGAATTGACAAAGTGAATCATTTTAGCAAAAGCCTTGGTATGGGTTTGATAATATTCAGCCTCTGAGATTTGAACCTTAGTCTTTTCGGGTGGTCAATAATATCAAAAGACCCATAAGTGGATGGGTTATCATCACTTGAGATCTAGGTTTATCAATTTTAGGGGAAAAAGAAGTAACTTTAGTAGCGGTGTGAGGAATCACCTTTGGTGTAGATGAAATGGGGATCGGAGATCCTCTTTTTGCAATTATAGGGATAGTTGTCGGCTGCTCCTTAGATTTCTTGGTGGGCTGCATCACTTTCTCCCTACGATTTTGTCTGCTCTCGAGTCATGACAGCGTATGATTCACTATTCATGTCTGCTACTACTTCGCAATAATCATCCCCTTCATCAATGCCTTCAGTGGTGAAGAAATTAACTCGAGATCCCTCAAGTTCATCTGTTTCATCATCAACCTCTTCAACAAATTCCTCCACAATCTTCATTAATCTCCTCATCCTTCGGTTCCTCAACTTCACAGGTTGCATTGACGGGAACTTTAATAGGAGGTCCTTCAAGCGCTAGCCTTGTTTGAGAAGCAGGAAAATGATTTCTAGGCTGAAAATTCCTCCTTGGAACGTCTGCATAGGGAGCATGCTGAGCCAATTGTTTCTTAATGGTAATGAGATCATTTGCAAGTTTTTGTACCAATGGATCAGTATTAGGTCCAGGAGTGGAAGAGGAGGAAGAAGTAGACTTAGATTTAGAAGGGTCTCTCCTCAACTTCCCTGACATGATTAAATCATCTTCAACACTAACAATGAAGAGTTTGATCCTCGGCCAATGTTGCAAGATTAGCCCTTCTCAGTGCATAACTAACTTCAGGCAATTGGGCATTTAGGAAGAAGCATTTTTGAATTTGATCTACAGGTTGAGTATTTGGTGGAATTTTTTTAATCAACCTGTTGAATCGAGCCACAAATTCTCTCATGGGCTCATGTGATTCCTTCCTTATTTGAGAAATTTGGGCTAGCAAAGCATGCACGTCTTCCGCGGTTTGAAACGGTTTTCAAACCTAGTTCTCATTGTGTCCTAGCTAGTGATAGCTCCGGCCGGAAGGTGATAGAACCAATCAGCAACATTATCTTGTAAAGTCTCAACAAAAAGCCTTATGGAGACATCTTCATGTTAAACTCCCAAAACTCCACATGTAACTATGAAGGCTGTGATGTGTTCATCAGGATGTACTTTACCATCACCTTTGAATTTAGGAAAGTTCTTCCGGTTACCTATGGGTAACTCATGCAAAAGCTGAGGAAGGGAAAGAGGCCCAACACGATGGCCCCAGGGCAATGGTACCGCCATTCTTGGAAAAATGGCTTGAAGAGGTGAAACACCGAGAAAGAATCGGAGCTTGAAGATTAGGACTGATTTTCTTTGAAGGAATACCACCCGTAGGGATTCTATCTTGGATAGGTGGAGTGCTTATTGAACGAGCCTTTCTATTTCTTCTTGTTGAAGGGAAAGGAAAACCTGTTGTTCAAGAGTTGGCGAGAATCTTGATACGAGGCCCTTCTCCCTCGAGTAAAAGCGTGAGTCGCGGATCAAAAGATGATCAATAAATGATTACTGAGAACTAGAAAATGATTCCCAGTAGAGTCGCAAAAAATTGTTGGTCATCAAATAGGACTTCAAGAAGAGCAACAGTCAGGGGACAAGAAGTCCCTCCTCTTTAATGGGAGAGGTTCCCTTATTCAGAAACGAACCTATTTACACATATACAAAACATGATTTTCTTGTGGAACTTGGATATTATGAAAGTGTTTTCTATAAGGATCATCAATTACAAAAGGACTGAGGAATGAAAATGTGAGAACGAGCAGAAAGGCACCATTAGAATTATAGATGACAGAGTAATTCCTTATGCATGCGAGGGTACAATGAATTGGAATAAGATCATTTGTATCACATTAATAAGATGGAATTTAAAAAGACACAAAGTTCTGTAAATAACATCTGTGAGAATACAAAGCTTCCCAGCATAATACAGACAAATGATCTAACAAGATTAAATGAATAGCTTAGGGATAAAGGAAATCAGATAGACAAAGAATGAAAAGTCCTTCTGTATTGATTTCTTCAAGATTTATTTACACTTTCAGAAATAAGCCAAGTTCTTCCTCCTTCAAAATGGCGAGGAGAGGCCATTATATAGTTTACAAATCAGTTACTCTTGGTAACTACTTCTTTTAACTAATGATTAGTTAAAGGGTTGCAAATCAATACCCCAACTAATTACAAAAATCCGAGAGAAAGAAAGGGAAGAAGAGAAGAATTAGGAGAAGAAGACAGTGCTTATGGTTGGGAGGGACCCACCGACTTTAAGATCCATTTATCGAATCTCTTCAACGCCTCGGCTATGTCTCTGCCACGTGGGACTGATGTGTTGGCGGTAGTCTGAGTCCAAAATCCGAGGCACTTCTCCATTTCCTTATCGAACTCGACATGAGTATGATAATATTTATTTGCTTCTTCAATGGCAGATTGAAGAGAGCAGATCTCCTTCATTTTTTCCTTGGAAATGGAGCTTTCCTTGAATAGATCACCCTTGACAAAAGCTCTGAATTGAGCTTTGATTTCTTGTAAGGAGAGAGGCACACCAGAAGTCTCATCCTGAAGATGACAATGTATATCTTTGAAAGCGGATACAACTAGTGTTTTGAAAGCCTCACCCTTCTGCCAGCTATTCCTTAATTCTCCCAAAGCCTCCTCCAGGACCTTGATCTTCCATTCCATGCTGTAGACCCAGGACTTTGACAAATTATCCTTTGTATCCTCGAAGACTTTTCTTGCCATCAAAATATTTTCATCTGTTTGTCCCATGAGGCGGAGGTCTACTATGCAACTGCTCCAAAGTTTAAGTTCTTTATCAATGCTCCCAATAGTGGAGGAGAGCTTCTATTGCAAATTACTCACCTTCCGTGGAGTTTGAAGGCTTCATCAATAAAGTTTAATCCTGTAACCAGCATATCATCCACCATGGCCTCCATAGCTCTTCCATATATGGAATACTTGTGCATATCTTTGATACTCTGTACTTCATCTTGGCTCAGAATTACAGGTGGTGGAAGAGTAGTCAATGGGGTAGGATCCAAAACTTTATCTTTGGACAGCAGGGACTTGATGAAACTTGTAAGAATCTGGGCTTGTTCCTCCAACTGTTCAATGGTTTGCTGCCCTTTCTCCACCCTCCCAATGACTCTGGTAACTATTTCCTGAAGATTGTGGATCTCACCTTCAGGGGTAGACTCTCCCATGGGAATTCTTGAGAGTTCCAGGTCGGATGCACTTGCAAATCTTACTCTAGCTTATCTGTCTTAGGCTTGGCTATCTCTAGGAATTGTTGGCCTTGAGCGTCAGACACTATCCTGGAGGTAATTCTGGATTTTTTGGCGTGAGAAGGAGGAGTAGTGCCTAACAAGCTGCCCTGACATCAAAATTTGGCCTTGAGATCGGGAGGAAGACTTTCTCTTCCTACATCTGACAGAGGGTTGCGCCCCCATGCAAAGAGGAGGAGGAAGAAGCGAGGTGGGGCAAGAGGACCGAGAGGAAAGAGAACTCATGGCGCCCAAGGTTTTCTTGCTTGTTGCCTCGAGTTGAGATATGAGTGGAGCGCTTGGGGCTCCTGGTGCAGAGGAATCAACAGTGCTTGGAAGTTCAGTGCTTTGGACTTCTTTATCCTTATCCATTGGAGCTTCAGGGTGCTTGCAGGAGCTGGCACTTCACTCTCTTCACTTTCACTGAGAACAATAATGTTCTCTGGTCCCGAAGGCAATTCTGCATGCTTCCTCAGGGGATCTTCTTCCACAGGCTCCTTTTTAACTTCCTTGACTTTCTTCTGATATACCTGGGTGGATGAGGAAGGAGTAGAAACTGCAGGTCCTTGAGTTGCCCGAGTGCGGAGGGGGAGGGGTTTTGATGCGGGTGTCGATGCTTCCCTCCTTGGTGTTGAAGCATCCTTGGAGGAGGATTCCCCTGAGTGCCTCCTGTGCTCACGAACTTTCCTATCAAACCAGATCTTGGTCCTCACTAAGACTGGAGCTAGGATTTCAGCCAAATCATCTTTCTCCTTTTTAAACCAATCCAAGTCCTCCAAGGGAGTGTGTTTGACCACATTTCATACTCATATGAGTACATGTCAGAAATTTCATCCTGTAGCCCTTCAGGAACTTGGTACAGGTTAAGCTCTTGGATTAAATGGAGGGAAAACCTGCCATAATACCTCCTTCTGGCTTCAAAATCATCAGCACAGTCAGCCCAATAGTCTTCTGTGTCTGCCTATGATGATAGGTTATCTTGATGTTCTGCTCAATAAACTTTTTCAAGTCAAAGCAAGTTCTAGGCCTGAAGAAATGGACAGTGATGGGAGCTAGGGCTCTTTCTATATTTTGTGCGTCCAGGGCTGTTTTGCAGGTGTAGTTTCCCAAAGAGATGGGGAAATGCAAGCCAGTAATTTTCTTATCCCTGCAGTTCTATGCAATTT
The DNA here is from genome assembly GCA_018340775.1 of Taxus wallichiana var. yunnanensis. NCBI lineage: Eukaryota > Viridiplantae > Streptophyta > Pinopsida > Cupressales > Taxaceae > Taxus > Taxus wallichiana. The sequence goes on from CM031236.1 coordinate 567,748,240, forward strand.
TTCCAATTTCTGCACACTTCTATCAAGGCCATTTTGTCATTACAGAACATAGGAAGCTTGAGAGGAGTGCTCTCATAGCCAGCAAGCCTGATATAGGAAAATTTTCTGAATTGGATAAAATAAGCACCGTAGTGTGATATCAGACTCATGGCTTCATCAGAAAATCTTCTCGCTGTGTCACTCTCAAGAAGCCGGACAATGTACATGGTGAAAGCGTCATTCACCCTTCAGAAATTGTGATTGCTGGTTTCTAGGGTGAACTGCGGGCAGTAGGCATACACGGGGTCATCCTTGTGAGCATCGATGTATGAAAAACCAAACCATTGCCTCGATGTTGCTAGAGTATACATCAGGTATGAAGTCATATAGAATTTCTTTGTTTGTTGTACATTAGGCAATTTGCTCGCTAGGTTCATACTGATGATCTCTACCCAGTTGATATTCTGAGTTCCCTCGCACACCATATTGATAAGCGGGCACATCCAGAAATGGAACTCATTAGTAGAGGGTAAGCCCATAACCCGAGCCAGTAGGATTATGAAATCTGATAGTTCTTTGTTGAAATCGGCATGGAACAGAACTTTGGATAGACGAGATGCCCCCTTCTTAGGGTTTTAGCCAGGACTTCGCCACCCGCACCTTATAATTATCACTGTCTTGATTGAAAAGGGCCTGTGCTTGATTCTGGGAGATAACTATAGCATTGTCCATTTCTGGAATCCTTAGTGCAGTGCCAATGGTGGCAGCGTCAAGTTTGGTGATGAGCTCCCCATGCACGTTTGTCAACTCACTCGAATCAGGGTTGAAATGAGCCCCGCATGAGAGCACTGTGTCTGCGCATTGCACCAAGATAGGGAAACCACCAGTGAAAGCCAGACCACTGTCATGAATCATTTGTGCCATCGGTGAAGGATTCACATCTGTCATCCTTGTCAAAAAATCCCCAAAGTCAAGGTGGCGAACTTCACTGTCCCCAATATCGGGAACAGGCGGACTCGAGTGGTGAAATTTGTTCACCCTTACTGGAATTTGATCTTCATGTTGATAGTAACTCGGAGAGAAAAGATGCAAGCTAGACTTGGGATGGAATTAGAGGGGGAATGGATACACGCTTAGGGAATTTTGGTTGCGAGGGTTCAAGTGATAGATAACATGAAAGCGAGTGTGTAAAAACGCATAGAGGATTTCATTATATAGCCATTTAGGAGAGAGAAAGGTAATAAATGCGCATTAAATACATATCACCAAATTGAAAAGCAAGATATTCGGGTAGAGTGGGAAAAATTAGCACGAATGGCACTTGGTTCATTTGGGACATGAGGGCGTGAAAGCGCAAGAAATCTGCGCAGTTCGGCGATTCGGGAGATGCGGGAAAAGACACACAAATGCTTTTGGGACATGCGGGATGAAAATACGTGGAATACACGAATCAAGTGATTTGGGTGAAAAGGGAACAATGGGTCCGGGTGAACTTGGGACATTTGAGACAAAAAGACGCGGAATACGTGACTCGGCCGAATCAGGTGAAAATGGAACAACTGGTCTGAGCGAACTTGGGACATTTGGGACAAAAAGTTCCGACGGGCCCGAAAAGAATAGACTTCGGGTAAACCGGCCGATCGGGGAACAGAGAGCCCATATGAACCTAGGACACGTGGGACAAAAATGTCTGACAGGCCCGAAAAACACACAAAATGACCCAAAAAAACGTAGATTTTCCAATTTCTTGACTTTTCACATTATCAGGACAACAGAAAAGACACTTAACCTCAAAATTTTAATTTTCAACTTCTTAAAAGCAGGGGAATTTTGAGTGGACAACATGGTGTTGAAACCAAAGATTCATTTCGGGTTGAATGGTGATTTTCCTGTATTTTATGGTTTGATGGGTGTGTTTTCCCAAAATTTACATCTAAACATATGTAGAAATCACAATTTCGATTAATCTGACTTGGCTTAGGGAACTTTGAAAACTCTCCAGGCTCACTTTGACTCAAAATTTTCCACGTGGAGGCCGAGCTCATCATGAAAAATCACCTTTTGGTTTGGCCTCAAGGTTTTCACCGAATTTGTGACATGTGGAGGTTTCTCCATCGCCTTTCCGAGACTTAGATATATTTTTCATGTGGCGGTATAAGCTTTGTGAGACCATGGAAACATGGAAGCTATCCATCTCATTTGAGGATCCGCCTCGGGAGTCCCACCTTAACAATTCTGACGAGGAAGACATGTGGAGGCTTCTATCTCTAAGCTCCATGTGATACTTAAACTTTCCAAAGCAATTTTGAAAGGAGAACACATGGAGGGACCAACTTGTTTGGGGACCAGCTCCTAAGTTTTATTTTGAAGAATTGCCAAGAGAAACTTGGAGGCTTCCTCTCACTTTTTCCCTTTCTTGGAAAATGGCCAAGGAAAACTATCTCGAGACCACTGGACACATGGCACCTTCCACTAATACTTCAACTTTTAAAACAACTCTACCATCTTTGAGACACGTGGTGAGCCCACACTTGTTTGGGGTCTCCAGCATTTGGGACCATCTCAAAGTGCACCATTTAGACATGTGGATATTTTCCGCTTTCTAGTTTTTACACTGAGACTTTTCATCAAGGCCAAAGGGAATTTTCTTGGGTAAAGGCATGTGGAAGGCCACGTTTATTTGGAAAATTTCCCTATACTTATCCTTTGTAGTTATTTGAAGGAAACATGTAGATGGTTATAAAATAAAGTGGAGAAGGGGTGGAATCGATGATTTCTTTGTGTATTGCATCTTTTTCTCCCATTTTTCTCCAGACTCATGGAGATGCAAATACGCATTGTTTTTCATCATTTTTTGATGAAGTTCCTTGTCTTCTCTTTTTGTAACGTGCCATTGAATGGATTGTAGAACTTAATTTTTGATTCGAAGGATTGTTAAGGTGAAGATTTTGAAGTTGGAATTGCTCAGGCACTTGCAAAATATAAGAATTACCAGAGAAGCTGGATGCGGGACAAAGTTGCGGAGGAAAGAAAAGGAAAAGGATGAAATGATGAAAGTTGCAGGTGCAAAAGATGAAAAAGGTGTTACCTTGAGAGTGAAAAGGATTACCTATCATATCCACTATGCGAGACTTTGAAAAATGAATAAAGGGGATTTCGCAGTAGGAAAGAATCAAAATGATTAGAAGGATTTCAAAACGTTGTGGTATGGCATCCTCGTCATTAATCGAGGGACCAAGAAACATGATAGCCTACGAGTTGATTGGTTCACGAAGCTTTTAGATGTAAATTTGTTAAACGTCATGTTTTGAGACAAATTGGTAACAAGAAAAGGTCCCTCAAATATTATTCTCTTTTGGGGGAAAAATTGAGTGAGAGAAATGTATAAATGCAATGAGAATACTCTTGCAAATAGTCGGGGGTTAAATTCTTAAGATAAAATTTGAGAAATCCATCTTCCTGAGAGATCAATCCAAGATACCTTGTTAATTCCTTCTGTGTTAGATTTTCTATCATGTCAAGTTGGTTACAGATGTATAGCCATTGTGAGCAAAATGAGATTTATGTTGTTGAGTTGTCCATTGTTGTGAAGTTTCTAAGAGGTTTGGTATAATCATCTTTATCCTGCTTGATCTCCCACCAAAATCATTCAAAAATCTTGAATCCATCCTAAAATACATTTTTTTTCTCTGTATACCCAAAAGGAACACAATCTATTTATTAAAATATGTAGAAAAATCAGAATTTAATAATGTTTTTAGTAACCTTAGCCTCGTGTTGAAATTATCTCCATCTTTAAGAAGTGAAAACTCTTGAGAGTTAAATTATGGGAGTATTGACAATATTTTCCCAAGGTTTTCTTCATAAAATTTGTGCAAAGAGGGATGTCTCCATCCCCTTCATAAAAACATATGTTACACTAAAGGTCCTCTCACCCTGGTTGAAGAGGCACAACCTAAAGTAGTGAGGATAGGTCAAATCCTATTGAAGGTGCTATCGATATCTCCACAAATCTAAGTGACAAAGGGACGAGTTAGATATCATCCTTAGCTTCAAAATGAGACACACTATGATCTATTTGTCTCTAAGCTCTATGTATAATCTATTTCTACTTAGCTTGAAAGGGAGAACAAATTTAGATACCAACACTTGTAGCGCCATTTTGGGGACTCTTTGAAGTATTTGAATAAAGGTGTACATGTATGCACTCAGTAATACTTATTACACATGTTGTGTATTAATACATTCTTGAAACATCATTATACATTTATATCTATAAGAATTGTTCAAAGTTGTAAGTTTTGAGTGCAATATTGAAAAAACTTATACGATTATTGCACTAAAGTTTGTATCTTCATTGATAAATTTGGGTGGGAAGAAGAAAGAAGATCTTGTAAGATTTGCATGAATATGGAATTTCTAGACATTTGATAGGTCTTTCATAGTGCATTTGGAAAAACTAAGGTGAAAATCCTTAGTGGCGACTCCATGTTGTTTAAATTCTTAATAAATACCAGTGTCTTAACATATATCAAGTAAAATTTGTCACTAATATTTGTAAATATGGAAGGAAGAATATATTTCTTCGCTAAGGACCCTAGTAGAAGGTTGTTTCAAGAGTTGGGAAAGTCTAATTCAGAAGGAAGAAGAATCAAGAAGGTTGTTGGAGATCAAACATCAAGAAAAGAGATCTCCATTGGTGAAACTGATTAGCTTGTGATTGAAGATTGCAATACTTCCTCAAGTGCTTCTGAATCAGGTAGTCTCTTTGTTGAATTGAATTCTCCATATGGAGAGGGTCCTTCCTTTATATAAGAAAAATTTTCTTCTCAATTTGCCCTTTTTTTCCAAATCTGATAGAGTTTTCCAAGAAATAGAGCCTTTAGAGGGAAGCCATTCTGAAAATTACATCCCTGTACCACATAGACCCCTCACTCCTCATCATTTTGTTTCTCTTGTAAGATCACCTCCTCAAAATAATATGGCTTAGCCTCCACCTAGACCTCCATTTATTGTTAATACTTTTGGTCCCATCAATTTTAGAGGTATGGCTGGCTATCCAAATGTTGTGCCACAAGATGTAAGAAATAGATTGCCTAAGTTTCAAGGAAATAATGTAATCAACTAGTGATCAGCACTTGAAGCTCTTTGTCAATATGATGGAGGAATTTGAAATATAATTTGAGGATGTATACATTAAATTGTTTATCCATACTCTGGAAGAAGACGCAAGGGATTGGTATAAATCTTTCTAGATAATTCCATTGATTCTTGGACAGAGATGAAGAATGATTTTAGAATTCAAGTATGGTGATAAAATAGACCCTAGGTTTCTTTTATCAAAGTTTGAAAATATAAAAAAGAATCCTAATGAATCAGTGCATGATTTCAATACAAGATTTAAAAAAACATTGAGAAGACTACTGTTAATTTGAGGCCATGTGTTGAATCATGTTTGATAAAGTATTCATATGCATTTGATAAGAAAGGTGCTTACGTATTTGAGGGATAAGAACCTTGAAACTTTGAGGCAGGACTTTACCATGGCTCTGCAAATTGAGAACAACATTAAAGAAGTTAGAAAACCTCCTAAGAGGGAGGGTGTTAAACTGATCAACCCAGAGAAGCCTCAATCAAGTAAGGTTGTGGATCTTGAGGAAGTTGTAAAGACTTTGGCTAGAGTTGTCAAAGAAATCTCTTACAAGCTAGCCAGGGAAGAGAAAGGAATTGGACAAGGTTCTCAAGGTCATCATAGGAAATAAGGACAAGACAAATTTACAAATCATCCTAGAAATGATTAGAGGTTTGATGACAGAGGTAAAGGACCCATGGGAGCTAGACAAACCCAAAGCTAGGGAAAATAGAGTAGTGCCCGCTCCTCTAAATTCTAGAGTTGTTGTTGTTAAAGAGACAAGTGAAATTGATTGGTGTGACAAATGTTTCTTACCCCACCCACCATGTGAAGTAGATAAGAAAATTGAAGAAGATGATGATGATGATAACACTAATGATGATGCATGCATGGTGAACTACTCTACAAGCTCAAAGGAAAGGAACAACTTCAATTGAAGTAATAAGGGTAAGAACTACTACAAGTTTTGGGATTGCATTCATTGGGTACCTCTTCTTCCTCCCTCTCATGCTTCAGAAATAGATATGGTAAAAGCTTTTAAACTTCCTAATAATGATTTTGAGTACCCAAGAGCTCTAATGATTAAGAAGTATGATGGAGGAATCCCATCAGAAGAGGATAGAAAAATGTTAATGAATGTTGTTGTTGCCCAAGAAAAAGAGTATAACATAAGAAGTAAAAAGCATGAAAGGGAAGTGCCTCAAGCCAAACCAAAGACCATAGTTCTCACCAATGTCCCAAAAGAAACTCCAAAGAAAGATGCATTTGGAAAAGGCCCTGTTGTTTCAAGTAGAACTGGTGTTCCACCATGCCCAAAATGTGACAAATATTGTGCCATCCGATGAGTTTGTCAATCTTTCTCCAAATGCTACTTTGCCCAAATACATTCCCTATGACATTGCCCAAGTCTTGAGTCAGATCAAGATTTTTGTCCCAATTGTTGAAGCTGCTTAGGATTCACGAGGATTCTTGAGCACAAGAAGAGGGCCTTTGAGTATTTGGGGTTGGAAGAAGATAGGAGTGCCCAAGGTAGAAATATAAATAATGTAAACACTCCTCCAACCATTGCAGACCTAGAAAAACCACCAGCATTAGAGGAGATAGGTGAACCACACTGAAGTTTACTTGGGAACATCTTTGGTTGAGTCTTAATTAAATGTTGATCCATTTTTACAACACGATTATTAAGGATAATTCTGCATAATTGTATGTTTGATTCCGGAGCATCATGCATTGTTATGCCTCTAGAAGTCATGAGTGAATTAAACATTAAAGTGACAAAACTTATGGCAAGTGTCTTTAATGCAATGGATTCTAGAGAGGTACTAGTTGTAGGGTGTGTAAAAGGTTTGGTGGTACAACTTATATCTTATCAAATTGAAACTTGATGTTGTTATTGTTGATTGCCTGCCAAATGGGGCATGTTGTTATCAATAAAGTGGGCTGAAAGTGTTGGTGGAAGTGTTTAGATGGATATGTCTTTCACTACCATTCTAATTGAAGGCAACCTTGTAAAGTGTATGGAGAGAAGAAGATGTTGCACCTCAATGAAGATCCCAATAATGCTTCTTATGAAGTGTTGTATGCTGATGTAGATGCAGATAAATTTGTTGGGTTTTCTAATGGAAAAGAGCATAAGATTGATCAATGTAAATGTCTTGAACAATTAGGTTTACCTTGGACCATGTTATTTGATGGAGCTTGTTCCAAGTTTGGAAATGGTGCTTGCATTGTTTTGATTTCTCTAGTCCAGGAAGAGTTTTTTTTCTTTCAAACTCAACTTTGAATGCACTAACATTGGTGAATATGAAGCATTGTTATTAGGTTTGAGAATTGCATGGAAATATGGTGTAAAGGATATCATTGTCAAAGGGATTAAAAATGATTGTCAAATAAATTAGAAAAGCGTATGCTACTAAAAATCAAAGAATGAAACAATACAAGCATGCGGTTTGGGATTTGATTGAAATGTTTGACTCTTTTAATATTGTGCACCATGATAGAAATTTTAATGCTATTACTGAGACAAGTTAGCAATCTAGGATCCAGATTTGGAATTATACAGTGTCTCCATTTTGTGAGTATGATGTTGAAATACTAACTAGGCCATCTATCCTTGATAACATTAAAAATTGGCAAGTGTTCGATGATGATGCCCGGGTGAAATAGTTTTGCGAGAACCGAGGCATGTTTATTGACCAAAATATAGATTGGGAACCAATGGTGTGTGTTGCTGAAGGAAAGGAAAATTTATTTGGAAAAGACATCATCTAGCTGAAGACAAACACGATTCCCAGAGGTTTGGTGACACTTGAATCGAACTTTGATAATGCTGATTGTATTATTAAAAAAATATGTCGATTTCAAGAGATGTGGAAGAAACGACTTGGGTACAAAGGAAAAACCATAAAATCTGCTTAGGAAGCAATCTCGGCAAGGAAGAGAAACACTCCCATGTTGATTCTTGAAGAAATATCAAGACTACCTAGCTTGGTCTTACTTTGAGTTGAAGGCATACATGGAAGATTTGTTCCAACATGAAATTCCTCTTGAATCTAATGCAAGCCTTTTGAAGCAAAAATAGAGGCGCATCAATCGATCCTTTCTTTGAAGATGCAAGAAGAACTGAATAAGTTGAGGGATGGAGGGATCATTCAGCCCACAAGGTACTCATCTTGGGTTACAAACCTAGTGCATGTCGGAAAAAGAATGGTGATATAAGGCTATTGTGTAACTTGGGAACTTGAATAAAGCATCATTGAAAGATAATTACCCTATGCCAAACATGGAGAATATGCTACATTTGGTAACATTTGGTTATGAATTGTTATCCACTCTATATGGTTTCTCTGGCTATAATTAAGTTGTTGTGAAGGATTAAGAAAGAATAAAGACTACCTTTACCACTCCTTGGGAACTTATGTCTATGTCATGATGCATTTTGTATTAATGAATGCTAGAGTAACTTTTTAAAGAGCAATGGATGTAACATTTGCTAGTTACATTAATGATTTCATTGCTTTTTATCAAGATGATGTAATTGTGTTTCCTAGAAAAATAAATGATCACTTGCAACACTTGGAGAGAATGATGTTAAGGTGTAGAGAGTATGGCATATCATTGAATCCCAAGAAGTGCCATTTTGGAGTGCAAAATGTAAAGCATCATGGTCACATTGTATCTTCAAAAAGAAGGGTCATTATTGATCCGAGAGAGTGGAAGCCATCAACAAGGTTCCAATTCCAAGGACTAATAAGGAGTTCATTCCTTATTTGGACACATAAAATTTATCAGAAGATTTGTGTCTAACTTTTAAAGCTAACCATCCCCATTACTAGCATCTTTGAAGAAGGACCTACTTATCAAATGGGAAGAAGCTTACATTGAATTTGATGGGATCAAAGGAAACTAAAGCATGCCCATGTTTTGGCAACTCGAAATTACAACAAGCCATTTCAAATATTTTATTTTGCTTAAGAAAACACCATTTCATCTATCTTGTTGTAGAAGAATGATGAAGGGGCTGAGAGACCAATTACCTTTTCCAGTAAGGCATTGCAAGGAGCTGAGTTGAAGTACACCATCATGGAGAAGCATGCATTTGCCTTGGTGAAAGTAAAAAAAAGTTCTCGAGACCTTACATCTTGAGCTCTAAAGTTGTTGCTTATGTTCCCCACACCATGGTGAAGGATATCTTATTAGAGATGGAGGTTGAGTAAAAAGATGCGAGATGGGTGAACAAGTTGTAGGAATATGTCATGGATATCCAAACCATGAAATTGATAAGAGGTTTGGGCCTAGCTAAACTTTATGGCTTAGAGAAACTTGTAGACTATTGAGGTGGATGAAGTAGAAGGAGAAAGGGTGGATGTCCTTGAAAAGTTGGTAGAGATCTGAATGGTACAAAGATATAATATTTTATCTCGGACATCTATATTGTAATCATCCTTTTTTGAACATTTGCGTAAAAATAAGAAAAGAGCTCTTAAGTTAGCTCTCAAAAATATGTCATTACTGATTTTGGGTTAGCTTGGAAGAACCCGATGGAGTGCTCTTAAGATGAATTGCTGGGGATGAAGCCCCAAAGGTAATTGCTAATCTCCATGGAGAGGATTTTGTGGGGACATTTTTTGGAAGTGTTACATCACATAAAATCTTGAGGGCTGGTTATTGGTGGCCAACTCTCTTCAAAGATACAACTCTATTGGTTAGGAAATGTGAAAGTTGCCATCATTTTTCTGGAAGAATGAAAGCTTCAGGATCCCTTCCTTTGTATCCTGTGTCAGTTGAAGCCCCATTTAGACAATGGGGAATGGATTTCATTGGGGAAATTTTTGATCCTTCTAGTGCTTTGGTCATAAATGGATTCTTGTAGCCCGATTATTTCACTAAGTGAGTGGAAGCAATCCCACCATGAAGGCAACACACCAAGTTATCATGGACTTCATGTTAAATCAAATCATATGTAGATTTGGAGTGCTAATTAAGATTGTTGCTGATAATGCCATGAGTTTAGAGACAAACGTTTGGTGGCAATGATGTGCAAAGAGTATGGAATAAATTTCACGTATGCTTCTAACTACAATCCCCAAGGAAATGGACAAGCTGAGTCAACAATAAAAACTTGTTGAAGATCATTAGAAGAACCTTGGAGCTGAATCAAAAAGAAGTTGGGTGAGCAACTCCAAGTTTGCTATTTGGGCTGATAGAATCATTATCAAAAAACTCTTGGTAAGAGCCCATTCTAGTTGGTATATGGAACTCAAGCTTTTTGCCCCTTCATTTGCAATTGTCTTCATTTTAGTTTGTTCAACAAATTGAAGATAGGAGGTTACTCCATATGATGCTTGAATCAATCGGCTTATTGAGCTAGATGAAGAAAGAAGGGCATCCCATCAATGGCATGTGAAGTTCAGAGAAAAGTTGAAGTTATTTGACAATAAGGTGACTCCAAGAGCTTTCAACATTGGGGATCTTGTTCTATTAAGGGATGGAAGGCATGAAGATAAGGGAAAGCATGGTAAATTTGATGCATTATGGATGGGCCCTTACTCAATTGGACATTCAAATTAGTGAAAGTACCTTCTTCCTAAAAGACTTAGATAGGGAACTGCTTGAATTTCCTGTTAATGGCAAGCATTTGAAACATTTCCTTGATTGATTTCTCAGAGTCAAGGTATACTCCATTGTATAGTGTATAGTTATTTGTTTTCATTTTGCTTTTGTGTTTTTGTTCATTTGGTCCTTGGTGACCTAGTTTTGCTAGTTTCTCGGTTCATTTTTTTGGAGGATGGTTATGGTTTCTCTACTCTGCAAGCTTATTCTTTGACTCCATTTCCCAATGGTCTATTTTTGGAACTTGGTCTACTATTTGTTCTTGTGGAACTCGTAGGACGTGCCCATCCCCGAGTCAGAGCTGATGTTGGTGCTCAATTTGGTCTCGCCCCATTTTTCCTTGAAATTATTTAGTTTATGGGCTATGTCGTGTTTTCTATCTCCCCGTATTGATGCATGAAAACTATGTCCTCCATTTGGTTGTCATAATCAGTCCCTTCCTTGGTGAGGATAACTTAAAATCTAGAATTTGTTTTTCATCCCACTATCCATGTGAAAATAATCTATAACTTGGGCTAAAACTCGGAGTTTTTTCCTTCCTTCCATTTTCACAGGATCACGCATTTTTTTTGTCCCTATCATTTTTGTCCTAAATATCTATGGAAACGTGATTGGATGTGGCTTGGAAGATCATATTTGGGCCTTATATAATTTCCAAAAATCTTTTCTTGAAAGAAAGATTCATTTCCGGGCTCAAATGGTGATTTTATTGCATTTTACGGTTTGATGGGTGTGTTTTCCCATCAAATTTACATCTCGAAACATATTCTGTGGAAATGTGGCCCTTTATAGTTGGATGTCTGCAGCTCATTTGCAGGAACTTTGAAAACTCTAAGGCTTCTTCTTTAACTCAAATTTTTTCCATGTGGAGGGGCGACGCTCATCTAAAAAAATCTCCTTTTGGTTTGGCCTTGGAGTTGCATCGGTCGACACGTGGAGGTTTCCTCTACCTTGCCCAAACTTAGATAATTTTTCATGCGGCTAGTCTGACTTTGGTGGACCATGGACACGTGGAGGCGATAGCACTCATTTGAGGATTCACCTCGAGATCCCACCTTAACAATTGTGATAGGGAGATATGTGGAGGCTTCCACGGCTCCGCTCTATACTTAAACTTTCCAAATCAATTTTGAAAGGCCTGGGACACATGGAGGGACCGTGCCTATCTGGGGACCGGCCCCTAAGTTTTATTTTGAAGAAGTGCTAGGAGGATACTTAGAGGCTTCCACTCACTTCTACCCTTGCTTGGACTTTTCAATGGCCAAGGAAAATTGTCTCGGACCACGGACAAATGGCACCTTCCGTTGATCCTTCAAATTTTATAAACAACTCTGTTGGACAGAGACATGTGGTGAGACCACGCTTGTTTTGGGTCTCCGTTGTTGGGGACCATTTCAAAGTGTGCCATTGAGACACATGGAGGCTTCTGCTGGCTCCTTTTTACACTGAGACTTTTCAAAGGCCAAAGGGCATTTTTATTGAGCCCAGGGCACTGTGGAAGACCCACGCTTGTTTGGAAACTTTCCCCTATACTTCTCCTTTGCTGTTACACCAAGGAAACATGTGGATGGTTATACAATAAAGTGGAGAAGGGGCATAATCAATGGTTGTTGTGCATTCCGTCTGTTTTTCTACCATTTTTGCTCTAGGACTCCTGGAGATGCGAATACGCACTATTTTTCATCATTTTTGATGAAATTCCTTGTCATCTCTATCTATAAAGTGCCATTGAATGGATTCAGAACTTAATTTGTGAGTTGAAGGATTGTTAAGGTCGATATTTTGAAGTTGGAATTGCTCAGGCACTTGTAAAAAATAGGAATTACTAGAGAATTTGGATGCGGGACAAAGTTACGAGAGGAAAGAAAAGGAAAAGGATGAAATGATGAAAGTTGCATGCGCAAAAGATGAAAAATGTGTTGCCTCGAGAGCGAAAAGGATTACCTATCATATCCAGCTATGCAGAGCCTCCAAAAAATGATTAAAAGGGGATTTCTCGCATGACGGAATCGAATGATTAAAAGGATTGCCAAAAATTTGTGGTATGTCATCCTAGTCATTAGTCGAGGGCCCAAGAAACGTGATCAATTCATAATTGGTATCAGCATGACATCTTTCGAATTGCAAATTTTTAAATATCACTTTGTGAAACAAATTGGTAACAAGAAAAGGTCCCTCGAATATTCTTCTCTTTTGGGGAAAATTGAGTGAGTAAAATGTATAAATGCAATGAGAATTCTCTTGGAAATGGTGGGGTTAAATTCTTAAGATAAAATTTGAGAAAGCCATCTTCTGAGAGACCATCAAGATACTGGTTAATTCCTTTTGTGTTAGATTTTCTATCATGTCAAGTTGGTTGTAGATGTATAGCCATTGATGAGCATTGAGATTTCTCTGGAAGCTTTCCTGTTGATGAATCTAAGCAATTTTGAAATTAATTTGTGTTCAATCTCTAGCAATTTGTGTTTGCTTTGTTTTAGAATGTCTGCAAATGGTTTCTTTTGTTCCTATTGCAATCTTACATTGAAATATTTGTGAAATCACACAAGATCTCGTCCCTATGACAATTTAGTGGCATTTGCAATTTCATTTCAAGAAGAGCCTTCATCCTGTGATGAGATAAACAAATTTAAAATCACTCCACTGTCATTTGTTGATAAATATTGTCTGTAAGTCTTTGGGTGTACCTTAGGCGTGATTGATTAGATATTTTGGTGTTTAATTGAGTCTTTTAACTCAATCCTTTTTGCTAGATTCTCAAAGATTGTGTGAAAATGTGCTTGATCACGGGCCTCCTGAAGCACACCTTCCGGTTGAAGGAACGTCTTAACTATTCTCGAAGCTTTTCTGTTGTTGAGTTTCCATTTTTGTGAAGTTTCTCGAGAGGTGTGATATAATCAACTTTATCCTTCTTGATCTCCCACCAAAATCATTCAAAACCATGAATCCATCCTAAACTACCTCGATTTTCCTGTATATCCACAAAGGAACAAAATATTTACTAAAATATGCAGAACAATAAGGATTTAATAATGTCTTCAGTAACCTTAGCCTTGTGTTGAAAGTATCTCCATCTTTTAGAAGTGACAACTTTTGAGAATTAAATTATGGAGTATTGACCATATTTTCCCAAGGTTTTCTTCATAAAATTTGTGCATGACATTTGATAAACCTATTTATTTGTTGATGGTATTTAATATGTGGTTAGTAGAATTTCCAATGAAAGGTGTTTCGATTGATATATTTCACTTTAATATTTATCAAACCATGCGGGACACAACTGATCCTTAATATTTGTAATGGTTACATTAGAGGAAAATTTGTAGGAAAACAAGAAGGTTTTTGACATAGTGATCTAGAGAAAACGAATATCTTTAGTATGGACATCATCAAACATGTTTCACGTTTAACTCTTTTCTTTCTTTTCTTTTATCTTAGGAAAGATTTTAAATATATATTATTTTAAATTTAATAATTTGCTTGGAATTTTTTTACAATTACAAACATATTCTTTAGGGCAATTGGAATGACTTAAACACAAAAAGAATCGAACATTCGATTGATTCCTCACACGCATTGTTGATTAAAGCCTTTGGAGAATGAAGTTCCCCACGACACCCTTTTGACTCGGCTCTATCCCTGCCCGCTTTGACGAAAGATTCGTTGTTCTATATAAACTCTACGCCTTCATTCATTTTCCACAACAACATCAAGTGTTAATTGATTTGTGATTGTGTTCTGCAACTATGGCTGCTCCACTGCTTCCCTATTTCGTCCTCTTCGTGGGAATGACGTTTTTAATGGCACAAACTACTCAAGCGCTGGTTTACGTATTCTCCAATTCCGCGCTAGGTACGCCTGGAGGCGACAAGTTTGATCAAGAGATCGGGCAGAGCGGCGCTTTCGAAATTATGGACTCTCCACTAAATTTATATGGAACACCTTCGCACAACAATCAGCAGATGATAGGAAGGACGTGCAGAGGGTTGCTCTCATCGTGGAAAGTATGGACGGTGTCGCGTATACAAGTGGAGACGAAATCCATCTCAGCGCAAATTATGTGGGAAACTTTGGAGGAGACGTGAAATCAGAGATAAGAGGAGTATTATATCACGAAATGACACACGTGTGGCAGTGGAATGGGCAAGGCAATGCCCCCAGTGGCCTTATTGAGGGTGTTGCAGACTATGTGAGGCTCACTGCGGGATTAGCCCCTTCCCATTGGGTTAAGCCTGGAGGGGGAGACAGATGGGATGAGGGCTATGATGTTACTGCTCTCTTTTTACAGTATTGTGAGAGTATCAGTTCTGGTTTTGTTGCGAATATGAATGCAAAACTGAAGGGAGGATGGGACTTGGGATTCTTCAATGATCTCACTGGAAAATCTGTTGACCAGCTCTGGAGCGACTACAAGGCAAAATATGCATCTTCCGGGTAAATTATATTGTGCAATGGAATGTTTCAGCCCCTAATAAAAAAGTCTTGTGTTCTAAATATATCAGAGATCTCTCATGATCCCTTATTTTTCCCTTTTTGACCAGCTCTGGAATGACTAGAAGGCAAAATATGCATCTTCAGGTTAAATTATAAGTGCACAATACAGAAATTTTCAGCCCCTAATAAAAAAGTCGTGTTCTAAATATATCATCTCTTACGGGTTAGGAGTTTCTGTTTCTTATTACAAACAGCGATATAAAGATTTTGTTATACTAATCTTATACTCTCTCTTGAATGCTGATTATCCACATAAAAAAATTGATATTTGTAACTGTTTTTAATTGTTTTAAACACAACAATAAGCAAAAACATTCATAACATAATATAGTTCTAATTAATACACAAAATTCACAAAAGTCTGCTTTCCAAGTCAGATGCCTCCCATCCAAAATTCTCATTTGCATTGCGATCCAAAAGTCAAAGCGGGAAAGCGGGCCGTCAGAGCGATTTGAGAATTTTTGCTTTGTTTCCATTCGGGCTTAAAGTATAAAGTAAGCCACAATTCTGCCATTGAAAAGTCAAAGCGCGAAGGCGGGCCGTCGGAGCAATTTGGGAATTTTGGCTTTGCTTCCATAAAGAGCTTAAAGTTATAAAGTGACCCGCCGCCCCTCCCATGCCAAGGGATAAAGTCAAATGTTGAGCCGCATCAAAAGTCAAAGCGGGGAGGTAGGTCGGCAGAGTAATGAGTTTTTGAGCCCGCATTGAAAAGAGGTAAAATTATAAAAGTGAGCCGCGACTTTGTCGCCACTCAAGTAAAGCCCCGTGTCAAGCCCGTATCAAAAGTGGATGGGTGGGTCAAAATATTCGAAGTTCCATTTCTATAAAAGGCACAAAATACAAAAGGCGTCCTCAGGCCCGCTTCTATTTAAATCTCTCCCACGTGGATGGCTCAAATTGAAATTTTGCAAAGGTAGATTGAAGATATGTGATTCAAATGCGGTTTTGCCGCTAGGCATGGAAATGGCGAGGCATTGGAGAATTTCAGATGTCGAGTTTCTTGAATCAGTTTCATCATTTTTGTAACCGAATGTAACCGTTCTTGGAAGCTATTTAATGGCTTCTCCACGCCATTGTTAGGGTTGGATCTTGGTACTCTGTAGAGGTAATAGATTGAAGTAATCAATACATAAGTTTTTCCTTTTCTTCCTCTACTATTCCTTCTTTCCTTGTCTAAAAATTTGGGAATCATCCATCTTTTATGATAAGAAACTTTGTGTTCTTGTTTATATGATTTCTGGAACTTTGTGTCTGTGGAATTATATTGGTTATGAAAGTGAATGATTCTATTTTGCATCTCCCTAGTTCAATACGTATAAGGTTATACTCTACTATCTATATTTCCTAAAGGTATTGTTATGTTCTTCCTCTCTCATCTCCTTAATTCTTCCATTCTTTCGTATTGATGATCTTTGGGCATAAAACATTTCAAAGTATCAGGAATCCACACTTTGAAAGTTGTACATTTGTATATAAGTTTCTTCTTGCTTTCAATAAGGGAACCTCTCCCATTAAAGAGGAGGGACTTGATGTCCCTTGAGTGTGGTTTGTTAAAGTTCCATTTAAAAACCCAATAAGAATATAGAAGCTTATGGATTCTTATAATCCAAGCCTATAAATTTGTAACAAGACAATAAGTTGAATCAACAAGTTGGATTGTAGCAAGTGGACTGGATGTAAGTTGGATTGTTGAATTAATAACAAATATGTTTGAATCTACTCTTATTAAAACTACTATTCTATCTTTTAATTATTTTAATTTTTGTGGGCCTGTGATTTTTTAATTCAAAGTTTTTTTCATTAAAATAAACAAAATTCTAAACAAAAATTATATATGCTAGAATGCTTAGATGATGATAAGATGAAACTTTTGTAATATTGATGAATATAATATCTCAAAATTTATGAGGTTTAATTGATCCAACCTATAAATACATGGTTTAGATCGTTTAGTAGAATATTTTTGAGATGAATATTTAATATCTACAAGAATAAAAACATAAACATTTCCACCTTACAAATGTATGTGATATTATTGTTATAAACCCCTTTGTAATGGAATCATGTTGGAGAAAATCAATAAGGTTTTTAAATGCTTATTTTGTTTGATAAAAATTAATCACCCCTTCAAAATTTTTTTGTAACAACATCATTGAATAATGAATAACTTTGGTACAAGTTGAAGAATAATCTTCCCATTTAAAACTGGAGGTTTTGGGGCATTTTAACATAATGAAATCAATAGAGGATAAATATATCTTCCTCTAAATGTGGTGAAGCTCTTGAAAAGAGAGGTTTGGTTTTATACATGACATAAATTAGGGATTTTAAAAATAAATCATCACTAGAGATACTCTTCATCAACAACTCTGTTTGCTTGGTGTGATACATGGTAGGGGTTACCAAGCATTAAAACAACTTGATATCTTGATGCTCATTAATAATATGATAACTTCCTTCACGTAAAGTTTTGATAAATCATCTCGTGTCATATTAGAGGCTCTCATCTCTAACCATTTTCCTATTAACGTTTAGAGTGATTGGATGACTCGCACTACTAGGATTGATGAAAATCAAGTCTATTGAATATAAATAGCCTTCAAAATCATGACTACACCCTTATATTTATTAAGCGGTGGTTTGTTAAAGTAGTTTACATTGTCATAATTTTCCTACATTTCGAAGGAAAATGGAAATTTAAGGAAAAAAATATAATTAGGAAAGAATTAAGGAGTTCAAGATGATTTCTCAAGATTTTATGATTTCAACCTTCAATGAATCAAGATTTAGTTACTCTTTCATTTGATTTCAGATTGGAGAAAGTCCATCAAATCCATGTTGCTCAAATTTGATCATATATTCATTTATTTAAATGTGATAAAATATTTCAAAATATTTTCTTCAACACCTCAAATCTTAACACACCTCTACACCTCTAGTAATATCAATTCTCCTAAGGAATTAAGATTCCATATGTTGGTGCTCAATTTGGTCTCACCCCGTTTGTCCTTGAAATTCTTTAGTTTGCGGGCTCTGTCGTGTTTTCTATCTCCCCATATTGATGCATGAAAATTTTTGTCCTCCATTTGGTTTCCATGATCAGTCCCTTCCTTGGTTGAGGATCACTTAAAATCTAGAATTTGTTTTTGTCTCTTTGTCCATGTGAAAAGAATCTGTAACTTGGGCTAAAACTTGGGTTTTTCCTTCCTTCCATTTTCCACAGTCATGTTTTGTTGTCCCTGTCATTTTTGTCCCAAATATCTATGGAAACATGATTGGATGCAGCTCGGAAGATCATATTTGGGCCTTATATCATTTCCAAAATCTCTGTCTTGAAAGAAAGATTCATTTCCGGGCTCAAATGGTGATTTTCCTGCATTTTACGGTTTGATGGGTTTTTTTTTTCCATCAAATTTACATCTCAACATCTGTGGAAACGTGGCCCTTTCTAGTTGGATGCGGCTCGGCGGAGAATTTTGAAAAATCTAAGGCTCACTTCAACTCAAAACTTGTCCACGTGGAGGGCCGGCGCTCATCTGAAAAATCACCTTTTGGTTTGGCCTCGGTTTTTTCTAGGGGGACATGTGGAGGTTTCTGCTGCCTTTCCCAGACTTAGATATATTTTTCATGTGGCCGGTATAGCTTTGGTAGACCATGGACACATGGAGGGCCAATGCTCATTTGAGGATCGCCTCAGGGTCCCACCTTAACAATTGCGACAGGGAGACATGTGGAGGGTTCCACTAGCTCTGCTCTATACTTAAACTTTCAAAGCAATTTTGAAAGGCCTCGGACATGTGGAGGGACCATGCCTGTTTGGGGACCGACCTCTAAGTTTTATTTTGAAGAAGCACCAAGAGAGGAACACTTGGAGGCTTCCACTCATGTTTTCCCTTGCTTGGAGTTTTTCAACGGCCAAGGAAAACTATCTCGGACACTGGACACATGGCGCCTTCCACGATACTTCAACTTTTTAAAACAACTCGCCATACTTGAGACACATGGTGAGCCCGCACTTGTTTGGGGTCTCCTTTGTTGGGACCATCTCAAAGTGTGCCATTGAGACACGTGGAGGCTTTTGCTTGCTCCTTTTTACAAAGAGACTTTTCAAAGGCCAAAGGGATTTTTCTTGGGCCAGGGGCACGTGGAAGGCCCGCGCTTGTTTGGAAACTTGTCCATATACTTCTCCTTTGTAGTTACGCCAAGGAAACATGTGGATGGTTATAAAATAAAGTGGAGAAGGTGTAGAATCAACGATTCCTTGTGTATTGTGTTTGTTATTCCACAATTTTTCTCCAGGACTCGTGGAGTTGCGAATACGCATTGTTTTTCATCATTTTTGATGAAATTCCTTGTCTTCTCTCTATAACGTGCCATTGAATGGATTTAGAACTTAATTTGTGAGTCCAAGGATTGTTAAGGTCGATATTTTGAAGTTGGAATTGCTTAGGCACTTGTAAAAAATAGGAATTAATAGGAAGCTTGATGGGACAAGAGTTGCGGAGGAAAGAAAAGGAAAAGGATGAAATGATGAAAGTCGTATGTGTAAAAGATGAAAAAGGTGTTACCTCGAGAGTGAAAAGGATTACTTATCATATCTAGTTGTGTAGAGCCTGGAAAATGATTAAAAAGGGATTTCTTGCATGAAAAAACAGAATGATTAGAAGGATTGCCAAAACTTTGTGGCATGGCATCCTAGTCATTAGTCGAGGGCCCAAGAAACATGATCAGTTTACAATTGGTCCACCTGGCAGCTTTTGGATGTAAATTTGTTAAACACCACTTTTCGAGAAAAATTGGTAACAAGAAAAGGTCCCTCGAATATTATTCTCTTTTGGGGGAAAAATTGAGTGAGTAAAATTTATAAATGCAATAAGAATACTCTTGCAAATGGTCAGGGGTTAAATTCTTAAGATAAAATTTGAGATAGCCGTCTTCCTGAGAGACCAATCCGAGATACCTGGTTAATTCCTTATGTTCTAGATTCTTTATCCTGTCAAGTTGGTTGCAGATGTATAGCCATTGACGAGCATTGAGATTTTGTTGTTGAGTTGTCCATTGTTGTGAAGTTTCTTAGAGGTTTGTTATAATCAACTTTATATTGCTTGATCTCCCACCATTAATCATTAAAAAACCATGAATCCATCCTAAAATACCCTTTTTTCCCTGTATACCCACAAAGGAACAAAATCTATTTATTAAAATATGTAGAACAATCGGGATTTAATAATGTATTTAGTAAGCTTATCCTTGTGTTGAAATTATCTCCATATTTTAGAAGTGAAAACTCTTGAGAGTTAAATTATGGAGTATTGACCATATTTTCCCAAGTTTTCTTCATAAAATTTGTGCAAAAGAAGGATATCTCCATCTCCTTCATCAAACAGATGTTACACTAAGGGTCCTCTCACCCTAGTTGAAGAGGCACAACCTAAAGTATTGAGGACATGTCAAATCCTCTTGAAGGTGCTATCCATATCTCCACAAATCTGAGTGATAAAGGGCCAGTTAGATATCATCCCCGGCTACAAAACGAGACACACTATGATCTATCTGTCTCTAAGCTCCATGTCCAATTTGTGTTGCTTCTCGGCTTGAAAGGGAGAACAAATTTAGATACCAACACTCATGGCACCATTTTTGGGGACTCTTTGAAGTATTTGAACAAAGGTGTACACATACAGACCCTGGTAATACTTCTTACACATGTTGTGTATTAATACATTATTGAAACATCATTATCTATTCAGATCTGTAAGAATTGTTCAAAGTTGTAAGTTATGAGTGCAATATTTCTAGCTTATACAGTTATTGCACTAAATTTTGTATCATCATTGATAAATTTGGGTAGAAGAAGAGAAGATCTTGTAATCTTTTCATGAATATGGTATTGACAGACATTTGATAGGTCTTTCATAGTGCATTTGCAAAAACTAAGGTGAAAATCCTTAGTGGCGACTCCGTCTTTGATAAAATTATTAATAAATACTAGTGTCTTAACATATATCATGTAAGATTTGTCACTAATATTTGTAAATCTGGAAGGAAGAATATCTTTCTTCGCCAAGGACCCTAGTAGAAGGTTGTTTCAAGAGTTGGGAAAGTCTAATTTAGAAGGAAGAAGAATCTAGAAGGTTGTTGGAGATCAAACATCAAGAAAAGAGATCTCCATTGGTGAAACTGATCGACTGTGATTGAAGATTGCAATACTTCCTCAAGTGCTTCTGAATCAGGTAGTCTCTTTGTTGAATTGAATTCTCCATCTGGAGAGGGTCCTTCCTTTGTATTTGAAAAATTTGCTTCTCAATCTACCCCTATTTTTCCAAATCGATAGAGTTTTCAAGAAACAGAGCCTTTAGAGGAAGCCATTCTAAAAATTACATCTCTGTACCACACAGACCCCTCACTCCTCATCATTTTGTTTCTCCTGTAAGATCACCTCCTCAAAATAATATGGCTCAACCTCCACCTAGACCTCCATTTGTTGTTAATACTTTTGGTCCCATCAATTTTAGAGGTATGGTTGGCTATCCATATGTTGTGCCACAAGATGTAAGAAATAGATCACCTAAGTTTTAAGGAAATAATGCAATCACTGGTGATCAACACTTGAAGCTCTTTGTCAATATGATGGATTACTTTGAAATATAATTTGAGGATGTATACATTAAATTGTTTATCCATACTCTAGAAGAATACGCAAGGGATTGATATAAATATTTTCTAGATAATTCCATTGATTCTTAGATAGAGATGAAGAATGCTTTTAGAATGCTAGTATGGTGATAAAATAGACCCTAGGTTTCTTTTATCAGAGTTTGAAAATATATAAAAAGAATCCTAATGAATCAGTGCATGATTTCAATACAAGATTTAACAAAACATTGAGAAGACTTCCTATTAATTTGAGGCCATGTGTTGAATCATGTATGATAAAGTATTCAGATGCATTTGATAAGAAAATTGCTTACTATTTGAGGGATAAGAACCATGGAACTTTAAGGTAGGCCTTTACCATGGCTCTTGCAAATTGAGAACAACATTAAAGAAGTTGGAAAACCTCCTAAGAGGGAGGGTGTTAAACTGATCAACCCAGAGAAGCCTCAATCAAGTAAGGTTGTGGATCTTGAGGAAGTTGTAAAGACTTTGGCCGGAGTTGTCAAAGAAATATCTTACAAGCTAGCTAAGGCAAGAGAAAGGAATTGGACAAGGTTCTCAAGGTCAGCATAGGAAACAAGGACAAGAAAAATTCACAAATCATCCTAGAAATGATTAGAGGTTTGATGACAGAGGTAAAGGACCCATGGGAGCTAGAAACCCAAAGCTAGGGAAAATAGAGTAGTGCTTGATCCTCTAAATTCCAAAGTTGTTTGTTGAAGAGACAAATGAAATTGATTGGTGTGACAAATGTTTCTTACCCCACCCGCCATGTGAAGTAGATCAGAAATTTGAAGAAGATGATGATGATGATAACACTGATGATGATGCATGCATGGTGGACTTCTCTACAAGCTCACAACAAGGAACAAATTCAACTGAAGTAATAAGTGCAAGAACTGCTACAAGTTTTTGGGATTGCATTCACTAGGTACCTCTTCTTCCTCCCTCTCATGCTTTAGAAATAGATATGGTAAAATATTTTGAACTTCTAATAATGATTTTGAGTACTTAAGAGCTCTAATGATTAAGAAGTATGATGGAGGAATCCCATCAGAAGAGGATAGACAAGCTGTTAATGAATGTTGTTGTTGCCCAAGAAAAAGAGTATAACAACAAGAAGTAAAGTTGTCAAAGGGTAGAGGCCTCAAGCCAAACCAAAGACCCTAGTTCTCACCAATGTCCCAAAAGAAACTCCAAAGAAATATGCATATGGAAAAGGCCTTGTTGTCTCAAGTAGAACTGGTGTTCCCACCCATGCCCAAAATGTGAAAAATATTGTGCCATCCGATGATTTTGTCAATATTTCTCCAAATTCTACTTTTCCCAAATACATTCCCTATGACATTGCCCAAGTCTTGAGTCAGATCAAGATTTATGTCCCAATTGTTGAACTGCTTAGGATTCTTGAGCACAAGAAGAGGGCTTTTGAGTATTTGGGGTTGGAAGAAGATAGGAGTGCCCAAGGTAGAAATATAAATAATGTAAACACTCCTCCTCCAACCATTGCAGACCTAGAAAACCACCAAGCATTGGAGGAGATAGGTGAACCACCTGAATTTTACAGGGAACATCTTTGGTTGAGTCTCAATTAAATGTTGATCCATTTTTACAACACCGATTATTAAGGACATACTGTTGCACAATTGTATGTTTGATTCAGAGCATCATGCAATGTTATGCCTCTAGAATTCATGAATGAATTAAACATTAAAGTGACAAAAACTTATGGAAAGTGTACTGCAATGGATTCTAGAGAGGTGCCAGTTGTAGGGTGTGTAAAAGGTTTGGTGGTACAACTTGTAGCTTATCTAGGTAAGAAATTGAAACTTGATGTTGTTATTGTTGATTGCCCTGCCAAATGGGGCATGTTGTTATCAAGAAATTGGGATGCAAGTGTTGGTGGAAGTGTTCAGATGGATATGTCTTTTGCCACCATTCCAATTGAAGGCAACCTTGTAAAGTTGTATGGAGAGAAGAAGATGTTGCACCTCATTGAAGATCCCAATAATGCTTCTTATGAAGTGTTGTATGCTGATGTAGATGCTGATAACTTTGTTGGGTTTTCTAATGGAAAAGAGCATAAGATTGATCAATGTAAATGTCTTGAACAAGTAGGTTTACCTTGGACCTTGTTATTTGATGGAGCTTGTTCCAAGTTTGGAAATGGTGTTGGCATTGTTTTGATTTCTCCAGGCCAGGAAGATTTTTTTCTTTCAAACTCAACTTTGAATGCACTAACAACATTGCTGAATATGAAGCATTGTTATTAGGTTTGAGAATTGCATGGAAATATGGTGTAAAGGATATCATTGTCAAAGGGGATTCAAAACTGATTTTCAAGTAAATTAGAAAATTGTATGCTACTAAAAATCAGAGAATGAAACAATACAAGCATGCAATTTGGGATTTGATTGAAATGTTTGACTCTTTTAATATTGTGCACCATGATAGAAAGTTTTATGTTTTTGTAAACAAGTTAGTAGTGCTAGGATCAGATTTGGGAATTATACAGTGTCTCCATTTTGTGAGTATGATGTTGAAATACTAACAAGGACATCTATCCCTGATAACATTAAAAATTGGCAAGTGTTCGATGATGATGCCTAGGTGAAGCAGTTTCGCAGAACCAAGGCACGTTTTTTGACCAAAATATAGATTGGGAACCAATGGTGTGTGCTGCTAAAGGAAAGGAAACTTTATTTGGAAAAGACATCATCCAACTAGAGACAAACACGATTCCCAAAGGTTTGGTGACACTTGAATCAAAATTTTATAATGTTGATTGCATTATTAAAAGAAATATGTCGTTTCAAGAGATGTGGAAGAGCACGACCTAGGTACAAAGGAAAAACCACGTAAAATATGGTTAGGAAGCAATCTCAACAAGGAAGAGAAGCAGTCCTATGTTCAATTGTTGAAGAAATATCAAGACTGCCTAGCTTGGTCTTACTCTGAGTTGAAGGCATATATGGAAGATTTGTTCCAACATGAAATTCCTCTTGAATCTAATGCCAAGCCTTTCAGGAAAAAATAGAGGCCCATCAATCCACTCCTTTCTTTGAAGATGCAAGAAGAACTGAAGAAGTTGAGGGATGGAGGGATCATTTAGCCCACAAGGTACTCATCTTGGGTTACAAACCTAGTGCCTGTCAGGAAAAAGAATGGTGATATAAGGCTATGCGTAGACTTCAGGAACTTGAATAAATCATCATTGAAAGATAATTACCCTCTTCCAAACATGGAGAATATGCTACAATTGGTAACTAGTTCTGAATTGTTATCCACTTTGGATGGTTTCTCTGGCTATAATCAAGTTGTTGTGAAGGATTTAGAAAGAATAAAGACTGCCTTTACCACTCCTTGGGGAACTTATGTCTATGTCAGGATGCCTTTTGGCTTAATGAATGCTGGAGAAAATTTCTAAAGAGCAATGGATGTAGCATTTGTTGGTTACATTAATGATTTCATTGTTGTTTATCAAGATGATGTGCTGTGTTTTCGAGAAAAAGAAATGATCACTTGCAACACTTGGAGAGAATGTTTTTAATGTGTAGAGCTTTATGGCATATCGTTGAATCCCAAGAAGTGCCATTTTGGAGTGCAAAAAAAGGAAAATCTTCTTGGTCACATTGTATCAAAATAATGGGTCATTATTGATCTCAGAAGAAGAGTGGAAGCCATCAATAAGGTTCCAATTCACTAAGGACTAAGAAGGAGTTCAGTCCTTTACCATTTGGACACATAAAATTTATCGAGAAGATTTGTGTTTAACTTTACATTTGAGTTGACCATCCCCATTACTAGCATGCTTGAAGGAAGGATTGAGAAAGTTATCAAATGGGAAGAATCTTACATTCAAGATTTCAAATGGATCAAATGGAAGCACTAAATCATGCCCCTGATTTTGGAAGCTCCAAATTACAAGAAACCTTTTCAAATATTTTCTTTTACTTTAGAAAACACCATTTCATCTGACATCTTGTTGTAGAAGAATGATGAAGTAAAAATGAGAGACCAATTAGCCTCTCAAAACTATGTCATTACTAAGGAGTTGAGTTGAAGTACACCATCATGGAGAAGCTCTTAAAGAATTTTCCTTGGTGAAAGCCAAAAAGGTAATTTAGATCTTACATCTTGAGCTCTAAAGTTGTTCTTATGTTCCCACACCATGGTGAAGGATATCTTATGGAGATGAAGGTCTCGAGTAAAAGATGCAAATGGGTGAACAAGTTGAAGCCCCTTACAATGGGGATGAATATGTCATGGATATCAAACCATGAAATTGATAAGAGGTTTGGGCCTAGCTAAGCCCCATTTATGGCAATGAGAGCAACTTGGATTTATTGGGGGAATGAAGTAGAAGGAGAAAGGGTGGATGTCCTTGATTATTTCAAAGTGGTGGAAGCTCCCCACCAAATGGTAACAAAGATATAATATTTTATCTAAAAATTAAATCATCTATTTGAGTGCCCCAAAATATTAATATTTTTTTGAGTAATGCCATGAAAAGAGCGAAACCTTAAGTTAGCCTCTGCAAAAATATGGAATCGATTTCACATATGCTTCTAACTACAATCCCGAGGAAATGGACAAGCTGCTCCAAAGATAAAAATTGTTGAAGATCAGCCCCAGAAGAACATTTTGGAATCTCCATGGAGGATTTGGGGTGGCATAAAACTTGAAGACATTTTTTGTTTGGAAGTGTTACAAAATCACATCAAAAGATCTTGAGGCCATTTGTAGTTATTGGTATATGGAACTCAAGATTTAAAGATACCCTTCATTTGCAATTGAAATGTGAAGTTTGTTCAAAAATTTTTAGGAAGTTAGTCCATATGATGCTCGAATCAATCATATTATTGAGTTAGATGAAGAAAGAAGGGCATCCCATTAGTGGCATGTGAAGTTTAGAGAAAATTTGAAGAAGTTATTTGACAAGAAGGTGACTCCAAGAGCTTTCAACATTGGGGATCTTGTGCTATTATGGGATAGTAGGCATGAAGATAAGGGAAAGCATGGTAAATTTGATGCATTGTGGATGGGCCCTTATTCAATTGACATTCAAATTGGTGAAAATACCTTCTTCCTAAAAGACTTAGATGGGGAACTACTTGAATTGCCTATTAATGGCAGGCATTTGAAACATTTCCTTGATTGATTTCTCAGAATCAAGGTATACTCCATTGTATAGTGTATAGTTATTTTTTTAAAATTTTTATTTTGTGTTTTTGTTTGTTTTGGTCCTTGGTGACCTGGTTTTGCTAGTTTCTTGGTTCATTTTTTGGAGGATGGTTATGGTTTCTCTACTCTGCAAGCTTATTCTTTGACTCTGTTTCCCAATGGTCTATTTTTGGCACTTAGTCTGCTATTTGTTCTTGTGGAACTCGTAAGAGGTGCCCATCCCCGAGTCGGAGCCGATGTTGGTGCTCAATTTGGTCTCGCCCCTTTTGTCCTTGAAATTCTTCAGTTTGCGGGCTCTGTCGTGTTTTCTATTTCCCTTATTGATGCATGAAAACTCTATCCTCCATTTGGTTGCCATGATTCAGTCCCTTCCTTGGTTGAGGATAACTTAAAATCTAGAATTTTTTTTTCGTCCCTTTGTCCATGTGAAAAGATTCGTAAACTTGGGCTAAAACTCAGGTTTTTTCCTTTCTTCCAATTTCCATAGTCATGTTTTGTTGTCCTTGTCATTTTTGTCCCAAATATATGTAGAAACATGATTGGACGTGGCTTGGAATATAATATTTGGACCTTATATCATTCCCAAAATCTATGTCTTGAAAGAAAGATTCATTTCTGGGCTCAAATGGTGATTTTCCTTGCATTTTACGGTTTGATGGGTGTGTTTTTCCCATAAAATTTACATTCTTCAAAGCATATGTGGAAACGTGGCCCTTTCTAGTTGGATGCGGCTTGGTAGGGAACTTTGAAAAATCTAAGGCTCATTTCAACTCAAAATTTTTCCACATGGAGGGTCGGCGCTCATCTGAAAAATCACCTTTTGGTTTGGCCTTGGAGTTGTGCCGGGGGGACACGTGGAGGTTTCCGCTGCCTTTCCAAGACTTAGACAATTTTTTTCATGCAGATAGTATAACTTTAGCAGACCATGGACACGTGGAGGGATGACACTCATTTGAGGATTCACCTCAGGGTCCCACCTTAATAGTTGTGATAGGGAGACATGTGGAGGCTTCGCCGGCTCTCTCTATACTTAAACTTTCCAAAGAAATTTTGAAAGGCCTAGGACACGTGGAGGGACCGTGCCTATTTGGGGACCGGCCCCTAAGTTTTATTTTGAAGATGTGTAAGGAGGACACTTGGAGGATTCGCTCAATTCTACCCTTTCTTGGACTTTTCAATGGCCAAGGAAAACTTTCTCGGACCCTGGACACATGGTGCCTTTCGCTGATCCTTCAACTTTTTTAAACAACTTTTCCGACTAAGACACGTGGTGAGCCCACACTTGTTTGGGGTCTCTACTTTTGGGGACCATCTCAAAGTGCTCCATTGAGACACGTGGAGGTTTCCGCTAGCTCCTTTTTACACTGAGACTTTTCAAAGGCCAAAGGGCATTTTTCTTGAGCCCAGGGCAATGTGGAAGGCCCGCGCTTGTTTGGAAACTTGCCCCTGTACTTCTCCTTTGCAGTTACACCAAGGAAACACATGGATGGTTATAAAAGAAAGTGGACAAGGGGAAGAATCAATGGTTGTTATGCATTGTATTTTTTTTCGCCATTTTACTCTAGACTCTTGGATATGTGAATACACACTATTTTCATCATTTTTGATGAAATTCCTTGTCGTCTCTATCTGTAAAGTGCCATTGAATGGATTTAGAACTTAATTTGTGAGTCAAAGGATTGTTAAGGTGATATTTTGAAGTTGGAATTTCTCAGGCACTTGTAAAAATGGGAATTACCTAGAGAAGCTAGATGCGGGACAAAGTTGCAGAGGAAAGAAAAGGAAAATGATGAAATGATGAAAGTTGTAGGCAAAAAGATGAAAAAGGTGTTGCCTCGAGAGCGAAAAGGATTACTTGTCATATCCAGCTATGTAGAGCCTCTAGAAAATGATTAAAAAGGGGATTTCTCACATGATAGAATCAAAATGATTAGAAGGATTGCCAAAAATTGTGGCATGGCATCCTAGTCATTAGTCGAGGGCCCAAGAAACATGATCAATTCACAATTGGTCCACTTGGTAGCTTTCGGATGTAAATTTGTTAAACATCACTTTCTGAGACAAATTGGTAACAAGCAAAGGTCCCTTGAATATTCTTCTCTTTTGGGGAAAATTGAGTGAGTAAAATGTATAAATGCAATGAGAATACTCTTGCAAATGGTTAGGGGTTAAATTATTAAGATAAAATTTGAGAAAGTCGTCTTCTTGAGAGACCAATCCGAGATACTTGGTTAATTCCTTCTGTGTTAGATTTTCTATCATGTCAAGTTGGTTGTAGATGTATAGCCATTGACGAGCACTAAGATTGCTCTGGAAGCTTTCCCTGCTGATGAATCTAAGCAATTTTGAAATTAATTTGTGTTCAATCTCTAGAAATTTGTGTCTGCTTTGTTTTAGAATGTCTGTAAATGGTTTCTTTTGTTCCTATTGCAATCTTACATTGAAATCTTTGTGAAATCACACAGGATCTCATCCCTATGACAATTTAGTGGCATTTGCAATTTCATTTCAAGAAGATCCTTCATCTGTGATGAGATAAAAAAATTTAAAATCACTCCATTGTCATTTGTTGATAAATATTGTTTGTAAGTCTTTGGGTGTACCTTAGGCGTGATTGATCAGATATTTTGGTTTTTAATTGAGTCTTTTTAACTCGAGCCTTTTTGTTAGATTTTCAAAGATTGTGTGAAAATGTGTTGATTTGGGCCTCCATTGAAGCACACCTTCTAGTTGAAGGAACGTCTTAACTATTCGAAGCTTTCTTTTGTTGAGTTGTCCATTGTTGTGAAGTTTCTCTAGAGATCTGGTATAATCAACTTTATCCTACTTGATCTCCCACCAAAATCATTCAAAAACCATGAATCCATCCTAAACTACCTCATTTTCCCTGTATATCCACAAAGGAACAAAATCTATTTACTAAAATATGTAGAACAATCAGGATTTAATAATGTCTTCAGTAACCTTAGCCTTGTGTTGAAAGTATCTCCATCTTTTAGAAGTGACAACTCTTGAGAGTTAAATTATGGAGTATTGACCGTATCTTCCCAAGGTTTTCTTCATAAAATTTGTTCAAAAGAAGGATATCTCCATCTCCTTCATCAAATAGAGGTTACACTAAGGGTCCTCTCTCACCTGGTCGAAAGGCATGACCTAAAGTAGTGAGGATAGGTCAAATCCTCTTGAAGGTGTTATCCATCTCTCCACAAATCTGAGTGACAAAGGGCTAGTTAGATCTCATCCCCATGCTACAAAATGAAACACATTATGATCTATTTGTCTCTAAGCTCCGTGCCCACTCTGTGATGCTACTCATCTTGAAAGGGAGAACAAATATGGATATCACCACCATCTTTAGTAGGATTTTTCAAAACTTCTACTAGTGAGAAGTTGATTTCCTTATAAATTACACCTAGTTTATGCCTTCTTAGCACATGACATTTGATAAACCTATTTTTTGATGGTATTTAGTATGTGGTCGATATAGAATTTCCAATGAAAAGGTTTTTGGATTGATACATTTCACTTTAATATTTATCAAACCATGCGGGACACAACTAGTCCTTAATATTTGCATAATGGTTACATTAGAGATTTTAAGGAAAACATTAACGAATATTTAGTATGAACATCATAAACATGTTTCATGTTTAACTCTCTCTTTTATCGAGGAAAGATATTTAAATATATATATTTTTAAAATTTAATAATTGCGTGGAATTTTTTTACAATTAAAAACATGTTCTTTACGCGATATGATGTAATATGCTATAGATTCAAGTACAAATTATAAAGGTTGATATTTTGAGGTTGACCACATTTTCAACATAAGTAACAACTAAAGTAATGTCCCTTACATCATGAACAAATTTCCTCTTGAAGGTTTTTGACATAGCGATCTAGAGATAGGAAAAGGTCAATGAAAACATATTGGGGATCAACATCAATCTTATTAGTCATTTATATTTGACAAGCATTCATATCAAGTTCTTCTTTAATTGTAAATCATAGAGGTTGAACCTCATTAAAAAATGGTATGGACTACAAGTTGGGTTGCTTGCATAGAAAATTACTTTGTTTTGTCTTGGTCATTTTCCTTTAGTAACCAAAAATTACTCTATCATCTAAAACCAGATGAATAAACCATCAAATTCCATCCCTAAGGAATATCGAGGGACAAAAATAAATCATAAGTGACATCACAAAGCAATAAACTCAAAATACTTGAAAATCCATGATTGCCCTCAAAAACAAACTTGTGCCCCTACCACTATGAATAGTAACAATATTCTCTCACTTGCATATGCATCATGTATCTAATCTTGCAATGCCAAAACCATGGCTTTCTCCCACTTTGAACACGAAATTACCTGCACTACCTCTAAGACCAAGCTAAAAAGCTAATATGTAAGTGAGAAATAAAATAGTTGAAAGAAAATATAAACTGATTCCCTTCTTATCAAAGAATACTTCTACAACAAAAAGTTTGGACTTCTTGTGAAGTAGGTGAATCAACTTCTTTTCATCCTATGTACTCAACATATTTCATTACTACAACTTGTGTCTAAACATGACTTTTCATTTTCAATATCTTCCTTAGACTAAATACCCTTATCCTTAAGATTCCACACAATCGGGAAATAAAGTAAAAAAACTACAAAAAACCATGGTGTAAATATGTGCACACTATCCAATCATAATATCATTTGGTCCAAACAAAAGAAATAAAACATGAACCATATAGAGATACCGACTCAAATTCTCATTGGACTAACCGAGCCAACTCTGCAATCTTTCTGTTCCAAACACCAAGTGATTTGCACCATTTCTTCTTGTACACATTGTGCAACAAAACGATCCTCCAAAGCAGGACCTTTGAACCATGCATGCCCTCTTCTCTATAAGAAATCATGTTCAAACTCATTTTCATAGAGACCAACCATGGTTCACCGACCGACACCGTTACCCTTAGTTCTCGATGTCATTTACTGACCAACGTCAATGCTACTGCGAGCAAACACAACGCCACAAATTGGCATAGGTCACCAAACCAGAGCTTACTCTTGACCAAAGCCGATAGTTGTGTTGAGCCTGTCATTTCAAGAAGCACCCAAATCTTGCATATAAACTTAAAAAATAATACATGCAATAAAATTGCATCAAGATGAAATACATCACCTTACTAGCACCAAGATACTCAAATGCATCTTCAACTGAAGAACATGCTTCTCTGATCGAAACCTCATCTTCGTTCGTGCTACTATATTCAACTTCTAACTGTGAAGCTCATGCATCTAACTACACCAAAGGATGCATAACTGCTCTCTATCCCCTACTCATATTTGTAATCCCAAACATGCATGTGCAACAAAAAAATATAAGCACTGCAATACAAAGATAAAACCCTAGATCAATAACTGGATCGTAATCTCGACCAACATGCTTCTACCTCCAAGAGTTAGGGACATCTCAGCAAACAAGATACATTCCATGCATCTTATTAATTCTTTATATATGTGATTTTCTGTTTGAAACTAGGCTTCCTAGTAACCGACCATGGTCACCCTGTAAGCGATAACATGATTTACCCTGTAACCGACCACATGGTCACCCTTTCGACACCGATTGCCACTTAACCAATGCTTGTTACTGTATCATCTAGTAATGTCACATTTTTAGCTTCCACTTGAGATTTAATCTCTTCATGTGATCTTATTATCAGGAAAAAAAATCCCTACTATCATCCACTTATCAGTAAACCATTAAAAATATAATGAAGCAAAACCTTTCTTTAAAATAAGCAACATTTGATACCGATTGTTAGGAATTCAGGATTGCGGAATAGTCTATGATTTAATAACAAACTCAATCATGCACATAATATCTAAACAATTCCCCAAAATCTACATAAGTGGAAGTATTAACTAGAATAACCTAAATACAAAATAAGTACACACACATAACACAACATATATCGTGGTTCACCCGATGTGGGCTATGTCCACCAAAGATAGAGATCTCATATATATAATATAACAAAAATACAAAAAAAATATTCAATAGAAGAGTAAAATTCATCTCTCCAATAGTATCTCCTCTCCTTGAGATCTCTAAATGAATATCCATGAGTGCACTACAACTGTGCCTCCAAACACCACCAATAGATCTCACTTAACTTAGAATTACCGCATATCTAAACCACTACCAAGTTCTCTATGGATCTGCAATAAGACCTCTCTCATGGGTCTACTAATGTACAACCATGACCGTGCATCAAGAAGTAAGTTTGTCTCTCCATCACTACATAACTTTGTGCAAATATTAAGACAACATCCTATACAATACCTAGATCTACATGGATCAACAATACAATATGATCTCATGGATCTAAAATACAAGATCACACCACCATCTAAATCTACAAAAATAAACTCCATGTGATTTTCATACTATGTAAGCCATTACAATGAGATAATAACTATACAAAGGAAATATAGAAAAAGATATTACCCTCTACTCACCATTCGGATATACCTGTTATTTTCTTCTATCCATCTTCTCTCCATTTAAGCTCTATCTTCATGTAACCTATTCTTTCTTTCTCTTCTTCTTCATCTTTCTCTCAATCTAGGAGAATCAAGGATATAACTCAATCCTTTTCCAATTCACTTTCTAAAACTAGATGTCATGCTTATAAAGGCATATAGAAACTTCGGGAAAAATAGCCACGCAATTACATCCTTCAAAATCAGCTTTAAAACAAAAGCTAGATTAAATTTACGTGAGTTAAATATAAACATTCACGAATGGTAACCAACAACGTTACCTTGATCGCGCGAATGATTACGACCGGCGATGGTTACCGTGACGTACCCAAAATTGTAAGGTACTGTACTGGAACAGTGTAACAAGTGCCCCAATGATGATACAGGTCTCCTCACAAGGTGTTCGAGGATCCGGAAAAAGCTCTCGAGTGTGCGTTAACATCCCGCATGCCCCGCTTAGCCCCCACATCCTTTGTTTTTCCTTTTTCCTCTCTTTTCTTGGCCTTTTGATCTTGATGGACGAAACCGCCGCCGCTGGTGGTGGTCTCGTGACTGCTGCCCTGATCATGGTGGCAGTCTTGTAACCGCTGCCCGCTCAGAGCAGCGGTCCTTTATGCGTTTTCAAGAAAGCGTTTTAATGCGACTTACGTAAAAATCAACGTTTTCACCAGCTTTCCTTGCCAACTTAGGCTTGCATTTATGTTTTTGGTCCCCTGGAATAGTGTTTGGCCATTGTTTATTGTTTTAGAGTTCAGTTTGGTTTTGATCTTTGGGTGAATGAAAAGCTATAAATAAATGGTTTGTGCACAAACAAATGGTCTACCCCTCATTCACTTTCATGCTCTGATTTTCATAGTTCAGTCTTTTATTCTATTTAGAAGCCATAGTTTTAATTCCTTGCATGCTTAGTTAGCATTGTTCAGTTGTTGGTAAGCCACATACCCATCTTGTGCAGGCAGTACTGTTATTTCACCCAATCCATTGGAGTAGAATAGCTTAGGAAGCCATTAAAGTTACAGGTTTTGCTCTTCAAACAGGATAGTTTTAGGTTTTGGATGCTTTATGTTGCATGACTCGTAGTAAATCCTGCTAGGAATTGCATAAGCCAAGCTCTGTACTCTTGCGCTATCCCTCTCCTACTCACATTATATTCAGTCTGCATTCTGAGCTGCCTTTGTCCCAATATCTACTTCTGTTGATGCTAGCATTACACGCTTTTCTGGATTCACGTGAATACGAAAGAACGAGGAGATCACACTGAGGGGACAAGATCACACACACCATCGGATTCACCACTGTTCTGCGGAATCCAGGTTCTAGCTTTCAAAGTTCTAGTTAGAATCATATCAAATAGAGTAGATAATTGCTTCATTTCAATAAATTCTATTCTCAATATTGCCAAGGAAGCTGTGAGGATTGATAGTTTCTGAGAAACTATGATTCACTCCTCACTTCTGAGGTAGGATCGAGAATCTTGCAGATAGATTAGATAAGCTATTTTATTTGTTTAGAATAAATCTACAAATTGCACAGGAAAATAACTACACTCGGTTATCTTGTTTGTTTTAAATTGTTATTTAGTTTTTATTTCTAGATACGTTTAAATAGTTGCTTTTCTTAAATTCTTAGAAAGTCTCATAGAGAAATAGAAGTTATATATGTTTTAGATTTATCCCACATAGTTAGAATTTGCTTTACTACAGTTAGATTTACATTTTGTTTTGTATGACAATCACGGGACCTAGGGAGCCCAGGGAATACGTATTTGAGCCAATCGTGCCTCAGCCCAACCTCGTCACAACAATAGTTGACATAGATCAGAACCTTAGAATACAAGTCTTCCAAACAACAACAGATTTACGACTAATCAGCTCTCAGTTGAGAGGATTAAATATAGAAGACGACCAAGCACACACGTTTTGGTCAAATAAACCGAACTAAAAATTACCCTAGGCAAACATTCACATGAGTGTAGAAGGGTTCAAAAGAGAACAAACCTTTGGTTGTGATCCTTTGGTCCCACAGCCATATGCAGGAGACATTCTCACAGACATAGATACTAGTTTAAGAATCCAGGTTGCACGAGCACTGTGAGGTATTCCGAGAAAATCACGCAGTTATTAAGTCTAAACATAGAAGCTGAGAAAGCATATGATTACTGGATACTAGGGATTAGGACTTGATTTCGTACATGACCATAGCAGGACCGCAACAACCAAGAGTCTACGGTTGTGATCCACAAATCCCGCAACCTAACGAATCCATAAGTCAATCAGATATAGACACTGGCCTACGCACACTAGTATTCCAGTCCACTCCACTTCCACCCATCATCATCGAACAACTATCACACCAGTCCAAGTTAGAAGGGCCTTCTTTGCCTTAGATTCGCAAATTCCATTAGTGTGTGTCGAAGACATTAGATTGCCTAACTAGTTCGTTTGCATCCCACGCATATTCTATCCCCACCGGCTATCTTGGCACGACCTCGGGAGGTCGGGTACGCGGAAGAGTTACCTGTAGATTCCCATGCTCGCTTGTCACTTTTCTCGGCGTACAAAATTGGTGAGCCCGACGTGAACTAACAACTATTTCACCTTCTCTTTGAGAAGTTTTATCTTATTTCATCCACCTTCACTCCTTCCCATTATTCTACGGGTATTCATATACCCCCTGAATATGTCAGGATTTGATGCATATGGCAGACCCTCTTGGGTCTTGAGGCATACTACGCCCAAAATAGGAAATCATCACCCTCACTTTCGGTATGGGGGACAAGCTGCTCAACTAATCGATTGTCAACATACTGAGACTCCAAGAATCGAGATATAATTCATCTTTTCAAACTAAGGAGTTGGGTCAAACCCCTCGAACGCAACAAATAGAGCCTTCAAAGACTCGAATAATATAGCGTTTATCGGAGAATCTTGTTCGTCTCCTCGATGCTACTTAGACCAAAAATAGTAGCAATCGGACCCATACCCGGTCTTAGGCGATGAACAAATCAATACGTTATCCTAGGAGTGAACAACGCTACAGGGGTATCTACCCACCTATGGGAGGTTTACAAATACAACCCGAGGTCTCTTTTCGGGAGAAAATACCTCCATGCCACTACATATAGGAAATACTCTCGGAGAAACTTGGCAAGATAGTGATCGGTTCATAGTAGGATATCACATGCCTATACAACACCAGGGTATACAACAAATGCCGCTAAGGCAAAGCACCATGACTTCACCAAATGAAGTCATTTCAACGTTAGTAGAAAAAGTGAGAGGGTTAGAACTTGCTCAAGCAAGTCAAAATCCTCTCGTTCATGCAAGCAGGAAGTTCCAATCCTCCATACCACCTCCGGCGGGTAGATCTCTCTCACGGGAGTAGGCACGTTAGGCATGCCTCCTCGTATTCACAACAAATGCCAACAAGGCCCATCATCTCTAACACCTTTCCTCCCGGTCTAGTATCAAACAATCCATTACTAGACAATACCCCGTCATACTTAAACATGTACTCCAAATCACCACAAGGAGATATGTTCTCCTCTCCCACCATGTTTGCTCAAACGCAGGGACTTCCCTATGCCCCTGCCAATGCATACGCTGCGCCATATCAACAACCCATCCCACCACCACTCCCTCAGCAACCACCATCAATGGTCGAAACCTATGCGATAGGGACTTATTCAGAATATCTGAAAGAGCCCTTAGACTTCACCATACGAAGCGTCATGCTTCCAAGACCTCTTCCTGATTTACCCAAGTACAAAGGCGAGGGAGATCCAAACGCGCATATCAAAGCTTACGCTACAGCCATACGCGAACTACTCCCTTGGGATGGGGTTGTTGCTAAAATATTCCCCAAAACCTTGGAAGGCATCGCTCTTGATTGGTATTATAGAATACCTGAGGCTTCCATCCATTCATTTAAACAACTCGTATCAGAGTTCATTAAGGCATTCGACATGAACAAGTTGTTAAGAACAGGAATCAGGGAGTTCTTACACATCAAACAAGAACACAACGAATCTGTCGCCCATTTCATCCAAAGGTGGCATACAGTCCTTTATTCCTCGGCAAGTGCTCCAAATATGGATCAGATGGAACTATGTGATTTATTCCTTCATTCTCTCAGCAAAGAGGTGAAGGAAGAAGTCCAGAAGTTCCCACTAAAAACTTACGATGAAGTACTCGAGAGCACTCTTCGAATAGATCAAGCAGCGATAGATAGTGGCCGTAAAACATATGGAGCAAATGGGAGGTTAATCACCCCCAATCAGAACACTACAAATTATCCCACTACCACAAACGTCAATCAGGGACCTAAAATCCTTAACAAAAATCAGGGTGTAACAACGGATGGAGTAACCGACCAGCCCAAGAAGGTAAATGTTGTCAATACTCCATCACAAACAAACAACCAATGAAACAACAACTTCACCCCGATAATCAATACAATGGATTTTAACCATCCACAACAACAACAACAACAGCGAAATCCCATACAAGGGCCAAGCCAAAACTCATTTGGTTATCAAAACCAAAAACAACAAATGCAAAACTTTAATCCTAATAGGCAACAGTTTGATCAAAATTTTAGGCCACAATATACACCAAACCAACAAAATAGGAATTACAATCCCAATTCATATTGTGGATTCCACAAGATTCGAGGTCACGATACTAGAACGTGCCGTGACTACAACAAATTCATGCAACGTTTGCCAGAAGAACAAAGATAGTTCTTCAGATTTTTTTGCGAGATCCTGTGTCACCACCACCAAACACACTCGCGAGGGGTTTCCCTCGAGAATGCTCCCCTCAAAATATTTAACAATCCACTCCCAAATCATGATAGAATAGCAGTGAATCTAACTAGGATGAACAAGGGTGCAATGACGGGAAACAATGATCATGAAGCCTCGACTTCACTAAATCCATCAGTTGCGCCACAATTAGGAAATCAATGAGACCCAAGATAGTCGGGTTTGGTAGAACTAGACTTGAACTACCTATCGAAGCTATAATAAGAACACGAGAGTATTTCTCTCAACAAATCCTAAGTCATCTACCAGAAATAGATAAGAGTCAACAAATAGTAGAAAAACCCGTAGGTGCCTATGATTTAATTAATGACCTAACTAAAACCTTCTCACGCATTTCATTTTTGGACTTACTAAAGAACTCTCCTACTCACAGAGCTACTCTTTTAGAAGCATTAGGTTTAGGTCATCTAATTAACATCACTCCACCTCCGAAACACAAGTGAATCACGTAGATTTTGATATCCACCCTCGGGGCAGCCGGACAAGGATGTCAATTTATATTTCGAAATAAGTAAAATGCCTACAGATGCTGAGATTGCATGCCGAGGTGATCCAGCCTTACACTTACAAGTATGGGTTTATAATAACTACGTAAAATGGGCAATGGTTGACGATGGGGCCACAGTTAACATAGTCCCCTTCTCTTTCCTCCAAAAACTAG
Organism: Taxus wallichiana var. yunnanensis; assembly: GCA_018340775.1. NCBI lineage: Eukaryota > Viridiplantae > Streptophyta > Pinopsida > Cupressales > Taxaceae > Taxus > Taxus wallichiana. The sequence goes on from CM031236.1 coordinate 567,787,332, forward strand.
GATATGGGGAAACAAACTGTTCCACCACTCGAAATACATTGAGAGGCTATGATAGCCTTAAAGCCACTTCGATAGGAACTATAATACTACCGGTCACCTTAGGACCCAAAACAATCCTGACTGAGTTTTATATTATAGATCGGGAAACTAATTATAATATGATCCTCGGCCGACCATGGATACACCGAATGAAGGCAATCCCTTCTACTTTATTCCAAGAAGTAAGATTCCTGCATCTAGGAAAGGTATTTGTAGCCAAAGGTGATCCAAAACCTTTTGATATACACCTAGCTGACTTAAAGAAAAGACCAGGTGTGCACTCGGAATTTGAACTTCCAACAAACCAACTTAATAAACCCACTGACCCAAAACCAGAGGAGAAGTTGGTACCTACAACGGATCTTGAAACTATCAGCATAGCCAAAACAACCCCAACCCCCAAAGATAAGGCTAAAGAAATGGTATCATTAGGGACTACTGCAAAAATCGTTGAGTTAATAGAACAAGATTTACCAATGTTCTTACCATTTGATTCAGTAGGCATAGGATATTCACTAGGTGTTGGTTCCCTTCCATCAGAGGATCTCTGCATGGTAGAAGTGGAGTGCGCAAATGCAGCAGATACCCCAACATCTATACTCCCGGCTAAGTATTGGACTCTCCATTTGACGGAGCTAAATGCCATTATGGAGCGGGGGCAGGTATAATTCTTACTTCACCCGAAGAGAAAGTCCTCCCATTTGCCTTTAAGTTAAATTTTGAATGCACAAACAACGACGCTGAGTACGAAGCCCTTCTCCTTGGCCTCACCTTAGCCAAAAGAATTGGTGTTGATGACATCAGAGTCTTAGGAGACTCGCAATTAGTGACAAACCAAGTTTCTGAAGTATACGAAACCAAAGCCAAACACTTGCAGCTTTACAAAGAAGCCGTATTAGATTTAAGCAAGGCGTTTAACTTCATATCCATTGAAGCAATCCCGTGAGAGAAAAATCTTCTCGCCGATTCAATAGCAACTTCAGCATCGCGTTTTACTCCAAGCAATGAGTTAGAAGATACTCATTTCACGGTGTCCATTCGTGATGAATCATTGATAAAAACAATGACAAATCCCCTTTCAAGCGGAAGTGAATCTACCGTCCTAGACCATGTTGATAGTGACATGGCCACTTTGGATTACTTAAACACCTATGCAGCACTACATCTCTCCTATCATATGCTAGATTTGTCCTTGATTCCACATTCGTCTTCCTATTTCGGAAATCCCATGATGGATCTCCCCTCACAAATGGAACCTAGCATATACGCAGTAGAAAATGGGGATGATTTGGATTTGCCTCCAGCACCACCTGAGTTTGAAGAGGGTAACACCTCTTTAATTGAGGAAACAATCGATGTCAACATCGGGACAGATGACGAACCAAAAATCTTGAAATTAGGATCATCCTTAACCCTAGAAGAAGTAGAGATACACACTCGGATCCTCAAAGAACATCAAAAGGCGTTTGCATTTAATTATAAGGAGATGACAGGAGTCACACCCCACATTGCGGTGCACAACCTCGTCACTAAATCAGATGCAAAGCCAGTTAAACAAAAATCAAGACCCATGAAGCCCAAGGTAGCTCTCATGGTAAAGGAGGAAGTAATAAAACTCCTCCAAGTAGGATTTATCAAGCCAGTCGACTACTCCCAATGGGTATCGAACATCATTCCCGTTCTCAAGAAGAATGGAAAGATACGCATCTGCATAGATTTCGAGACATCAACAAAGCATGTCCTAAGGACGACTTCCCATTACCATCTATCGATGTCATTGTTATCTGCAACAATGACTGGATTTGAACTTTTTTCTCTCATGGATGGATTCTCGGGATACAATCAAATCAAAATATCTAAGCAAGATCAAGCTAAAACTACATTTATAACTCCTTGGGAACCTATTGCTACTGTTTTGTTATGCCATTCGGTCTCAAAACGTGGTGCTACATACCAAAGCAGGATATGACATATATATTCCACGATTTAATTCACAAAATCATGGAATCCTACGTAGATGACTTGTTGGCTAAGGCAAGAAGCGTTGTTACCATCCATAAGTACTTCAGCGTCATTCTTTCACACCTAATAGAATACGGAGTCACACTAAATCCAGAAAAATGCGTCTTTGGCATAACAGGAGGAAAGCTCCTAGGTTACATCATATCGTCACGAGGGATAGATGTTGATCCAACCAAAATTGGGCTGTCCTCAAAATGGTCCCACCTTCGAATGAATCTAGAATCAGGTCATTTCTCGGAAAGCTGGGTGCAATACGAAGATTCATCCCAGACTTGAGCTTCACCATTCATCCAATCAACAATTTACTCAAGAAAGACTATAGCATTGATTGGACCGAAGACTGCAATGAAGCCTTTGATGCAGTTAAGCGTTTCCTATTGTCACCACCTACGCTAATGCCACCTAAACTAGATCGCCCGTTAATTCTATATTCACGAGCTACCAATGTCTCATTAGCTTGTATGTTGGCCCAAGAGGATGATGACAAAGAGAACGTGCAATTTATTTCATTAGTCGAACGTTACTTGACTATGAAACACGTTATACATAGGTAGAACGAGAATGCCTTGCCATAGTCTTTGCTACTAAACGCTTAAGACACTATATGCTGAATCAAGAAACGAGGGTCATGGTAAAAACGGACCACTTACGAACTTTCCTCACACAAGGGTCATTGTCTAAAAAGGCTGGACGTTTTATAACCTTAATGGGAGAATTCGAATTAACGTTTGTAAATCAGAAGTCAGTTAAGGGACAAATCATTACGGATTGGTTAGCTGATAACCCATTAGATGGAGGTGATCTAGTAGATTTAGATTTTCTAGATGAGTGCGTATACTACATCGAAACGGCCTTCTATCTCTGAGTGTCCCTGGTACACTGATATCATTAATTATATCATGGACCATACATACCCAGAAGGAGCTACACCGCAACAAAGAAGGCGGTTACGTATTATCATAGCCAAGTACGTCATTATAGAGCAAGTGCTCTATCGAAAAGTGTTCGATGGAATGCTCCTAAGATGTGTCGACACAGAAGAATCCAAGAAGATTCTCCATGAATCCCATAGTGGAATATGTGGAGGCCACTTCGGTGGCCATGCCACCGCTCGAAAAAATACATCGAATGGGCTATTTCTGGCCCACTCTAGAACATGACGCAATAGAGTTTGTACGCAGGTGTCATAAGTGCCAAGAATTCTCCCATGAGATTCATATGCCGGCACAAGCTCTACAACCAATCGCTACTCCATGGCCCTTTTCTACATGGGGCCTGGATTTGATAGGGAAATTCTCTCCCTCGTCTACAGATGGCCACAATTTTATAATCACGGCCACTGAATATTTCACCAAGTGGGTAGAGGCTATGCCTCTTACTCTAATGCACGGGTTACGTAATCGCCAAGTTCATTTTGAACCAAATCATTTACTGATGCACGGTATCCATAAATCATTATCTCTGATAATGGAACTTCTTTTAAGAATGAAGAGGTTCGCGAACTATGCAACAAATTTAAGATAAGCCATCATACGGCTTCCTTGTATTACCCTCAAGCCAACGGATAGGCTGAAGTGACAAACAAGACACTGAAAGCCATTCTTCTTAAAACTGTGAAAGAAAACAAACGAGATTGGCATTTGAAGTTATATCCAGCCTTGTGGGCCCACCGAACCTCAATAAGAACACCCACGGGAGCAACGCCTTTTTCACTAGTATTTGGGGCAGAGGCAGTTCTCCCACTCGAGGTTGAAATACCCAGTCTCCGCATTTCATTACAAGGGATTCTGGATGAAGACGCTTACAGAGAAGCACGTCTTTCTCAACTAGAAAGCCTAGATGAAACTAGGTTAGATGCTGAACAGTGACATAGAATCTATGCTGACCGGATGTGCCGGAAGTACAACAAGAAGGTCTATGAATGCGATATATACGAAGGGGATCTAGTTCTAAGACTAGACAGCTGGATCGACAAGAAGACCGGCGAAGGAAGGAAATTCCGGCCCAAATGGTTGGGCCCATACCGAGTCATGAAGGACTACGGAAATGGTGCATACCTCTTATGTACGCTAGAAGGTGAGGAATTTGGCGAAACAGTCAATTCCCTTCACCTCAAGCGGTTCTACGCATAAGCGGCTAGCACTACTTATATATATTTACATTGCATCTTCATATAGATTAAGATCATTTTGTCCACCTGTTTCTTACATAAATGGTGATCAAGGAATCTATTCTCAAAGCAATTCATAGCAAACTCATGATGTTGTTGGCATAAACTCTTTAATCATACCTCTCCATTTTCATGATATCATCAAATTATCTCAGAATCTTTTATCAAATAAAATCAGAAATGACAAAGTCTTAACGGTAACCATACCAAGATCTGCAAGTTTATTCTCGCTTTGATTTCTTCTTAGGGCAGGTGTCTTACCTATGGTCTATTCTAGAAGCTTCATGGTGTCACATCTATCCCATATGTATATCTCTTTGGAAATAAACGCATACTGACATTTTACTCAAATAAACAAGTCAAAAAGTGATTAAACAGAAAATTTTAATTTTACACATTTCCTTGCCCCACCAACCTTCGGTGATGAGCTTGCGTCTCTTACTAGTGACGTAGGGTTGGGAAGGGATGGAAATGCCCTTACTCGCCTATACCTTGCCCACGGTGATAAACCCACGCTTCTTACTAGTAGCATGGGGCAAAGTGTAGGGGGTCCTCTTGACAAATAAATGCAAATGATCATATGAAAACAATTCAAAACTTTGAAACTTTGAGTCAAAAACAAATGAATCAGATGTTCAAAATTCCAAGAGAGTTAAAATCCTAAAAAACCAGATTTTGTCTACTATGTGGCCATCTACGGATCTAAGTCTAGATAAACCGCAAAGTAAGTTGCATTCTAAACTATGAAGTCACTCGGGTAGAGTAAGCTTGTAGCTTCCAATTTGGTTCCACTAAAGCTTTGTCTATCTTTCATCACTATCATTTCAGCTACACCTCATAACTTGTGCCCTTTCTAGCTCTCGGTGATGAGCCCTCGCATCTTACTAGTTGCGTGGAGTTAGGAGTGGGGCAAGTTAATCTGTTCATCATACTGGTTATATTCATCACTTTGCAAAACAAACATGAGATATCAAAAATTGCTTACGGAAGCTAAGATTCAAAATCACATTATATCTACATATATCAGCATCATGAAATACACAAAAGGAAACAAACATTTGCATCATTTGTTCTCCATTGCATACATTCTAAAAAGCATATAAACATACATCGTAGTATACACAAAGAAACTGGAAATAGAAAGGAAACCATGAGTGCCAAGATTTTGATCCAAAATGAATGCATATATATAAATGATCAACATTTATATACAATGCCATCATGCACTAAGCATGGTCAAAACACTCAAAGAGCCCGTGATATACAAAAAAATATATAATACAAAATACACGAGAGCCAAGTGGCCTCTCAATCCCTACGCGACCCCTCCGAAGGTGCACGCCCGCACCTAGGACTCCGGCTACGCCGGCGCTCTGAATGTACGGAGGGCTCAGGATCCCTAGGAGCAGCCGCGGTCTCACCGCGAGAACGGCTCCTCATAAGATGCTCAGCCGTCCTATAGCCCGCTAGCTCGGTGCGAAGGGTTGATACCATCCTGGCCACATGCTGGGAATTGGATAAAAACGTCGGTATGCCTACCACGGCTGCTGAAGGCTCCCCAACATCTACGGACAACTCTGCACGCGTCCTATCCATGGGGATCATCAGGGAATCGGTACATACCCTACGGATCAAATCCCGCCACTCATCAACAGTCTCTGCAAACAAAGGAGAAAATGAATTAGAAACTAAGCAAGAGGCTAAAAGATACAAAATAGCAACTAAGGAGAGCCTACAAATAAACATTAAAAAGGAGAAAGGGTAACTTACTCGGATCACCAGGCCTCCAGGATGGGTCACTGGGGCCAGCACCTACCGCGGATGCCACTTCCGACTGAGGGGCTGCTTCTTTGCGGCGAGAACAACATGTTGCCCTACAATGAGACTCATCCTCTCCACCATGGCTCTAGGAGGGGCTCTGCGAAACTAGAGTATCCCTCTCTCTGCATGCTCTACTCGGCCCTCTCTGCTGCATAATGTCACGAGTGTCATGCCACTCGGGGATCTTGTCCTCGTCTCCTCCTCTGTCCCTCCCTCTCGTGAACTCCTCGGACTCGGAGTCGATATCAATAGGGTCATCGCTGCATGGCGGGACCCGCAGCAATCAAGCAAAGGTGCGAGGCGCACTCAGCTCTCCCTCTAGCACGAACTATCCCTCTTGGGCACAATAGAACGCCGGGAGTAATTACTATCCAACCTCGGCCTCTAGGCCCCCTCACAGCCTCACGAACTGATCGTCAGAAGCGGCCCCAGCTGGGCAAGCATACCCATATATGGTAGGCCAAACTGCTGAGGAACTCGGCCAAAGGGGTGCACCTCCACTCGTCCCACTCGATCGATAAGCTCCCTGTGGTGGAGCAGGAGATCAAGGTAAGAGTCTCCTCGCCCCATATGCCCGCCATGGTCTGATACGGTGTCGCCTCCATGTGGGGTGAAGTCGGAAGGCAACATTTGGTTGATGAGGTGCTCTAAGCACCGACATGTCTGACCATCTCACTGCCCTAATAGCTCTAGGATCTGCCACCTCCACACCCCTGCCATAAGGGATGAAATGCTCATAAACCCAACTCATGACTAGAGTCGGGTGGCTCAATGACTATCCCTGTAAATGGACCACCCTGTATAGATCGTGGTAGGTGGTCCCAAGAATGTCTGCTCCCCAAGTGTATATCCGGTCGTGCCCCTCTATCTGTGCAATAATGGGGGCCTAATAGTATAACAATGTGTCCCCTCCCTTGTCCCCGATCAATCTCGAGGCAAGGATCCCCATGATGGCCTGTCGAAATACGGGGATGGGAAAAGAAGGAATGGATCGAACTCTCACCCCCTTCTTCAACCCCGTGGAGATGGCTGCATCTCCCATATAAGTCGCCCACTGTGTAATCTGTGCCCGTGAGCCCGTTGTCTCCAAAGTGAGTCGCCTCCCAATGATCGGGACCCCCAGAATGTGGTAGACATCCTCCAATGTAATGGTCCACTCGCCACGGACCCCTGGCAATCGGAAGGTGTTCCGATCTACATCCTAGTAAGAAAATAAGTCACAAAGGATGTGACTAGATGGTGCAACATGGGGCACGTGTGATATGCGCAGTATACCAGTCCTCTGAAGTGTGTCCTCCTCGTCCTGTGAGAGGGCATCTAGTACCCCTGAAAGCCAATCACACTCTCTCTCTCTGCTCCATCGGATGTACTCTTCTCTCACCGCATACACCCAAAAACACAAAAAAAAAAAAGTAAGTTAGCATCAGGGCAATGTCTTTGAGAAAGTCATAAAAACACGTAGAAATGCTAAAAATATAAACACAATCTCAAAAACAAGTTCTTTTTGCATTCACGTGAAAACCGCCGCCACGAGCGGAGGCGGTTTTGCTTTGAACCGCCGCCCTGAGCAAGGAGGCGGTTTTGTAACCATTACCCTAGCCGGGCGGCGGTCGTGGTTCGAAAACCCATGCGGGCTTTTAACCTAAAAAGGCCTAAAAAGTGCAAAAAATGGCCTTTTAACCTAAAAAAAGAACCTACCCAGTAGGCGCCCCCTAGGTGGACCTGTTAACACTAGCATTTTCAAAAATGACCCCCCCATTGCAGAGTATTTAGCATTTCAAAATTAAAGGGGTAAAACAATAAACTGAAGAAAACTAACCTGTGATCGCTGAGGTCGGTGTTCCGCACGTGGAGGCATGATCACGATCTCGCTGCAAACGTTTCGACTCTACTCACGCAAGAAACTGTCACTGTGGGTCCCAGAGCTCAAAATCAATCAAATCGACTCGCGCAAATGAATAGGAAAATGGGCCCACTTTCATATATATAGCACTCTGTTTTGTTTTTTTCACGGGTTTGGAGCAACGATGGAGGTAAGTTCCTATCCCCGCACAAATGGTACGTTCTCATTCCCTGTTATTCTTAGTGTTTATTTTCGAACTATTGTATCTATCTGCACTTGAGTTCTCTTTTCATTTTGCAGGTAGCGGGAATTTTGGATGGCGTCATTTCGGCACACGGACGTGTCAGGTATAACTTTTAATTTCCCATTTGGGACTGCCATACTGGACCCACCGTTTTACGCCTCTTCATGGCTAAAATGCTTCTCCAAGGGGGAAATATGTACGTACCCAAAATTGTAAGGTAAGGTATCTGATAGACGAATAAAGTGTAACAAATGCCCTGATGATGATACTGGTCTCCTCATAAGGTGTTTGGGATCCGGAAAAAGCTCTCCGAGTGTGCGTTAACATCCCGCATGCCCCGCTTAGCCCCCGCATCCTTTGTTTTTCCTTTTTCCTCTCTTTTCTTGGCCTTTTGCTCTACAAGGTGAAACCGCCGCCACGATAAGGGTGGCGGTCCTATCTTGCCACCTGCTCAGAGCGGCGGTCCTTTACGCATTTTCCAGAAAGTGTTTTAACGTGACTCACGTAAAAATCAACGTTTTCACCAGCTTTCCTTGCCGACTTAGGCTTGCATTTATGTTTTTGGTCCCCTGGAATAGTGTTTGGCCATTGTTTATTGTTTTAGAGTTCAGTTTGGTTTTGATCTTTGGGTGAATGAAAAGCTATAAATAAATGGTTTGTGCACAAGCAAATGGTCTGCCCCTCATTCACTTTCATGCTCTGATTTTCATAGTTCAGTCTTTTATTCTGTTTAGAAGCCATAGTTTTAATTCCTTGCATGCTTAGTTAGCATTGTTCAGCTGTTGGTAAGCCACATACCCATCTTTGTGCAGCGAAGTACTGTTATTTCACCCAATCCATTGGAGTAGAATAGCTTAGGAAGCCATTAAAGTTGCAGGTTTTGCTCTTCAAACAAGATAGTTTCAGGTTCTGGATGCTTTATGTTGCATGACTCGCAGTAAATCCCGCTAGGAATTGCATAAGCCAAGCTCTGTACTCTTGTGCTATCCCTCTCCTACTCGCATTATATTGATGCGCATTTCGAGCTACCTTTGTCCCTATATCTACTTGATGATGCTAGCATTACACGCTTTTATGGATTCACGTGAATACGAAAGAACGAGGAGATCACACTGAGGGGACAAGATCACACACACCATCGGATTCGCCACTATTTTGTGGAATCCAGGTTCTAGCTTTCAAAGTTCTAGTTAGAATCATATCAAATAGAGTAGATAATTGCTTCGTTTCAGTAAATTCTATTCTCGATATTGCCAGGGAAGCTGTGAGGATTGATAGTTTCTGAGAAACTATGATTCACTCCTCACTTCTGAGGTAGGATCGAGAATCTTGCAGATAGATTAGATAAGCTATTTTATTTGTTTAGAATAAATCTACAAATTACACAGGCAAATAACTACACTCGGTTATCTTGTTTGTTTTAAATTGTTATTTAGTTGTTATTTCTAGATACGTTTAAATAGCTACTTTTCTTAAATTCTTAGAAAGTCTCATAGAGAAATAGAAGTTATATATGTTTTAGATTTATCCCACATAGTTAGAATTTGCTTTACTACAGTTAGATTTACATTTTGTTTTGTATGACAATCACGGGACCTAGGGAGCCCAGGGAATACGTATTTGAGCCAATCGTGCCTCAGCCCAACCTCGTCATAGCAATAGTTGACATAGACCAGAACCTTAGAATACAAGTCTTCCAAACAACAACAGATTTACGACTGATCAGCTCTCAGTTGAGAGGATTAAATATAGAAGACGACCAAGCACACACGTTTTGGTCAAATCAACCGAACTACAGATTACCCTAGGCAAACATTCACATGACTGTAGAAGGGTTCGAAAGAGAACAAACCTTTGGTTGTGATCCTTTGGTCCCACAACCAGATGCAGGAGACATTCTCACAGACATAGATACTAGTTTAAGAATCCGACAAACCTGGCGTGAGGTATTCCGAGAAAATCACGTGATTATTAAGTCTAAACATAGAAGCTGAGAAAGCATATGATTCTTTGGATACTAGGGGTTAGGGCTTGATTTCAGTACATGACCATAGCAAGACCGCAACAACCAAGAGTCTACTGTTATGATCCACAAATCCCATGACCCTAACGAATCCATAAGTCAATCGGATATAGACACCGGCCTATGCACTAGTATTCCAGTCCACTCCACTTCCACCCATCATCATCGAACAACTATCCTTACTAGATATAGCGGCTAATAAAGCTAGAGAATTCTGGACTAGGCAGAGAATCATCCGTAGAGTTGATTATATTCATTATCCACCATATGACCTTATGCGGAGATATACACGAAACTATCCCGGTCATTTTCCACGTATTCCATAACCCATAGATCGAATCATGCCAGAACTCGATATTGATTGGAGCCTTTGAGCGAGTCATCCTTGCTTTGATCGATCTATCACACAGATCCAAGTTAGAAGGGCCTTCTTTGTCTTAGATTCACAAATTCCATTAGTGTGTGTCGAAGACATTAGATTGCCTAACTAGTTCATTTGCATCCCACGAATATTCTATCCCCATTGGCTGTCTTGGCACAACCTCGGGAGGTCGGGTATGCGGAAGAGTTACCTATAGATTCCCACGCTCACTTGTCCCTTTTCCAGGTGTACAGTTACCCTGATCGATATCGAGTTCTTTGTAAACCAACAAGGTGTAAAATAGGCTATTTGTTAAGAAATACCTCAGTAACTTAAAATATCCCAATTGGAGATAAATTGTTGAACCTCTTTACATGCACTGTACATCACCATCCTCTACACACCATGAAGACCATCTATTCTTTCCTTCAACAATTCTCTCAAAAATATAAGACCGGGAAGATCAAACCATCTTACGAAACCAAGAAGATAAAACCATGACTTACCAAAATTGCACAAAGCTATAATTGATCCGTGACACCAAGCCTCAAGCTCCCATTTAATCGTAATACCATACCATTTGTTGGTGTTTGGAAATATAGCCAACTAAGCTCCTCATGTTCTAAGCCATCATGACTAACACATCGACAAGAGCTCCCACTCAAACTAAAGTATGGAGCTTCAACTCCAACCATAACCATACCTATAAAACCAACCATGTTCTTCATCCATCTATCCATGTCTCCATGCTACCAACAATGCAATTGTCCAAAGACAAGTCCATACTAGAATATGCAAAAGCTAAACAAGATCTTGGGTAAAAACAACCCTAAATGATTTCTACATGAAATAGTGGGTGATCAATCCAAAAACACTGCATAACTCAAAGAAATCAAAACACCGCTATACAAATCCAACCTGCATAACAAAATTACATGTCCAAGAAATTCATCTACGGATAACATACCTATCGAGGAGTAACAAAGAAACAAGAGGAAATACAAACATCCTCTACACATGCTTAAGGTATCTAAACTATTCTCATAGGCATCCATGTGCAAATAAAACATCTACATCATCATAGACTCACAAAACCGACTCTATCCATGTGTAAACTCACCTAAACATCCATCCATATCACCGACTCTCCATAAGCTCCATATGCCTTATCGACTAACTCTAAAGATGAATATGAATCCTATGCTCATCAATGTCAATAAAAAACAACCATGCTAAACCATGCAACTAATACCAAGTGCAAATACCAAGCATACATGTCATCAACATCTTTGCATAAACCAACCAAGATGAAAGAAAAACAAGGGCACCATTTAAAAATGTTAAATAAAAACTGATTTTAAACTCAGTAACCAAACCGATCATGGTTTCCTAACCGAACCGGTCAATGATTGATAACGACATGGCCATTTACGGATGACCACGACCAAGGTTAATCCTAAGCGACACGGTCTCTGTAACTAGCATATTTTCTCCTTTTTCACCCTTCAAACTTTGAAAATTTCTCTATCATCTAAAACCAACTGAATCAACCATCAATTGTCATCCCTAAGGACTATTGAGGCACCAAAAATACATCGAAGAGAAATCACAAAGTAATAAACTCAAAGTACCTGCAAATCCATGATTGCCCTCCAAAAACAAACTTATGCCCCTACCACTCTGAATAGTAGAAATCTTCTCTCACTCTGCATGCACATCATGTATTCAATCCCTACAATGCCAACAACCATGGCTTGCTCCCATTGAACACCAAATTCCTTGCACTACCTCTAAGACCAATCTCAAAATCTAATATGTAAGTGAGAAATAAAACAGATGAAAGAAAATATAAATTGATTCCCTTCTTATCAAATAATACTTGAACAAAATAGAAGTTTGGACTTCTTGTGAAGTAGGTGAATCAACATTTTTTTATTCTGTAACTATGTCTAAAAATTACTTTTCATTGAGGATCTCTTCCTTAGAATGAATACCCTTATCCTCAAGATTCCACACATTTGGGAAATAAAAGTCAAATAACACCAAAAAACCATGGTGTAAATCTATGCACTCTATCCAATCATAATATCAATTTCTCAAAACAAAACAAATAAAACATGAACCATATAGATATACCTAACTCAAAGTCTCACTGGAATAATCGAGCTAATCTGCATTCTCTTTCGATCCAAAACTAAAGTGATCTGCACCATTTCTTCCTATACACACTAGGCAAGAAACATGATCCTCCACAACAAGACACTTTGAACCATCCATTCCCTCTTCTATTGTAAGAAACCCTATGAAAACTTGTTGTCATAGAGACTAACCATGGTTTGTTGGTGGTATCGGTTACCCTATATGACCGAGGTCGGTTCCTAACCGACATCGGTGTTGCTAGAGTGAACACAACACCAAAAATTAGCATAGGTCACCAAACCAAGTGCCTACTACGACCAAATCCGATAGTAGTTGTGTGAAGCCGGTCATTTCAAGAAGCACCCAAATCTTGCACAAAAACTTAACAACAATAATACATGTAATAAAACGCATCAAGATGAAATACATCACCTTACTAGCATCGAGATACTCAACCACATCTTTAAATGAAGAGCATGATTGTCCGATGGAAACTCCGTCTTCATTCACGTGGTACTATTTTAAGATTCTCTAATGAATCCCATGAATCTAAGCGCACAAAAGGATTCATAACTTCTCCTCTATCCCATATTCATATCTGCATTCCCAAACATGCATGTGCAGCTAAAATAATATAAGCACTTTGTAATACCAAGATAAAACCATATCTCAATAAACAGATCTATAATCCGACCAACATGGGTATGCCTCTAAGAACTAGGAACATCTCAACAAACAAGATACATTCCATGTATCTTCTTAATTCTTGGATATGTGATTTTCTTTTTTAATATAGGGGTCCCAAAGAATGGCATTACCACCTCAGAATCACCTATGACCGCGTTTCCCCCTGTGGCAAACCGACTACGATCATCCTCCGATGCGGTTTCCACTTAACCGACACCGGTTATTATATTCTCTGAAGCAACCTCACATTTATAGCTTCCACTTGATATTGAATCTCTTCATGTGATCCTATTATCGGGAAAAAATCCTTGTTATAATCCACCTGTCAAGTAAACTAATAACAATATATCGAAGCAAAACCTTGCTCTGAAATAACCAAGCTTTGATACCGGTTGTTGGGAATTTGGGACCGTGTGGAATAGTGTTAGGATTTAATAACAAACTCAATCATACACACAAGATCTAATAAAATTCCCAAAATCTACTGATGGAAAGTATAAACTAGAATAATCCAAATAAAAAAAAAGTAGACATACATAACACAACATGTATGGTTGTTCACCCAATGTGGGTTACATCCACCAAAGATAGAGATCTCATATATATATAATATAACAAGAGTACAAATCAAATCTTCAATATAAGAATACAATCCATCTCTCCAAGAGTATCTCCTCTCCTTCAGATCTCTAAGCAGATCTCCATGAGTGCACTACTGTTGTGCCTCCAAACACAACAAACATATCTCACATAACCCCGGAACTACTGCATCTCAAACTACTTCCAAGTTCTATGTGGATCAGCGTGATAAGACCTCTCGCATGGGTCTACCAATGTGCAAACATGAATGTAAACCAAGAAGTAATTGCATCTCTCCGTCATTAGATAACTTGTGTGCAAACATAAAGATAACCTCCTCTACAATATATAGATTTACATGGATCAACAATACAATAGGATCTCATGGATCTACAATACAAGATCTCACCAACATGTGGATGTATAAGAAGAAACTCTATGTGATTTTCATACTATGTAAGCCATTACAATGAGAGAATAACTATACAAAGGAAATCTTAGTAGAATATGTTACCCTCTTGTCACCTTTCATATGTACCTATTATTTCCTTTGTCCCGACTTCTCTCCATTGAAGTTCTATCTTCATGTAACATGTTCTTTTTTCTCTTCTTCTTCATCATTCGCTCAATCTAGGAGAATCAAGGATCTAACTCAATCCTTGTCCAATTCACTTTCTAACCCTAACTTCCATGCTTATATAGGCATATAAAAACTTAGGAACAATAGCCATGTAATTACATCCTTCAAATCAGATTTAAAACAAAATTTAGATGAAATTCCCATGAGTTAAATATAAAAATTCACGCATAGGTAATTGTGAAGGTTACCGTGCTGGTGAAATTTTCCTAACCGGTGACAATTTCTAGCAGGTGACGATTAACCTGACTGAAATGGTTGCATAATCGGAGACGGTTACCCTACATTGATCTGTTCATTTGTGTAAAATAGTAAGGTCTAAAACATACTATCATGAAGCAATTCAACTTCACAACGTAACATAATTTAGAGTATTTGGGGTTACTTGTTTTCATTCCTATTGTTGCATTTTTGGAAAATTGGATATGGTTCTTGCTTTGAGATTTTGGGAGTTACTTTTTGGGGATTTTCTTGGAGTGAAGCTTGTGGTGTGAAGATTGGAATCTTGCAATGCAAAAGGTAGGGTCTTACCCCTTTGTTTTATTATTGTATATGTTTTGATTGAGAAATATGTGATTTTTTAAGTGTAAGTTTTGTATGTTGTGAATGTATTAGGGAGAAGGAACTGAAGTTATTTTGTTGAGGAAAAGGGATTTAGTGAGGAACATTCGGAAGGAGTATGGGAGAGGTGCTCCACCTATGTGGAAGAGAAAGGTTTCTATGCTATTCTTGCATTTAAATAGGGGAAATACAATCTTGTGTGTGATTTTTATAGTGCACTTTGGAAGTATTGGGTGGACCCTCTTCCACATGGGAGAGATAAGGAGGAGACTCCATATTCTTTTCTCCTTTTTGCTTATTATTAAGCCTTCATGATTGTGAGGAAAATGTTAATCTTTCTATGTGCTTGTTCTTGAAAGGAATGCAAAATTGCCCATTTTGAACTTTCTGAAAGATTGATTGAGTGTTAAATAGATTGTGTGAGTGTTGAAAAGATGTATGTGTGTTATTATGAAATGCATTATAATTGTGAAGTTTTAAAAAGTTTCAAACATTCCTTATTGTTCATGGTTGGCACTCGGGGACCAATACAAAGGATGGTTTCTCCTCCTTATTGAAATAAAGGTTGGGTGGAGAGCATCACCTACTCTCCTTTCCTTGTATTGTGATTTGAAATTAAAGAGATGAAAGAGTGCAAAGTTGAAGCTTGGAGGATGATCTTGAAAAGAAGAATTTTGTATTTGAGCCCAATGGAAGAATCATATTTTTGTAAAGTTGGCCATGTTGTTTCCACTTAGGGTGGAAGGCTTGTAAATCTTATTTTAAAAGGAGAGTTCTTGTAAATTTTTATTTATCAAAGCTTGTATTGTTGAAAGAAACAACTTTGGAATTGTATTGAAATGGAAATGTTATTTCAAATTTAGATTTTAACTCAAAATTTGTATCGTGTATTCATTTATAAAAAAATGGTTTTTTGTATCAATAATATATGTGATTTATCTTTTAGTATTGTTGTCAAACTTGACTTAAAAGGAGCATGTAGAAGTTTCATTTAAGTATGTTATACTTTCATTCTCTTCAAATGAATATATAGAAAGGAGTGATTTAAATTGTGGTTGTCGAGGCGTCTCATACCCTAGGCAACCTAGGCATTTTCCTAGGGCGCAAAATGGGAAAGGGTGCCATAGTTTGTAAAAATTTTGCGAGGTCGACTTTCCATGCAAATCGGCTTTGCCATAGTTTGTAAAAAATTTAAAATAAATAACCACCAATGCCATTTAAGAATCACATATATAATATAAATAAAGGTAAGTTCAATTTCATTAAAGGAAAAATATTGGTTTATGTGGCATGTGAAGCAAGCGAATCGCATGATAACGGTCAAGTTCAAGTTTCCAACTCATAAATTGCAATTTCCTTATTCATAAATTGAAACACAACGCACAATATTTGGTAGCTGGGCTGTGAGTCTATGAACAATCAACATATATTAACTATCAATTAATCGAAAATACTAAACATGCATTCTATGTATTTATTTTTAAATAAAAATGGCTTTTAATATTTTGCATTTCGGATGGAAATCCACAACATGCCTAAATTATATATATTGATTTTATTAATTTTCTTTTTAAATAGTAACTGTTATATTCAACTCGCCTTTATATATGTTGTTTTATACTAATTTAGTCCATTTGTTTGTTTTTTATTAATTTAGTCCATTTGTTTGTGTATACTTAATTAAGTTTAAAATATGTACTTTTTGTATAGCCTTTGAAGTGTACAATCAATCTTTCTTTCTTTTTAATTTTGAGACATGTTTCGTAATATAATTTATTTGGTTTTTATATCTTGGGTTTTGATGATCTTAATAGTTATATCTACTCACTCTCATTTTTATCAAAAGTTTTATTTTTTTCTTTTTAAAATTATATAGAAGATTGAACAATATAACCATTATTCTCTATTATGAGGTTAAGGGTTGAAAACCATTTAGTTTGAGTTGACAACCTGATAATCTCATTCTGACGGGATAGAAAATACTAAATATGGTTGGTGGTAGCGGTAGCCTTTATAGCTTTAATTGAGTGTGTTAAAAGTTATACTATAATTGTTTTAAAAACATGCACAAGCGGGTAGGTCGATGGTCCGGAGGAGAAGGGAGAGGGGGCACATGCTCGAGTACTTGCTATGGCATTTCAAAACCTTAATTCAGCCCTAGTGGTTGTAGTCAAATTTTAAGTAGATGTTGCAAGGAAGAATTGAACTTACATTTGCTTTGTGTTTTTACTAAATAACCTCTTTCAAGTGGATTACAATTTAGTGAAATATTACTATTGTGGCTATAAGTGTACAAAAATAATAATAAACAATGTAAATACCTATAGGAATTTAAATCATAAAGAAAATTTATTTATAACACTCTTATCCTATTTTGCATTGTAAAAATAGAAAGAACAATACTTTGACTACCCCATATACAAATGTACATTGATCTATAACAATGTTATATACTTATCTGTATTGATATTCCTTATTTTAATGAAAAAAATTCCACCTAACTTATATTTGGAAATTAAAATAAACCTAAACAAAAATACATACAATAATAAATATAAAAATTTATGTATGAAATGTATAATTAAATGAATCATATATATATATATATATATATATATATATATATATATATATATATATATATATATATATATATATATATATATATATATATATATATATATATATATATATATATATATATATATATATATATAAAATAGTATTAAATAAAACTAGGGTTTGGTTATGTGCTTTATGTAAAGCAAACTATATTTATATGAAAAAAAAAAGAGATTGTATTATGGTTTAGGCCATATGGCGGCGACTAATCTAAAATAATAATAATAAATTATTAGTGGGGAGAGGCGGGGTGGGGGAGAGGGGATGTTGGGGACAACGCCGCTAACCTAATCCATTTTAAAATATGAATGGGTAGTGGGGTGCCCCCACCCATATGCATTATATAACCGTTAACATAAAAATGCAACCACCCAACTCTTTTTAGCATGGCGGTCATCACACATAACCTTGATTCTATAGGGTTGAGGCACATTCTTAAAAATATTAAAGGATATTAATAGGTGTAGGTGTGTGTGTGTTTTGTGTGTGTGTGTGTGTGTGAGTGAGTGAAGCTGCTATTTAAAATGGACTTTGTCATAGTATGGGTGGATTTTAATATAGAAATTCTATGTTATTCAAATTCTATATATATATATATATATATATATATATATATATATATATATATATATATATATATATATATATATGCACAAGAATAGACTCTCAAACTTGCGTATATCCAGATTTAAGAAATATAAGAATGGAGGTAAATGAACACCATAATCAAATTTATGAGAGAAACTCAAATAAATTTATACTCTATTAATGGAAAACACTAGTAGAGGATGTAAAAAAGAGATCATCCGAGTTGTGTGTATATCCATCCATAAGAAAACAACAAATCTCCATAGCCTCTTGTGAACTCCATGGCCTCCATCCTTAACTTGCAAAACCAAAAATAGTGGAAATGAGAGGTTAGGGAAAGTAAAAGTGAATAAAATAAAAATCATAATGATTTTTAGGGAATGAGTTTAAAATCCTAGGGCTGAGAATGAATCCTAAAACATTTTAAGTTGTGGCTTTTGTGGGAATGATTTTTTTTTAAAAATAGAGTGAATGGGGCTTTAAATAATGGGGCTACCTATAAGGGTTGAATATGTTTTTAAATTTAGGACATTTAAATTGGGTTTGGAAGTCAAGTTTCTCATCGGGTATCTTTCTTAATTAAAATTAAATAAGGGGTTAAAAGGGACAAGTGTAAATGTGAAAATAAAAATAAATAAATTAATGATGTGGCCTAGGTATTAATTTCCTAGGTGGGTAAGATTTATTTAACTTAATGAATAATTAGAAAATTTATTAAGGACCAAGATAGATAAATAAGACTCTCATTTTACTCACGACAAAGTAATTAATCGCATGACGAATGATTTTCCACCTCGCAACTATAAAAAAATCAGTAAATTTTTCCATAAACAATTAATAGTATTTGATAAGTTTTGGTGCGTAAAATTTGGGCGTTGCACCTATACCTACTTTGGAGTTCAGGAGTTATGTTGAAACTTTTGGCTCGATTTGAATTTAATTTCTATGCCCATCATTAATGTGGATCGAATCCTGGATTTGGGTGGATTGTTGGTGATCGATTGTGGCGATAGATAGCTTTTGGTGGTCCTCGATGGTAATGAAAATCTTACGGGTGGGTCAAAGTGGATCCTAGAGAAGCTAGAGGTGGGTGGAATTTAGTCCAACCGAAGCTTCGCTTAGCTCATATTATGTCGAGTCACTCTCGGGGGCTCTGCATGTTGTTATTGATGATCTAAGTCAAGCCCTTTTGACTTGGCTTTTTCTGCCTCTCTGGGTCAGCCACGGTTTATTTGGATCTTTCCTTTTAGACTAACCTTAATGTTCCTTGTGTTCTTGGTCATCTTTTTGCTACTATAGAGATGTCCTCTTGGTGGTTAATGGTATATATTTTCTCCATTTATCAAAAGTAGTCGATTGATAAAGATGTGGATAATGTGGATAAGGAGGAAGTGCCTCTTCCTCCTCAAAAGAAACATGTGAAACTCAAAAGTAAGAATGATTCGAGATACTTTTGTTGTGATGAAAGACACATCATGTACATTAAGGATGAAAAGTTTGAGGATCATGAAGTGATGATTCCAATACAGAATATTGAAAATGAAAACCCAAACATTGGAAAGGATTGGATAGTTGTGAATCGGAAAAAGAAAGCGATTATCTCCCCCCTTAAGATCCAATGGGAAGGGGTCAAAGAAATGAGATAGATGCCGGTTGGGTATGTTGTTATCTGTTGGTTTTATGTTTGTTTAGCTGTTGGTTTTTTTGGTTTTGTTTTCTTGTGTTGTGTTGTTGGAAGATGAAGCTTTTTTTTTTCCTAAACGTAATATATTTGTCTCCACTTTTGTATGGGGTAGGGTCCCCTTAACCCTCTTTTTACCCATAATAAAAAAATCGTCGGGCTTTTTGGTCCCCTCAAAACCAAATAGTTACCTAATCTAAAAAACTACGGAAATTTGAAACAATATAATATTTTTATACTAATGAATGAAGACAATTACATATTCATGCATAATGTATTATAATCCTTATTTATTATAATAAATATTTTGCAATAATCACTAGTGAATGTATTTCCCATTACTCTAGATTAATTAATCTATTACAATTATAAGATTCCATTTGAATCAAACTTGGTCCCTAGAAAATGGAGCTTTAACATAAATGCACTTAGAGACTCATCACTATGATTCTTACTAATTTTAGTTTTTTCTTTTCCTTTTCTATTTTTTCGCTCTTCTTCACTCATAATTTTTCTCATATATATATTTTTTCTTTATTCGTAGAATCTGATTGGATAATTTAAGATACATTTGGAACAATTCCTTAACTCTATCAAATAATTGTTGATTAAATCTATTTTTATTATTATATAAGGTAAGAAAACATGGACTATGGCTCCTCGAATCCTTATAACTTCAAATAAAAATGAGAGACAAAGGAGAAAAAGATAAAGTGATGAGGAATAAAATAAATGACCTCTACCAGAAAGTAAAAAAGATAAAGAAAAGCTAATGTAAGTTGAAGCTATAGATTAGTCAAGGAGACTTGACTTGACTCAAAGATAGAGAAAAACATTAAGACTCGCTATTGGGAGCCACAAAATAACGACTTTGCATAACATATTTATGTTTCTTATGATGGACCTTAGTCCACCCATCACTGTCATTCCTGGAGGTCAAAGATCCTATCATATATCCATCTCCGTGCTTGAGGATCACCTCCAAATTTCAATCCAAAAAATCCGTTGACCTTTTACCAAGTGAAGGGATCTTACCTCCATACCGACACCCATCAGCCCTAATACGTGGAACATCCGATGGAAAAGAACTTTCAAAATTATGCCAACATTTTGTAGTGCCCACTTCCATTCGACACCTTTTTATTATTGGTTTTGATACTGTCATCTACATTATCGATATATTATAGCTTTTGATTTAGCATGTTAGTAGATATCGAGATCTTGAACTATTTTTTATTCGATTTATATATGATGCATATGGACCATTAGAAAATTTTTATGTTGATATTGATATACTTTGTCGACATGGTTATTTATCTATATTTCTAACATGTGATATATTTAGTCATATTAAGTAAACCTTTGATAATTGGATTAATGTTGTGATTGTTTTGACATGGATGAAATGTGGAATAGAAATGTGCTAGAAATTGTAAGTGATATCATATTTGCATAGATGATATTAATTCATATATAGTTGATTTTAGACTTATATCATATATTTTGGCATGAATGTTTTAATGCGGCCACGAGGCCGAAGGAGGTATTCTCTATTTTGTAGGTATATTATATTCACAACAACATCGGGGGGATTAGAGACCAACCACATCGGAATTCAAGAAGAATTCAACTAGGGTAACCATGGCAACATGTAATTGTGTGTGTGTTAGAAATTTTTGTTAGGGGAAAATTGTGACCAAGGGGTCATGTGTTGTCTTGTTTTAATTTCCTTCTTTTTATAATGTTAGTATGTGTTTTCTTTTAGTAGTGAAATCTACTTGTTTTATTATTTAGATTTTTGGATAAATGTTTACCCTTTTTTATCCATGGGTTGTAGTGCCTTAATTAAGCTAAATTATATTTTTCCTAAAATAATTAAAGAGGTGACCATAAAGGAGTTCATTTATTAGACTTGATTTACTCTTGGATTTTTTGTTAAGTGTTTTATGCTTGATTCTTGAGTGTAGCACACTCTACCCTTCATTGGAAACTCGAATTTGGCCTTAGAGGCCAAATTTGAAAGCTTGTGGGACAAGTCAAACTTGTCCCACACCTATTAAATACCTATGCCAACCCTACCTATGGGTTGGGGGTCAAATTTAGGCCCTATTAGGTGTTTTTGGAAGATAAAAAGGTGAAATGTTAATTGCACTTTCTTTCAAATATTTCATTGTCCTTTGGGGGAGATGGAGTGTGTAAGTTTCTTGTCATTCCTTCAACCACATATTAATTTTGCATAGGAATATGAGGTTGACCAAGTGATGTGGAGTGGAGAGGAAATGAGGTTGAATCTTACTTGGAGCCACATCATCCCCCTCTCCTTTCTCTATTTATTGAAATGATTTTACTTGTTTGGGGGTTACTTGATCATTTTAGTCTCTTAAATTTTGAAGAGTGAGAGGATTGTTGGAGAGAGCCTGTGGATTATTGGAGTTTGGTGGATGCTTGTTTGGTTTTGGAGGAGCTTGGAACTTCATTCTTGGAACAAGCTCTACTATGGAGAGGTAGGAGCTTCAGATGGTTTAATTTATGTGTTTTATTATGTGTTTATATGTTGTGTTGAGTGTTGTTTTTCTTTTGAATGCTTGTTGGGTATGGGTAGATTTCCTAAGTTTTGGAGTAGGAGGAGACTATGGGGATTTTTCATGTAGGGAGGCATAAGAGTTTACCCTTTTGTGGAGGGAGTTTGGGTTGGGTGCCCCACCTTGTTTGAGGAATGCTTGCATTTCCTTTTGTTCTTTGTTATGAGGGAGACATAAGAGATGTAGGGAGGCATAAGAGTTTATGGAGGTATAAGGGGTACTTGAGGGAGGCATAAGAGTTTGTAGGGGATTTGTGATATGCATTGGAGGATTTTAGGTGGGCATCCATTCCCATTGGGAGGCATAAGTGGCCTCCCCATAGGTCTTACTCTTTTGGCTTTCTTGATAAGCCTTGTTATATTGTTGTTTTGTTGTTTCTTCTTATTGAGTTGTTATTGTGTTTGAATGTGAATGGAATGGATGTGAAACTATTTTTTAAATATTGTGGAAGCTTTTAATTTCCATGAGTTGAAATCTTCTCCCATTGTAATGTGGTTGGGGCTCAAGGGCCAATGGAGAGGATGGCTTCTCCTCTCCATTGGATATCTTGGTTGGGTGGAGAGCGTTGCCTCTCCCCCTATTTTGTTGTGAATCAAGAAAATTCTTAGAGGAGCTATCTTGTTGGTGTTTAGAGATTGGGAGTCTTGTTGTAACGATGTTAAACTCCTTAGTATTTTTACCCACTTAGAGTGGAAGAAATTGTAATAATGTATTTCATTCTTACATTTACATTTTGTATGATTTCCCACATCAAGTGGAGGACATTGTAATGATTTTGTAAAGGAAAGTTGTATTCAATTTTTGTTATTGACATTGTATTGCATGTGGAAAGAAACAAATAAGAAAAGAAAGAATGTTGTTGTAGAGTTAGTTTTGCAAATAGAAAAGAAAGTATTTTCTCCTTGTTGAAATCTTGGATGTATTGTGAGAAAAGTAATGCTTGTGTTAAAAGATTTAAGTTATATCAATGGAAAAGAAAGTTTACTTTCATTGTAGAGTTGTTTTATTGTAAATATGTAATAAGGAAAAATAGAAGTTGTAAGAAGTTGAACTTGTATGCAAAATAACATTGCATGGAAAAATAAAGTTATTTTAGCTATTTTGAATGTATGTACATTGTAGTGAAATGAAAGAGAGAACAAGTTAGATTATATTGTATTTAGAAATGTTGATTTTATAGCAAGGAAATGAAAAAGTAATGAAATAGATTTAAATTCCTTTTTTCTCTTGTAATGGAAAGAAGAATTTAGTTAAACAAATGGAAATTATTCTTGTAAGTAGATGAATTTTATTAGAGTTGAAAATACTTTAAAATGAGTAGATTTAACTAAGAAATGAATAAAAGAGCAATAAATCTCAAATTTGGAACTTTAAATGAACAAAAACAAATTTAGAATGCATTTTTACATCTTTTAGTAACTTTAAGTTTTTGTGAAAATATCAGCATTAAGGTTTCGTTGTTCGAAACAGGACCACCGCCACCGTGCGAGAGCAGCGATCCCTGAATCAAGTGCTCGAGCTAATGTGGCGATCTCAAAACCACTTTGTTCGAGTAGGGTGGTGGTTCGGTGTTTATCACCTAGGTAAGGTGGCGGTTTCACAACCGTCGCCTCCGTAGGAGGAGGTCTCGTGGTTTGTCACCCGGTCGGGGTGGCGGTCCTTGGATGCACCGAGTGCAGCTCTAAGGCGGTGGTTCTATCACTTATGATAGAATTCCACGGATGTGCGCCTATGCGTGAAATTTAATCAGTTTGCTCAATTTTCTAAGTTGTGAAATTTAACCAATAATTACCAAAAACAAAAATAATGTGAAGTACTATGGATTAGAACAATAAAATGTACAATGGTTGATCTAAAACTAGTTATTTTCATTTATAAAAATGGGGTAGGATTTGCCCCAAATTTATAACCCAATACACAAATAACTTGAACTAAAAAACTAGATTGGTGGAGGAAATCCCTCCCAATGCTTGTATGAAATAGAATACATAAATAAAACTAAAACTAAACTAAGCCTAGATAAATCTCCATGTCGAATCCTCCATGGCTCTTCCTCTTTGCTCCCATGGCTTCCTCCTCTTCAACCTACAAATTTATCAAAAAGGAAATGGACCAAATGAGAAGATTAGAATGAGAAAAGGTTTTAAGAGAATTTCATAAGGATTTTAGGGATAAGTTTGAAACCCTAGGATTTAGTGACTATGATGGATTTGATCTAAGGTTGGAGGATTGACCCTACCTTTATTAAGTAGAAATGTATTTAAATGTTTAATCCCTTAAGGTATGTGTAACTCGAGTGAGTGGGGCCATTTATTTGCCTAGGGGTGTTATTTCCTTTATAACCCTTAGTTTGTGTAGGAATTTAATAAAAGGATTGTTAAATTAAGATAAGGAATTAATAAATTAACATAAGGTTACCCTTTTTAGGAATGAACATTAATTGAAAAGAAGAGAATATCTAATCAAGTGAATTAAACCTTGTCACCTTCCTTTTGTATGAATGGTTAATGGACCCTAGAGATAATTTTGAAAACATATAACTTCTAACTTGACTGGTTCTTCAACCGTAAAGCTAAGTTAAGTAGTTTAAGTAAGTTAATGAACCCTAAAGGTTAAGCACCCTTATAATCTTCTTTATAACTTAAAAAAATAAAAAAATTTAGTCACATTTTTGGGTTAAGTGTTAGGTTAGAGTGTGTTCCTAGAACATCATTTTTCAGGCGTTACACATTCGAACTCCTACCCAAAACTGATTCACCCTGTCACTATTACTAGTACCACCCTTCTCCTCCATCGGCTCCACATCCACCACCGGTAAAACACCCATAACCTTCTCTTCCTCGTTCAACTCCGGAGCTATAGCAAACAGTGGTATCAATGTTAGTAGTGCTTGAATCATCCTTTTTCACCATGCACACAATCCGGCCTAAAACTTTGTATCAAAGCTATCTCACAGAGGTGGCTCCTTAGTTACACAACAAATCTTCATATCATATCTGGACCTTTTGCACTTAGTGCAAAAATACGAAGTCTTAACTTCTATCAGCTGTTCACATTTTCCTTACGAAGAGTTCAAAAATATTCTTTGGGTATTTTGTAACCCATCCGACTATTAATGTATATCTATCAAAAACCGGTCGGGATCGAGTCCGAGGAAAATTCAACAACGATTAGCATCCCCATTGAAAATATTAAAACTAATATGAATTTAGGTAACCACTCATGATGTATTTTTGTCCGATCATATCATACCAAGTCATTCATCTAATCAATTACAAAGAAATTTAAGAAGACCATTCCCATGTGAAACATTTCTCAACATTGACATGTGCGTAAGGATATAATATAAGAGCCACAAAGAGAATATGTTCATAAAGTCTATGTAGTAGTTCTAACACAATATTTCTGCAAATATTTATTCAACCTTAGGATGATATGTTTCAAAATATTTCAATAATGTTGTTTAAAGCTTTCTTTCTTCCAAGTAACACTATGTAGGACTATGCAACATGACGTGAAAGCTAAAAATGTTATGCAAATACATTTTACTACTCTTGCCTCATTTGGTGATACAATATACTAGGTTAACAAGGAGGTTCCTACATCAAATAATATTACTTTCTTACTTGGTAATTACTATGCCCATAAACTAATGAAAAATATGTAAATTATCATACAATTATAATGAAATTAAACAAAACGTGCAATGTGTAGAAAACATTTCAACTATTATATTTTTAAGGGATGTAATAACTAATAACTCATTCAAGTTTGAATTCAACTTTTGAAATATAGATGCTTAAAAAATAGACTAATTTATTTCTCTACAATTTCAACATAAGTTCTTCTATAGATGTATTTGTGTCTCTTAAATGCATTTGTGCAAATACACACACACACACACACACACACACACACACACACACACACACACACACACACACACACACACACACACACACACACACACACACACACACACACACACACACACACACACACACACACACACACACACACACATAACCATTAATGCTCCCTACCAAAACAAGGTTACCTCCATAATAATACTTGCACAAGGTTAGGTCATTGTGCAGGCCTGAAAGAAACTTTTTCCTAACAAAAATTACGGCCATTCCATGATCAATGTTTTTTTCCCACTAATAAATGAAAAATATTATCCTTTTTACATATGAAAACATCCATTTTCTCCAATAATAAAAATGCCAATCTATTAAATATAAAAATTTGTTTTCGATGGATAATATTGTCACGCAAACACTAGTTAGATATTCCTCTCGACTTAAATAGTGATGACTTCAAAACATAAATTTTGAAAAGCAGACCATTATGTCGAGTGTCAATGTTCACCATTCTAGAAGAATTGAAATCGTGAAGATGAGATTAAATCAAATTTTTCTTTGTAAACTCAAAATCAAAATGGGAATGAAATATTAGTGGAGTGGATTTGTCTTGAAAACCAACTGTCATATTTATATAACAATGGTATTCCATAGGAGGTA
Source organism: Taxus wallichiana var. yunnanensis (assembly GCA_018340775.1). Taxonomy (NCBI): domain Eukaryota; kingdom Viridiplantae; phylum Streptophyta; class Pinopsida; order Cupressales; family Taxaceae; genus Taxus; species Taxus wallichiana. The sequence continues at coordinate 567,814,454 of CM031236.1, forward strand.
ACATCTTTGGATGCAGATTATTTATATAACATGTAATCCATGGGAGTTGACATATTTAGATTCCGATTGAATTGATCTTGAGATAATGTTGCCAAAGAATATTAGGAATCCTCTTAAAAACATTTTTAAGAGGCTGAATTTCTTCACTCTTATCGCATGGGATAATTTTCCATTTTTAATTTATTGATAAATGCTTTTACTGAGAGCTATGAATTGGAGGGTTGAAGGGGCCCCACTCGAATAAACAAATAGTAAACTGAAACAACACAAAACCACACCACACTAAAGCCAAAAATAGGACTAGAGGAAGGGATGATATTAAGAAGAAATTAATTCCTACCCGAGATGGGAAATAATCTAAAATATTTTGCTATCCGTCTCTTCTTACCTTTTCTTTTCAACACCTCATACCAGTTGCCTTGATCTGAACTAACAACCAGCATGAGATTGTTTTCCTCTATATCTTACACACTTTCGATAAATTTTCCACCTCAAGTTTGACTTTTGAGGTGAATGCCCACATTTCGTGCCACTTACTGACTTCCTTATTATTCATAACTTCCTCCGCTATTTTTAATCCTCATTCTAATTGCTCTCTTTACCCGGTTCTTCCTTGAATGTTGTGGTTGAGACTAAGTATGGACATAGAGTACCCCATCTTGTAGCTCCCTTCTTAACATTTTTGTTATTTTTATTAAGAAGGAAAAAGACATGCAAATGACCTGGATTTCTACAAAATCAGCACTTTGAAGGCGGTATTCTCGTAGTCAAGGGTTGGATTCATTGCAATTTCTCAAATTTCTAAGATATATGATCCCACATACCTTTACTCAAATCTACTTCAACACACAATCTTGCATAAGTGCACAATCCAGATTGAATTCGTTCCACTTATTCTTTATTGTATTTATCGAGAGCGTTTCGATATCGTCAAGGCATACCAAAAATGCAAGGGTAAGTAGGGTAGCCTAACCTAGACCAGGTGTTATTGTAGAGCGGATGGGTAGTTGGATCAAAATCACGAGAGCCATGGGGTTAAGTACAGACCATCATTTCCCCAAAACCAAGGACCCTCAAAGAAGCATTGTTTATAATCCTCATGATCTCTAAAATGAACAATGGAAAAACCTTTTGAGAATAATGAAATTTCACACTTACTTGTCCAGTTCTCAAATACCCATTGATACAAGGCTGAAGAACCTAAAGGAGGGCCAAAGACAATTAAATCAGCCTATAATTGCATCTCTAATGTGAGCCTTACGATAAGCTTCACGTACCGAGTTTCTTATCTCCAAATCTAGGGCTTCCTCAAATGAAATCAACCAAGTAAGCCGATTCACATGACTACCCCGTGAGACCCTAATGCCTCCTTAAATGAATTCAAGGGAGGGATTTCTCCACTATCATTTTTGGTTTTTCTGGCCCCCACAAGAATCGCCGCCCTAAGGTTGTCACCGAGATCCAATCCCACTCGTATGGATTCCTTTCTGCTCTTGCCTATTTCCATGGAGATCCGAACCATTTTTCATGACTTCGACATCTTGCTTCTGCCACTCTCACTATTTCTTGGATTTCCATCACCTCCATTAGGGATGGATTTATTCCCTTTCCCTTTCCTTAGCACCTTGCTAGGTGTAGGATTTCATTTCTCCATCATATTCCTCCCTAACCACCTTCAAAATTCTAGTTGCACTAAAGTGACATATGATCGCTTTTTTAATTTTATTCATTATTTTTTACTATTTTAATTTTGGAAGTTTGAAAATATTTTTTAAATAGTGTAAGTATTATATTTATAAAATATATTTTAATTAAAAATTTAAATTAATTTTATGCTTAAAATTAGTTATAATTAAATCTCCCATCTCTTCCCTTGGAATTAAGGAGCTTGAATTTTTGTTGGATGTGCATTAAAATTCATGATGGAGCTAAAATGCCTACACAAATGTGCTCAAACTTTAGAAGACTAATGTGAACAAAATATTGAATTTAGTAGTCCCGGATCATCTCTTATAAGTGTGGTAAGGTTATGGCTATAAAGCTAAAGTTACGTTCTTTGTGGGGATCGGGTGACTCGAATGAAAATGGAAATATTGAAAACTTTTACAGCCGTTTCCTAGATGGACGATGTGTCATTGTCGGAGGAATTGAGTGTCGGAGAAGAGGAAGTGGAAGTGGATGGAGAAATAGTGTTTTGTTCATTGGGTGAGCCATGGAATGAGATGCATAAGTGATTGTGGTGCTACGGGCATGGTATGGAGTAGTGCCGATGTTGTAGAGATGATGTTGAGTGAACCATGCAAACGGTCCAATGTGGAACACTTTGGAGGAGTGATTTTAAATTCAAATTTAGACTTTAATATGGTGGGGTGGAGCGACCACTAGAAGTGGGAGTACATATGATACTAGGTTAAGCATATAGTTTGGGCAAGTAGTTTAAAATTTTAGTTACTTATACCAGATTTGCTTTGATGGATGGAGGTTGTGTTGGGACACATGGTACCGATCTAAGGATTGAACAACGGTTGTTGAATGACATGAAGGTGCTGAGCGGGAAAAAAATATGAAAGGAAAATTGATGGGTGCTTTATAGCAAGCCAACTCGAGAGTAGACCTCGGTTTGTGTGTGGGTGTTCCTTAGGAAGTGACTTTGACACCATGAACAATCGGGGTGGATGGAATAAGGTCCATTGAAGAAATTTAAATTCGTGCGTACGAAATGAGTGACTTAAAGTCGTCATGCTTTGGTGGCGGGTCTTGAGTCACTTTTTCTCTGCTTCCCGGCTCATGTTATTTCATTGCTTTCTTTCTTTGGTTTGACCTTGCTTCCTTTGGTTTTCTTCGTGGCTTGTTTTGGTCTCATTTGATCAAGCTTGTATATCATTGCTATGGGTTTTCTCATGTTACATCTTTGGTAGAGGCTTCCTTTATGTTCTCTATTGTTATATCTTTACTCCATTGTATTGGTGAGTTTTATGGTCCCTCAAAAAACAAAATATTTACCTAATCTAAGAAAATATAGAGTACAATTCATGAGACAACTTATAATATTAAATTTAACATATATTAAATATGATAAATGTTTTCTTCCTTTGAAAATACTTTAAACCTAAAAATAGTGTGACGATTATAAAACATAACCCTTGGTTTGTTAAAACAATTTTTTTATTCACTCTTCACTTATAGGGTTTCTCGGTCTTCGATATGAGTAAGCTTAAAGTAAATATAGTTTGGCTTGAATTTCCTTATTTCTTATTTTCCCTTTCAAGATTTATCTTGTAGTTTTTCAAATCCTAAAGGAATTCATGTGTAGAGTGAAACAAATTTTACTTCTCAAAATTTTAAATCATAATAGTAATGATTAAAAACCTATGATGAAAGAAGGAGAAATTCAAAATCCTATAAGGTGGGAAACTACGGACCACGACCCTAGATCATGCTCACCGAAGGGGAAAGTGAATTTGTGTGTCAATGGCCATGTGGGAAAACCTTCCTAGGATGATAGAGTTTTAGGCAAATGCGGTGGACCCGACATGACTCCTCTCCCTTCCCTGAACCCTTTTGGGATGTAAATGGTTCATCTCTCCTAGTACTTAATGTATTGATGAAAAGAAGAAGAAATAGGTATGTCCTCACTCTCATCGGTTGTTTTACAGTTTTAGGCCCAACATCGACTTAGTTAGATCTCGGGAAAGCATGAATTGGGCATTGATTGGAGGAATTGAAGTGCTTCCCATTTAAAACACATCCTTCTTGTTCAATTTTAGAGTCGAAGATGAATTCCTCATATCGATTAATGGAGATCCCTGGTTCTTTGGAAAAATAATGTTGTACCTATCTAGATGGTGCTCGGCCTTCGACATGGGGAAATGTGAACCTAGTGCCTTCTGTTTGGGTGGGCTCCCTTATCTTGGTCTGAAAACTCTTATTTGAATGTTAGTAGTGAGACTATTAGGGATCTTATTAATGATTCAAAGTGGAATATGCACCACAAGATGGGCTACAATTTCTAGGCTTACACCCCCATATTAAGACGGTGGCCTTCCCATCCGATACAAGGGTGTTTCAATCTCAAAATAATGAAGGAGAACAAAAAATAACTAACGATTTATACTGAGTTGAATAGGGTTGCCTTTTTAACAAGGTATCAATTGAAATGATCCCATTTGAATATTCTTTTAGAGAAATGATATGGTAAAACATTGTAGATGAAGAGAGTTTATCTTAAGGGAGATTGGAAGTGGTATTGGATTTTGAATATGAAAATATACCCAAGATGTCTAGTAAAAATCCATCCCCATCTCCGTTCGACCTTGTCTCCCTTTAGATATGGAAAGTTTGGGAAGGTCCTTGGTATCAAGATTACCTAAGATAATTTTTTTTTCCATATGGTAGGACCGTCATGACCGTGTTGAAGACAATGAATGGAACATGGTTTGTAATAGAAAATATAAATTCAAGTCTAGGTTCTTTTCTTTACCATTATTGGGATATATTTTTGTTGTGTTTTGTTTTTGTTTCAATTGTGTTTTTGTTTCAATTGTTTTTTTCACGCAACATGGCTAATGGTATGGGTGTTTTGTTTTGGTGCTTTCCGATTATCTAGGATTTGGATAATTGTACCTAGGTAGTGGCCCAATCAAAAACCTTTTATTCTTAAATAATTTTTAAACTTCATTAGACTAAAAATAACTTATGTTAAGGTTAAATTATCCTTAAACATTTAATATATAATAAACATTCAATTCAATAGAAACATATATATTCATATCTAGTATGTAATTAAGAAACAAAGTTATTAATGTTTCACTTATATTTTATGGAATCCCATATTAAAATCTATATATGTTTAACAATAAAATTCCAATTGAATATTGTACTACTACAAGACAATGGAAATGAGAAGGAAACAAAAATAATTTTGGATTAACCATGCTCCCAATGCAAGCCCTCAAGTAAAAATTAGTTGTTATTCTTGTCAAGAGTCACTCATGCCCTACAAGTCTAAACTCAAGATGAAAATCATGTTAGTGTCAAGTTGTTCAAAAACTACTAATATTATTACTTTTTCACAAAAATTATGTCTTCATCTAAAGATTTAATGAAGTTGGTGATGTCGATATCAACCTCCATGATACATGATACTCTTATTTTCTCAAAATGAGACATTTTCCACAGGCCTGGAGCCCTTTCTCGAAGGAGAAGATGATCGAGAAGGTGTAGGAGAAGAAATTACGAGTGCAAGTTATTTTAGAAAAATAAAGATTGTCTATAATTTTCTAGAAAAAAATAGAAGTTTAGCAAATAAGACATATATAAATTAGAAGATTCTAGGTATGAAGAGGAAATTAGAAAAATCTAGAATATAGAAGCTTCTAGATTCTTATAATCCAAGCCTATAAATTTGTAACAAGACAACAAGTTGAATGAACAAGTTGGATTGCAACAAGTGGATTGGATGTAAGTTGTATTGTTGCATTAATAACAAATATATTTGAATGTACTCTTATTAAAAATATTGTTCTATCTTTTAAATGTTTTATTTTTTTGGGCTTGGGCTTTTTCATGGTATTAGAGCTAGGAATTGTTTTAGTAAAGGATGGATATTGAAAAATATTTTGAGAGGCCGAGTATTTAATTTGTATTGAGGGGTTGAATATTTATTTTTAAAACTCTAACATGGGTTATTCAAATGAAGGATTGCTAATATTCAATGGAGGTGGTATTGTAGATTGGAAATATTGTAGTAAAGAATGCTTTGAGGGAAAAATCTTTGTGGAGGATTTAGAAAAAGAAATTTGGAGAACCACAATGCAACGATAAAGAAAAGGAATTTTGGAAATGTAAGTTGGAGCAAACTAGAGGAATAATTGATAAGGCATTGAAACCAAATCTTAATAGAAGATTTATTGATATTGATGATCCAATAGAGCTATGGGAAAATTTAGAAGAAGATTATAAAGATGTAGACATTACTAGCATGTTTAGCATACGGGAAAAATTGTTGAATTTAGATCTTATTAAGGGGTTTTTGATCTCGAGAATAATGAAGGAGAACACAAAATAACTAACGATTTATACATTTGAATAGGGCTGCCTTTTTAACAAGGTATCGAATGAAATGATCCCATTTGAAGAGTCTTTTAGAGAAATGATGTAATAAAACATTGTATATGAAGAGAGTTTATCTTAAGGGAGATTGAAAGTGGTATTGGATTTTGAATAGGAAAATATACTCAAAGATATCTAGTAAAAATCCATTTCCCTCTCCATTCGAATTCCTGTCTCCCTTTGGATATGGAAAGGGAGGAAGGTCCTTGGTATCAAGATTACTTGGAGAAACAATATTTTCATATGGTAGGACCATTATTACCATGTTGAAGATGATGAATGGAACATGGTTTGTCATAGAAAATATAAATTCAAGTAGGTTATGTTTCTTTACCATTATTGGGATATGTTTTTGTTGTGTTTTGTTTGTATTTCATTTGTGTTTTTGCATGAGCAACATGGCTACTAGTATGGGTGTTTTTTTGAGAGGAGGTTGCCTTTCGATTATCTAGGATTTGGATAATTGTACCTAAGTAGGGGCCCAATAAAAACCTTTTGCCCTATAAATACATTTTTAATACATTAGACTAAAAATAACTTAAGGTTAAATTATCCTTAAACCTTTGATAGATAATAAAAATTCAATTCAATAGAAACTTATATATTCATATCTAGTATGTAATTAAGAACAAAGTTATTGATGTTTCACTTATATTTTTATGGAATCCCATTTTAAAATCTATATACGTAGACAATAAAATTCAAGTGAATATTGTACTATTATCAAGATAATGGAAATGAGAAGGGAAACAAAAATAATTTTGGATTAACCATGTTCCTAATGCAATCCCTCAAGTAAAAAAGTAGTTGTTACTCTCAATGAGTCACTCATGCCCTCTGAAGTCTAAAATCAAGATGAAAACCATGTTAGTGTCAAGTTGTTCAAAAATAATAATATTATTTCTTTGTTTCACAATAATTATGTCTTCATATAAAGATTTAATGAAGTTGGTGATGTCAATATCAACCTCCATTACACATGATACTCTTATTTTCTCAAAATGAGACATTTTCCATGTGCCTTGGAGCCCTTTCTCGGAAGGAGAGGATGATCAAGAATGTGTAGGAGAAGAAATAACCGGTGCAATTTATTTGAGAAAAATAAATATTTTCTAGACAAAATAGAATTTTAGGAAATAAGAAAAATATAGAAATTAGAAGATTCTAGGTATGAAGAGGAAATTAGAAAACTCTAGAATATAGAAGCTTCTAGATTCTTATAATCCAAGCCTATAAATTTGTAACAAGACAACAAGTTGGATTGCAACAAGTGGATTGGATGTAAGTTGGATTGTTGAATTAATAAAAAATATTTTTGAATCTACTCTTATTAATACTACTATTTTATCTTTTAAATATTTTATTTTTGTGGGTTTGTGCTTTTTCATGGTATTAGAGCTAGGAATTTTTTTGCAGAAAAGGATGGATATTGAAAAATATTTTGAGAGGTGAGTATTTAATTTGTATTGAGGGGCTGAATATTGATTTTTTTAACTCTAACATGGGTTATTCAAATGAAGGATTACTAATCTTCAATGAAGAGGCGGTTTTGTAGATTGGAAGATTGTAGTAAAGAATGCTTTGAGGGAAAAATCTTTGTGGAGGATTGAGAACAAAGAAATTGGAGAACCACAATGCAACGAAAAGAAAAGGAATTTTGAAATGTAAGTTGGAGCAAACTAGAGGAATAATTGGTAAGGCATGAAACCAAATCTTAATAGAAGATTTATTGATATTGATGATCTAATAGAGCTATGCGAAAATTTGAAAGCAATTATAAATATGCAGACATTGCTTAGCATATTTAGCATAGAGGAAAAATTGTTGAATTTAGATCCTGCTAATTTTGAGAAAATGAGTGATTATATTAACAAATTTACATATTTAAATACTCGATTGAAAAAAATAGGTGACGAATATGAAAAATAGGATTTTCAATTGTTTGCTATGGTTGAGAACAAGCTCCCCCAACCCTAAAAGGTGTTTAAAGAATCAAGGAAAAGGGTTATTAAATTAAATCAAAGTACACCCCAACAAATATTTGATCAATTCTGTAAATTAGTTTTGGTTGAAGATATTAAACTTATTAAAGAATAACATATCAAGAAAAAACATGCATATGTAGCTAAGAGTAATTTTTTTCTATAAATGTTTATGAGAAGAAAAAGTGGAATAGTTATAGTAAAAATTTAAATAATGATGGATCTAACCATTTTTCTTAAAATGACGGTGTAGAAAAGCAAATTGGAAAAAGACGGATTATTTGCAAGTATTGTTGAGGCAAAAATCACATTGAGATTTTTTTGAAGAGGGCCAATGAAAGGCGACATATACGGGCCTAAGAAAGAAAGGTTTAAGGATGGGAAGATGGATAAACATAGCTTTGTGGAAATCTCCTTCAAAATAAATGGTGAATCAAGTATGGAGGTCACTTCTAGATCTAAACATGAATCTAGTGTTAAGGGTGTGTACTTTGATTTATAATTCAATAAAGAATGGAAATAAGATTGAAGCATCATCTCATATGACTGGGGATAAATCTTTACTTATTGATTTTGAAGAAGGGAAAAATTTAGATCAAGAAATCAGTATTGGAAATAAAATGAAACTTCGGGTGTTAGGAATGGGGACTGTTGGAGTAACTAATGGAATTTTGAAAAATGTTTTATTGGTTGAAGGATTAGGGGTGAATCTTATTTCAGTATATAAAATTTCTCAAGCTGGTTATGATTTTGTTGTCACTGTTGATCAAGTCATTGTTAGAGATAGAAAAGATCCAAGAAATGTGATTACTATTGGTAGAATAGATCATAAGGAATGTCTCTTTGATTTTTTTGGATTTGTAGATAAAGAATTCTGATACCAATGATTTTATTACTAAGACAAGTTATATGTCAAAACTTTGGCATGCTAGAATAGGACATATTAATTATAGAAAATTGCAAGATATGGCACAGATGAATATGGTTAGAGGATTAACAAAAAATTCAGTTTTTGATGGAGTGTGTGAAGGATGTGTGTTAGGTAAACACCATCGAGATCTTTTTATTCGGGTAAGGCATGGAGAGCTAATCATACACTACAATTAATTCATAGTGATTTATGCGGAATTGGGTTATCCTTCCCTTCAAGCGCTAGGAATCTTCTCACTTTTATTGATGATTACTGAGAATGAGAGTATGGGTTTATTTTCTAGAAAGGAAAAGTTGAGGATTTGAAGTTTTCCAAAATTATAAGGAATTGGTTGAAAATCAAAGTGGAAAATAATTAATTTTTTAAGGTCAGCTAATGGGGGTAAATATTGCAAATACGCATTGGAATCATTTTGTGAAAATAATGTTATTAAGATACTGATGAATTTTTCTAGATGCCCCTACAACAAATTGGAGTTTCGAAAGGAGGAAGATATCTTTTAGAAATGGCTCGTTGTATGTTGCATTCTAAAGGCTCGTATAAAACATTTTGAGTTTGATGCTTCTTGTCTTTGATGCACATATAATAAATAGAATCCCCACCAAGGCCCTCACGAATGTCACTCATGAAGAAGCTTGGAATGGAAGAAAGCATCATATTGGGTATTTTAAGGTTTTTGGGTGCATTGCTTGGGTATATGTCCCTGATGAAAAAAGGAAAAATTTCAAACCAAAGAGTCATAAGTGTTTGTTCATGGGGTATAGTGAAGAATCAAAGTGCTACATGTTATATGATTTGGTAACAAAGAATATTTTTATTAGCAGAGATGTAAAATTTGATGAGCATTCTAAAATTATAACAAATACTTCCCATGATGGAGATTACATTGAGGCATGCAGTACTTCTAATGATGATACTATTATTGATAGTGAAATGACTAATGTTTGTGATCAACATATTTCTTCAGCTAGTGACAATGATGGTGCTATGATTCAGCTAGAAAATATATGAGGATTATTGAAGAGATATATAGATAAGGTATGAAGACTCAAGGAAGGTGTTGGTACCCAAATTGATTCTCCTTCAAAGCTGAGAAGTATCACTAGTTTGGTAGGAAGCTTATAGAAAGATAGATCATAGTGAGTCATTTTGTAGTTGGGGATGGGATCTAACGGCCCTCTATCACTCAGATGTGGAGAAATGGATAACACCCTGAAGAGGATTTGATCTATCCTCACTACTTTATGGTTGTGCCTTTAAACCAAGGTTAGAGAACCCTTTTTGTAGCCTACTTGTTTGTGGAGGAGATGGGGATTCCTTCCTTGTGAAGTGCTTAAGGATACCTTGAAAAAAATATGATCATTGAAACAAAACCCGACTCTCACAAGGTTTCACTCTAGGTAATGGAGATATTTTCTAAGCAAGTTTCAGGATACTAAAGATAATGGAAATTTGAGTGTTTCTGCATGTTTTGGTAATAGAAATTGTGCATCTATATACACATATGACAAACATGGGTGGTATGGGTAGGATTAATTGATTTTGAATGATTTTGGTGGGAGGTGAAGCAGGATAAAGTTGATTATACCAAATCTTTGAGAATTTTACAAAAATGGAGAGCTTGAACAACATAATGCTTCAAAGGAATTTGGATGTCCCTTTAACTAGAATATGTGCTTCAATGGAGGCCCAAATCAACACTTTTTACACAAACTTCAAGGATCCAAAATGAAGGCTCAAATTGGAAAACTTAATTGAACATTATCAATCTCTATTTCATCATGCCTAAGATACCCTCAAAGGATAACAAACAATCTTATAGTCATGCTAGGAGTCACAGTGATTTTAAATTTGTTTATTTCACTATCAAATGAAAGCTCTTCTGATAAATGAAATTGTAAATGCCACCAAACTATCACAAGGATAAGATCTTGTGTGATTCACATAGATTTCAATGTAAGAATGCAATGGGAACAAGAAAAACTACTTGCAAACATTCAAGAACGAACAAACACAAATTTTGCCCAAAAATAACACAGATTAACTCAAGTTTGGTTAAATTTATCAGTAGGGGAAATTTTCTCGAACAATCTCAGAGCTTGTCAATGGTTGTACACTCGTAACCACCTTGACATGATCAAATTTAACACAAAGAGATGAAATGTTTTTTAGATAGTTTCTTAGAGAGATAGGTTCTATCAAGCCTTTTCTTATAAAATCAGTTTTGACCTCTAACACTCCAACCTTCCAACCTCCAACCTCTTTCACGGAAAAAATCATGCCATTTATAAAATTTTGCAACAGAGTTTTTCCCCAAAAACCCAAACATTGAGTGCACTAGTGCTCGCCATGATCCCAATCATGATTCCTAGAATAAAATCTAAAAATTTCCAGGTGCTCGGGGGGTAGATCTCTTCGAACATCTCTCGCATTCAACTCCCTCCTCTGGTAGATCACTCTTTCTTTTACTCGCCAACCACTTCCACCCCTAATATGTCCAATCTGGTTATTTGCGTTGCCCAGGAAGGAAAAATGGAAGATTAGATCGAGCCCAGAGATCAGATCTCATCTTAATGGTAAAAGACATCCCCGAATTTTCCTCACCAAACCAAGATATCAACAGGTCTTTTACGTGCCAAGGAAAGAAAATTCGGTTGAATCTAACAATCAGATTGCATATTTAATGGTGAGATATGTTTATAGACCTTCCCCACTAAACTAAGCTACCAGATTAATGTTCCTCTTCATTTGGCATGTAAGAGACTCCAAGAAATGATAAAAACCACAAGAATATGCATCCCCAGGAGCTCTGGAGTGAAAAATGGTAGAAAAATCAGATATAAATGCACAACTATTGTTGATTTCTATTTTGAATTTGGACCATCCACATGGGAGATCTAATTTTAAGATGGGCCTGTGGGTTCCCTTTTTCCTTTTACAACCTTTGAAAAAATGTAAAATGTTCACATTTTGCTCTCGCACCTTCACCTTTGAGAAATGATCATGACACGTGTCCCAAAGTGGGTCCTAAGAGAAACCGCGGCCAAATTATGCTATTTCACCTCCTTTTTGAAAAAGGAAAATTTTCCAAGTTTCCCCCATAGCTCTGTCCTTCACTTCTAGCCTCGATGTGGGTCCCACGGAACCATGCTTCATTTTACACATTTTTAACTTTCTTCACAAAAAAGGAAATTTTTCCAAATTTCCCCAACGTCTGCACCTCCACATTTGACCGAGGTAAAATTTTTTTTACTATTCTCTATGTGTCTGCATGAGGCCATTTCGATGTTTTAATCCTTTTGGTGATAAGAGGAAAAAATCCAAGTTGCCTCCGATGGTCCCTTCCCACCATGACTTTTAAAACTGCCATGTGTCACAATGGCACATCTTGAGATGGTTCCCAAAATTTGAGACCTTGAATGAGTGCGGGCTCACCACGTGTCTCAGGCTCTTTAAGAAGTTGTTGAAAATTCTATGGAAAGAACACCCGTGAGAGACCTCCTGTGTGTGTCGTTATGACGCAACTTCAAAAACCTCAAGGCTTCAAAAAATGACTCAAGTGAGGCACGCTTCCATTTTAGAATTTTACTCCATTTTTTTATACAAGGAAAAACTTGAAACTTGCCTCCGAAGGCCCACATGTCCACCTTTAACCTTGCCACATGTCCTTCTATGGGGTCAAAGTAAGACTTTTTCCTACCACAAAAATTTTTCTTTAATCAAAGCACTGGCGGGGCCGCGTGGGGGGATTGATGTGTTTTTTCCAAAGTAGTGCAAAAAAACAAACCCATTCAATTCAAGAAAGCCACGTAAGCACCAAAAGAACCAATCAAATTGATGGAGCTTGGGAAAATTTACCCTTTTTCCAAAAAGTAAAAGTGAAAGTTAAAGCATTTTCCCACCATCCCCTGACCAACCAAAAGAAGCCACATTTCTTGTTGATGCAAGGATGTAAATTTGATTGGGAGAAATGCCCGTCAAACTGTAAAATGTAGAAAATGACCATTTGAGCTTAGAGATGAAATTTTCTCCAAGGACAGAGAATTTAGAAATGTTACAAGGCTCAAATACATTCCTCCGAACTACATCCATTCATTTTTCCTCAAGTATTTAGGGAAAAATGACAAGGAAAACAAATCCCAGCTATGGAAAATGGAAAACATGGGACAACCCGAGTTTTACACCCAAATATAGACCTTTTCCAGACAAATAGAGAAACAAGGAAACAACCATGGATCCATACGTGATCCTCGACCCATGAACGGATTGATTACGGAAACAAAAGGAATGCAGGGACTTCTTAGGCACGACATGAGGAGATAAAATATGGCAAAGGCTATAAATTGATAGATTTTCAATGGAAAAATGGGGTGAAACTATTTTGAGCACCAACATTGGCTCCGACTTGGGGATGGGCACTCCCTATGGAGTGCCACAAGAACAAAGGTAGACCAAGTGCCAAAATATCCATTGGGAAAAGGAGTCAGCTTGCAGAGAGTAGAGAAATAGAGCCATCTCCCAAAAATGAAATAGAGAAACCAAGTAAAAAATTTGTCACAAGGACCGTAATGAGTAAAAACAAAAAGACAGAAAAAAAACCAACAAACTATACACTGTACATATGATGCTCACCTTGATTATGAGGAATCAATCCAAGAAATGTTTCAAATGCCTACCATTAATAGGTAGTTCAAGAAATTCCCATCTAAGTCCTTTAAGAAGAAAGTATGTTCACCAATTCTAATATCAATGGAGTAAGGGCCCATCCATAATGCGTCAAATTTTCCATGCTTGCCCTTATCTTCATGCATGTTATCCCATAGTAGCACAAGATCTCCAACATTGAAAGCTCTGGGAGTGACCTTCTTGTCAAACAACTTCTTCAGCTTTTCTTTGAAATTTACATGCCTTTGGTGGGATGCCCTCCTTTCTTCATCAAGTTCAACAATCTAGTTAATGCGGGCATCATATGGACTTACTTCTTGATCTTCCAGTTGTTACATGAACTGATATGAGGATAATTGCATATGTAGGGGCAGCAAGGCCTGAGTTCCATACACCAACTCAAATGGACTCTTTCTAGTTGCTCTTTTAACAAGTAATTTGGTCAGCCCAAACAAAAATTTCAACTGCTCACCCCATTTTCTCTTGTTAAGCTCCAAGGTTCTTCTGATAATCTTTAGCAAATTTTTATTACTGGACTCAGCTTGTCCATTTCCTTGGGGATTATAATTAGAGGCATATGTCAAATTTATCCCATATTCTTTGCACATTGCCACCAAGGGTTTAGCTTTGAAGCTCATGGCATTTTCAACAACAATTTTGACTGGCACCCCAAACTGTAGATGATATGGTTCAACATGAAGTCCATGACAATTTGGTGTGTTTCTCTCTTAGTGGGGATTGCCTCCACCCACTTGGTGAAGTAATTAGTGGCTACAAGAATCCACTTATGGCCAACACTTGAAGGATCTGAAATCTCACCAATGAAATTCATTCCCCATTGCTTGAATGGGGCTTCAATTGATACAGCTGTAAAGGAAGGGATCTTGAAGCTTTTAGTATTCTAGAGAAGCGCTAGAAACTCTCACATCTTCTAACCAAAAGAGTTACATCCTTAAAGATATTTGGCCACCAATAACAAGCCCTCAGATCTTGTGTGCTGTGAATTTTCTAGAAAAATTCCCCCCACAAACTCCTCCATGAAGATCAACAATTATCTTGGGGGCTTCATCTTCAGTGATGCACCTTAAGAGACTCCTCATGTGGTTATTCCAAGCTAACCCATAATAAGTAATGACATATTTCTAGGAAGCCAACTTAAGGGCCCTTTTCGGTTCTTACTCAAATACTCAGGTAGTATAAATGTCCGAGATAAAAATCACATCCTTGTACCACTCGAGAACTCATCAATTTTTCAAAGACATCTACCCTTCCTTCTTCTACCTCATTCACCTCAATAGTTTGTAATTTTTCTCATCCATAAGCTTAGCCAAGCCCAAACCTCTCACCAACTTTCGTGGTTTGGATGTCCATGTCATATTCTGCAAATTGTTCACCCATTGCATCTTTTCTTGAGACCTCCATCTTTGATAAGATGTCTTTGACCATGTGTGGGGAACATAAGAAACAATTTTGGAAATCAGAATGTAAGGTCTGAAAACCTTTGTTGCTTTCACCAAGGAAAATGCTTATTTCTCCATAATAGTATATTTCAGCTTAGCCATCTCAATGCCCTTACTAAAAAGGCAATTGGCCTCTCAAATCCCCTTCATCATCCTTTTGCAATAAGACAAATGCAATAGTGTTTTCTCAAGAAAAAGAAAATAGTTGGAAAGGTTTTCTTATAATCTGAGCTACTAAAATAGGGCATGCTTTAATGCCTCCTTGATCCCATTGAAATCTTGAATGGAATCCTCCTCCCATTTGATGGCCTGGTCCTTCTTCAGCATGATAGTGATTGGAATGGTCAACTCAACAAAGTTTGATATGAATCTCCTAATAAAGTTTATCTTGCCAAAGAAGGATTGAATCCTTTTCTTGGTTATTGGAATTGGGACCTTGCTAGTGGCATCTACCTTTTCTGGATCAATCATTACTCCTTCTTGTGACACAATGTGACCAAGAAACTTTGCCTTCTGCACTCCAAAATGGCACTTCTTTGGATTGAGTGAAATACCATACTCTCTACATCTTATCAACATATTTTCCAAGTGTAGCAAGTGATCACCTCACTTTTTGGAGAACACAGTCACATCATCCTGGTAAACAACAATAAAATCATTGATGTAACTAGAAAAAGAAACATCCATTTCTCTTTGAAAAGTTTCTCCAGCATTCATCAAACCAAAGGGCATCCTGACATACACATAAGTCCCCCAAGGAGTGGTAAAGGTTGTTTTAATTCTTTTTGATTCTTTCACCACAACTTGGTTATAACCAGAGAAACCATCTAGGGTAGAAAGTAACTCAGAACTAGTCACTAGCTGTAGCATGTTTTCCATGTTTGGTAAAGGATAATTATCCTTCATTGATGCTCTATTCAAATTTCTGAAATCCACACACAACTTGATGTCACCATTCTTCTTTCTGACTGGTACTAGATTTACAACCAAGAAGAATACCTTATGGGATGAATAATCCCTCCATCTCTCAGCTTCTTCAGTTCTTCTTGCATTTTGAGAGATAAGAGCAGATTGATTGGTCTTTGTTTCTTCCTAAATGGTTTTGCATTATATTCCAAGGGAATCTCATGTTGAAACAAATCCTCTCTATATGCTTTTAGTTTAGAATAAGTCCAAGCCATGTAATCTTGATATTTTTTTAGCAATTAGACATAGGACTATTTTTCTCCTTGTTGAGATTTCTTCCTAACTAGATCCACATTGGTTTCTCCTTTGTGCCAAGGTCATGCTCCTCAATATCCCTTGAGGTTGTTATGTATCTGTTAATAATGCGATCATCATTATCAAAGTTGGATTCAAGAGCAACCAACCCTCTAGGAATGGTATTAGTCTTTAGTTAGATAATGACTTTGCCAAATAAGGTTTTTTTCCTTGCTATACACACCATTGGCTCCCAATACAATATTTTGATCAAAAAATCCCTTTATTCTGCAAAATCTTCTAACCGAGGATCATCATCAAAAACTTGCCAATGCTTAATGTTGTGTGATGGAAAATGACCTTTTCAATACTTCAACATCATATTCATAATATGGGGACACGCACAATTATCAAACTAAGATCCAAATAGAGCAAGCTTGTCTACCTAAATCATTGAACCTCCTATCATGATGCACAATGTTGAATGAATCAAACATCTCAATGAAATCCCAAAATGCATGCTTGTATTGTTTCATTCATTGATTTTTTGTGGCATATAGTTTTCTGACTTGCTTGACAATTAATTTTAAATCTCCTTTGATAATGATGTCTTTAACACCATATTTCCAAGCAATCCTCAGACCTAACAACAGTGCCTCATACTCAGCAATGTTATTAGTACACTCAAAGTTGAGTTTGAAGGAAAAGATAAACTTTTCCTAGCCTGGAGAGATCAGAACAACACCAAGCACCATTTCTAAACTTGGAGCAAGCTCCATCAAACAATAAAGTCCAAGGAGATCCTTCCTTTCAAGATACTTGCATTCTTCAATTTTTGCTCTTTTCCATTAGCATATCCTATGAAGTTATCAACATCAACACTTGTGTACAATACCTCATAGGATGCATTTTTGGGATCCTCAATAAGGTGCAACATCTTCTTTTCCCCATAAAACTTGACAAGGCTTCCCTCAATTGGGATGGTGGCATAGGAAATATCCATTTGAAAACTCCCACCAACACTTGCAGCCCATTTTCTAGACAACAACATACCCCACTTGGCTGGGAAGTCAACAATAACTACATCAAGCTTCAGGTCCCTGCCTGGATAGGCTATAAGTTGTACCACCAGACCTTTCACACATCCCACCACTGGCACCTCTCTGGAGTCCATAGCAGTACACTTCCCATATGCTGTTGTTACCTTAATATTCAGCTCATTCATGACTTCCAAAGGCATGACATTGCATGATGCCCCTGAATAAAACATGCAGTTGTGTAATAGTTTGTCCTTAATGATTAGAGTGGTGAAGAATGGATCCACATTTAGCTGAGAGTCCACCAAGGATGTCCCTCAAGATAAACCTCAGGTGGTTCACCTAGTTCCTCCAACACTGGTGGTGTTTCTAACTCTTCAATGACTGGGGGAGTTTCCACAATGTTTATATTTCTACCCAAGCCAGTATTCTCCTCTTTCAGCCCCAAATATTCAAAAGCCCTCTTCTTGTGCTCAAGAATCCTAAGAAAATCAACAATTAGAACCGAGATCTCGATCTAACTCAAGACTGGGCAATATCATAAGGGTAGAATTTGGCAAGACAACATTAGAAGGAAGGCTAACACACATTAGATGGCACAAGAATTTTGACAGCTTGGGCATGA
This sequence comes from Taxus wallichiana var. yunnanensis, assembly GCA_018340775.1. NCBI lineage: Eukaryota > Viridiplantae > Streptophyta > Pinopsida > Cupressales > Taxaceae > Taxus > Taxus wallichiana. Next base: position 567,832,465 of record CM031236.1, read on the forward strand.
GGAGGGGTATGAGTTTTTTTTGAGACAGTAAGGCCTTTGGCATATACATCTTTCTTAGGCACCTCTTTAGGAATATTTGAAAGAAATGGAGTTTTTGGCTTAGCCTGAGGCCCTGTCCCTTTGACAACCCTACTTCTTGTGTTGTGTTCTTTTTCTTGAGCCATAACAACATTCATCAATAACTTCCTATCCTCCTCAGATGGGATTCCTCCATCATACTTATTTATCATTAAAGATCTTAGATATTCAAAGTCATTATTGGGAAGTTCAAAATATTGTACAACATCTACTTCTAAAGTATGAGAGGAAGGAAGAATAGGTACCCGGTGGATGCAATCCCAAAAGTCAACAACAGTCCTAGCACTTATTACCTTAGTTGAAGTTGCCCCTTGTTGTAAGCTTGTGGAGCAACCCACCATGCAGACATCATCATCATTATCATCATCAACTTCTTCTTCTTCTTGTTGATCTTCCTCACATGGAGCATGGGGCATGAAACATTTGTCACACCAATCAATGACATCTGTCTCCTCCACAACAACAACTCTGTCAGAAGCCAAAGGATCTGGTACCATTCTATTTTCCCGGCTTGGGACTATCTATTTCCAAATCCAATGGTCCCTTGCCTCTGTCATTAGATCTTTGGTGATTTGTAAACTTTTCTTGGCCTTGTTTGCTTGTGTTGATCTTGTGAACTCGCTAATTCCCTTTTCTACACCAAGCTAATTTGTATGATATTTCTTTGACATCCCTCACCAATTTTTTCACAACTTCCTCCAAATCAGCATCCTTACTTTTTCTAGGATTTTTAGGTTAATTAATTTTACACCCTCCTTTTAGGAGGTTTCCAATTGCTTTGATGTCATTTTCAATTTTTTCAAAGCCATGGTGAAGGCCTCGCCTCAAATTAGTAGGTTTTTGTCCCCTCAAGTAGTAAGTCAACATATTTTTTATCAAATGCATATGAATATTTTGATCAAACATGATTCATCACATGACCTTAAGATAATAGGAAATCTCCTCAAGGTCTTATTAAACCTTTTGTTGAAATCATGTACTACCTCATTAGGGTTCTTCTTTATATTTTCAAATTATGATAGAAGAAACCTAGGGTCAGTTCTATCACCATAGTACAATCTAAATGCATTGTTCATCTCTCTGTCCAAGAATCAATGGAATTATCGGGAAAAAGCTTTATACTACCCCTTCGCATCCTCTTCCATAGTATGGATAAACAAATTGATATATACATCTTCATGTTCAATCTCAAAATCTTCCATCATATAGATAAAAATATTTAAATGTTGATCACCAGTTATAGCATTGTTTCCTTGGAACTTCTGTAATCTATCTCTTACATCCTGTGGAGTTGCATTTGGATAACCAAGCTATCCCTATAAAATTTATAAGACCAAAGGTGTTTACAACAAAAGGAGGTCTAGGTGGGGAAGGGCCATGTTGTTGTGAGGAGGTGACCCTGGAGGGGAGACAAATTGATAAGGGACAGAGGGTATTTGAAACACAGGAGTATAAATTCCAAAATGGATATCCCCTAAAGGCCTTGTTTCTTGGAAATCCCTATCAAATTTTGAAAAGACAGGAGAAGAATGAGAAGAAAAATTTTCAAAATCAAATGAAGGCCCCTCTCTAGATGGAGAATTTAATTCCACAAAAAGACTACCTGATTCAAAATCACTTGAATAGTAGTATTTAATGATAGGCCGATCACTTTCATCAATGGAGATCCTTTTTCTTGTCTGCTGATCTCCAACAACTCTCCAGCTTTTCTTCCTTCTGAATTTGTTTTTCCTAGCTCTAGAAATAGTGTCCTAGCAGGATCTCTAACAAAGAAAGATCTTCTTCCTTCCATCTTTGCAAATATTAGTAACAAAAATCACTTGACAAAGGTTAAGACACTAGTATTTATCAAGAATCAGATCAACAGGGAGTCACCACTAAGGATTTCCACCTTAGTTGTGAAAATGCACTAAAATATGATCTGCCAAATGTCTGTCAATACTAGAAATTGGAAATGGAAAGATATGACTTTTCTTTACCCAGATTTATCAATGAAACTTAGTGCAATAACTACGTAGAAAATGGAAATATTTCACACAACACTTGTAACTTTAAAACCTCTTATAGGCCTGAACACAGGATGATGTCTGAGAAGATATATTAGCACTTTGAGCATACAAGAAGTGTTTACCAGGGTATGAATATAAACTACAATAACTATGTCCCCAATGGTAACGACGCTAGTGATGTGTTGGTACCCAAATTGATTATCCTTCAAAGTATGAGCAACATCACAGGTTAGGAAGGAAGCTTATAGAAAAATAGATCATAGTGAGTCATTTTGTAGCCAAGGATGGGATCTAACTTGCCCTCTGTCACTCAGATGTGGAGAAATGGATAAGCACACTGAAAGAGGATTTAATCTATCCTCACTACTTTATGGTTGTGCCTTTCAAATAAGGTGAGAGAACCCTTTTGTAACCTGTTTTTGTGGAGGAGATGGGGAATCCCTTCCTTGTGAAGTGTTTAGGAGACCTTGAAGAAAATATGATCAATAACAAAACCTAACTCTCACGAGTTATCACTCTAGTAATGGAGATATTTTCTAAGAAAGGTTTAGGATAATAAAGACAATGAAAACTTGAGTGTTTCTACATGTTTTGGTAATATAAATTGTGCATCTGTATACACACATGACAAACAGGGGTAGTATGGGTAGGATTAATTTTTTTGAATGATTTTGGTGGGAGGTGAAGTAGGATAAAGTTGATTATACCAAATATTTGAGAATTTTTACAAAAATGGAGAGCTTGAACAAAAAAATGCTTCAGAGGAGTTAGGATGTCCCTTTAACTAGAATATGTGCTTCAATGGAGTCCCATATCAATGCTTTTCACATAAAATTCAAGGATCCAAAATGAAGGCTCAAATTGGAAAACTTAACTGAACATTATCAATCTCTATTTCATCACACCTAAGATACCCTCAAAGGCTAACAAACAATCTTATAGTCATGCTAGGAGTCACAATGATTTTAAATTTTTTTATTTCACTATCAAATGAAATCTCATATGATAAATGAAATTGTAAATGCCACCAAACTATCACAAGGATAAGATCTTGTGGGATTAACAAAGATTTCAATGTAAGAATGTAATGGGAATAAGAAAACTACTTGCAGATATTCAAGAATGAAGAAAACACAAATTTTTCCCAAAAATAACACAGATTAACTCAAGTTTGGTTAAATTTATCAGTAGGGGAAAGTTTCTTGAACAATCTCAGAGCTTTTCAATGGCTGTACACTCGCAACCACCTTGACATGATCAAATTTAACATAAAAGAGATGAATAGGTTTCTTTATATAGTTTCTAGAAGACGGGTTATATCAAGCTTTTTCTTAGAAAATTAGTTTTGACCTCTAATACTCCAACCTTCCAACATCCAATGTCCAACCTCTTTCATGAAAAAAATCATGCCATTTATAACATTTTGCAAAAGAGTTTTCCCGAAAAAAACGCAAACATTGATTGCACCAATGTGGTTTCCATGATCTCAATCGCGATTCCCAAAATCAAATCTGTAAAAAGTTGTCAGTGCTGGGAGGAAGATCTCTTTGAACATCTCTCGCATTCAACTCCTCCTCAGTAAATCAATCTTTCTTTTACTTGCCAACCACTTCCACCCCTAATCTATCCAATCTAGTTCTTTGCGTGCCTCGAGAAGGAAAATGGAAGATCAGATCGAGCCCAGAGATCAGATCTCATCTTAATGGTAAAAGACATCCCCAGATTTTCCTCACCAAACCAAGATATCAATAGGTCTTTCACGTGCTAAGGAAAGAAAAATCAGTCGAATCCAATAGTCAGATTGCACATTTAATGGTGAGATATGTTTACAGACCTTCCCCACCAAACCAAGCTACCAGATTAATGTTCCTCTTCATTTGGCGTGTAGGAGACTCCAATAAATGATAAAAACCACAAGAATATGCATCCCTAGGAGCTCTGGAGTGAAAATGGTGGAAAAATCATATATAAATGCACAACTATCGTTGATTTCTATTTTTAATTTGGACCGTCCACGTGGGAGATCTACTTTTAAGATGGGCCCTGTAAGATCACTTTTTCCTTTTAGAACCTTTTGAAAAAAATGTAAAATTTTCACATTTTTCTTCACACCTCTACCTTTGAGAAATGATCCCCGACATATGTCTCAAAGTGGGTCCAAAGAGGAACGCGGCCAAATTTTGCTATTTCACCTCCTTTTTGAAAAAAGGAAAATTTTCCAACTTTCCTCGAAGCTTTTCCTTCCACTTCTAGCCTCATGTGGGTCCCGGTGGAAACATGCTTCATTTTACACTTTAACTCTTTCTTCACAAAGGAAATTTTCCAAATTTCTCCACAAACGTCCACACCTCCACCATTGACCGGGAAATTTTTTGACTATTCTCTGTCGGGTCTCTGCGGGCCATTTTGATGTTTTAATCCTTTTGGTGAAAATAGGCAAAAAATCCAAGTTGCCTTTGATGGTCTACTTCCCTACCCCATGACTTTTCAAACTGCCACGCATCACAATGGCACATCTTGAGATGGTCCCCAAAAGTTGAGACCTTGAATGAGCGCGGGCTCACCACATGTCTCGGGCCCTTTAAGAAGTTGCTGAAAATTCTAAGGAAAGAAAACCTAGTAGAGACCTCCACGTGTCATTATGGCGCAACTTCAAAACCTCAAGGCTTCAAAATGACTCGACAGGGGTGTGCTTCCATTTTAGAATTTTACTCCATTTTTCCAGAAGGGAAAAACATCCAACTTGCCTCCAAAGGCCCGCATCTCCACCTTTAACCTTGCCATGTGTCCTTCTGCGGGGTCAAAGTAAGACTTTTCCTACCACTGAAATTTTTCTTTAATCAAAGCCTGAGCGGGGCCGCGGGCGGGTTCAATTTTTTTGCCAAAGTAGCCAAAAATAACAAGTTCAAAAAACAAACCCACTACGCCCCATTCAATCAGAAGAAGCCATGTAAGCACCAAAAGAACCAATCAAAATTGAGTGGAGTTATAGGACCAAATTTGTCCTTTTTCCAAAAAGCAAAAAGTGAAAAGTTAAAGCATTTTCACCGTCTCTCTCGCCAACCAAAATAAGTGACATTTTCGTTGATGCAAGGATGTAAATTTGACCAGATAAACACCGTCACACTATAAAATGTAGAAGAATGACCATTTGAGCCTGGAGATGAAATTTTCTCCAAGGACAAAGAATTTAGAAATGTTACAAGGCTCAAATACATTCCTCCGAACTACATCCATTCATTTTTCCTCAAGTATTTAGGGAAAATGACAAGGACAACAAATCCTGGCTATGGAAAACAAAAACACGGGACAACCTGAGTTTTACACCCAAATACAGACCTTTTCTAGACAAACAAGAGAAACAAGGAAACAACCATGGATCCATATGTGATCCTCGACCCATGAACGGATTGATTACGAAAACAAAAGGAATGCAGGGACTTCTCGGGCATGACATGAGGAGATAAAATATGGCAAAGGCCGTAAATTTATAGATTTTCAATTGCAAAATGGGAAAAACTATTTTTAGCACCAATGAAGGAATATAATTGCTTTAATGGAAAAAGTCTTATTGATAAATGATCTAGTCTCCTCTGAACAAGCTAGAAGGAAAAAGAATGAGAGAAAACAATGAAATAATAATTTGATGCTTTACAAATAAATAATACTTTGGAACTTGTGCCCCTTCCTAAATATAATCATGTTATTGGTTACAAATGGGTTTATAAAACAAATCTGAAGTCGAATGGTGCTATTGAAAATTTTAAAGCTAGATTGGTTGCTAAGGGATTCAATCAAAAGGAAGGTGTTGATTATGGAGAAATATTTTCCCCTGTTGTTGAAATTAAAACCTTTTGAATTATTATTTCTTTGGATACTATTTTTAGATGGAATATTCATCAAATGGATGTTAAAAATGCATTCTTAAATGGATATTTGTGTGAAGAAATATATATGAATCAATCACTAGGTTTTATAGATAATAAAAATACAAATTTGTTTGCAAATTGAAGAAGTATCTTTATGGTCTTAAGCAAGCCCCAAGGGAAAGGAATGACAAGATTGATAGGTGCTTTCAGCGTCATGGTTTTAAAAAAATTAAATCGCATCCAAATATTTATGTGAAGAGAATCAAATATGAGAGTATTGTTGTTACAATTTATGTAGATGATTTGCTCATTGTTGGACCAAGTATTGTGTTGATCAATGATTTAAAATTAGATCTTAAATGAACATTTGAAATGAGTGAACTAAACTATTTTCTTAGATTACAAGTTTGAAGACTAGATGGAGAATTATTTATTTCTCAATTCAAACATGCTTTGGATATTTTAGAAAAGTTTAACATGTTGGATTGTAAATCAACCTCTATTTCCTATCAATCCAAGTCAATCTTAGTGAGGAATGCACTTCCAAGGGGGTTAATCCAAATTTATATATTCATCTTGTTGGTAGCCTTGTTTATCTAACTCATTCTAGACCGGACATTTGTTTTGTAGTTAATATTATATCCAAATTTATGTACAAACCTAAATAAATTCATTGGATGGTAAATAAGAGAACTCTGCGACATGTTCATGGCACAATACACTATGGCATTCATTATGGCTATAAGTCCTCAATCTTATTGGTTGGATTTCTGATTCTTATTGGGTTGGAATACGATGACGAGGAAATCCATTGGCGGCTAAATTTTTAAGCTTAGATAGGGATGTATTACATGGAGTAGAAAAAAATAGACAACCACCTCATTTTCCTCATGTGAAGCAGAATATAGAGTAGGAAAAGAAGTAGGAAAAGAAGTAGTTTGGATTTAAAATCTTTTATCTGAGCTTGGTCTTCCACAATGTTCAACTACTACTTTGTATTGTGATAATCAAAGTGCCATACAAGTGGCATATAATCCATTGTTTCATGCTAAAACAAAGCACATTGAGATCGATGTTCACTACATTCGGGATCTTGTACAACAAACTATTGTCAAGCTCCAATATTTTCCAAGTGAAGAACAAATTGCTGATATATTCACCAAGAGTATGATTGAAGAAAAATTTCTAAAGTTTTGTGAAATGTTCAACATTATAGAGGTGAACATTAAGGGGGATAGTGTATAATGTTCCCCTCCTTTGTATTTTTTTGTAATTTTCCTAGCCAATCTCAATGGAGGATGTTAGAAAAAAGTAATATTGTCTAGAATTTTCTAGACAAAATAGAAGCTTAGGAAATAAGAAAAATATAGATATTAGAAGATTCTAGGTATGAAGAGAAAATTACAAAACTCTAGAATATAGAAGCTTTTGGATTCTTATAATCCAAGAGTATAAATTTGTAACAAGACAACAAGTTGAATAAACAAGTTGGATTGTAGAAAGTGGACTTGATGTAAGCTGGATTGTTGAATTAATATCAAATATTTCTTAATCTACTCTTATTAAAAATACTATGCTATCTTTTAACCATTTAAATATTTGTGGGCATGTGCTTTTTAATTCAAAGTTTTTTTCATTAAAATAAACAAAAAATTGTAAAATTTTTTATATATGCTAGAATTCTTAGATGCTTTGAGAAGATGAAACTTTTGTAATATTGATAAATATAATATCTCAAAATTTATGAGGTTTAATTGATCCAACCTATAAATACATGGTTTAGATCATTTAGTATAATATTTTTGAGATTAATATTTAATATCTACAAGAATAAAAACATAAACATTTCCTCCTTACAAATGTATGTGATATAATTGTTGTAAACCCTTTCAGTAATGGAATCATGTTGAGAAAATCAATAAGGTTTTTAAATTCTTTTTTTGTTTCGATAAAAATTTAATCACCTTACTCAAAATATATTCTTGTAATAACATCATTGAAAAATGGATAACTTTGACACAAGTGAAGAATAAGCTTCCCATTTAAAACTAGAGGTTTTGGGGCATTTTAACATAATGAAATCAATAGAGGATAAATATAACTTCTGTAAATGTGGTGAAGCTCTTGAAAAAGAGAGGTTTGGTTTTATACATGACATAAATTAGGATTTTAAAAATAAATCATCACTAGAGATACTCTTCATCAACAACTCTGTTTGCTTAGTTTGATACATGGTAGGGGTTACCAAGCATTAAAACAACTTGATCACTTGATGCACTCATTAAGTAATATGATAACTTCATTCACCTAAAGTTTTGATAAATCATGTTGTGTCATACTAGAGGCTCTCATATCTAACTATCTTCCTATTAACGTTTAGAGTGATTGGATGACTCACTCTACCAGAGGGATTTGAAAATCAAGTCTATCAATATAACTAACCTTTAAAATCATGACTATACCCTTATATTTATTAAATGGTGGTTTTTAAAGTAGTTTAGATTGTCAGAATTTTCCTACATTTGAAGGAAATGGAAATTCAAGATGATTTCTCAAGATCTTATGATTTCAACCTTCAATAAATCAAGATTTAGTTACTCTTTCATTTGATTTCAGATTGGAGAAAGTCCATCAAATCCATGTTGCTCAAATTTGATCATATATTCTTTAATTTAAATGTGATAAAATATTTCAAATGATTTTCTTCAACACCTCAAATCTTAACACACCTTTACACCTCTAGTAATATCAATTCTCCTAAGGAAGTCATATTCCATATTTAGTAGGATTTTTCAAAACTTCTACTATTGAGAAGGTGATTTCCTTTTAAATTACACCTAATTTATGCCTTCTTAGTGCATGACATTTGATAAACGTATTTGTTGATGGTATTTAATATGTGGTCAATAGAATTTCCAATGATACATTTCATTTTAATATTTATCAAACCACGGGACACAATTTGGTCCTTAATATTTGCATAACGGTTACATTAGAGATTTCATAGGAAAAAATTGACGAATATTTTTATTATGGAAATCATAAATATGTTCGACATTTAACTTTGTTTTATCTTTGGAAGGATTTTAAATATATGTTATTTTTAAATTTAATGATTGCTTGGAATTTTATTTACAATTACAAACATATTCTTTGCACGATATGATGTAATATGCTATAGATTCAAGTACAAATTATAAAGGTTGATCTTTTGAGGTTGACCACATTTTCAACATAAGTAGCAACTACGGTAATGTCCCTTACATTGTGAAAAGTTTTGTCTTGAAAGTTTTTGACATAATCTAGCGATAGGAAAAAGGTCAATGAAAACATATTGGGGATCAACATCAATCTTATTAGTCGTTTATAGTTAACATGCATTCATATCAAGTTCTTCTTTAATTGTAAATCATAGAGGTTGAACCTCATTAAAAATAGTATGGACTACAAGTTGGGTTGCTTGCATAGAAAATTACTTTGTTTTGTCTTGGTCATTTTCCTTTAGTAACCTAAAATTGAGGAAGAAGACCAAATAAACAATGTAAACATAAAGAATTTAGGCAATTTGAATCCCCGTAGTTGTGGAAGGTCCTCATTATTATTCAGTCTCCTGATTTAAATATTATTTTAAGAATTAAGAATTTTATATTTTTCACATTTAACCTTGGATTTTAAGTTTATTTCTTAAACCTCATCACTTTGATTCAAAATTTACGGATGTGATTTTGATTTTAAGTTTATTTCTTAAACCTCACCACCGATGCATATGGACCATTAAAGAATTTTGATGTTGATATTGATATACTGTCGACATGGTTATTTATCTATATTTCGACATGTGATATATTTAGTCATATTGAGTAAACCTTTGATAATTGGATTAATGATGTGATTGTTTTGACACGGATGAAATGTGGAATACAAATGTGCTAGAAATTGTAAGTGATATCGTATTTGCATAGATGATTTTGATTTGTACATAGTTGATTTTAGACTCATATCGTATATTTTGGCATGAATGTTTTAATGTGGCCACGAGGCCGAATGAGGTATTCTCTATTTTGTAGGGATATTATATTCACAACAACATCAGTGGGATTAGAGACCAACCACATCGAATTCAATAAGAATTCAACTAGGGTAACCATGGCAATATGTAATTGTGTGTGTGTTAGAAATTTTTGTTAAGGGAAAATTGTGACCAAGGGTCATGTGTTGTCTTGTTTTAATTTCCTTCTTTTATAATGTTATTTTGTGTTTTCTTTTAGTAGTGAAAACTACTTGTTTTATTATTTAGATTTTTGGATAAATGTTTACCCTTTTTTATCCATGGGTCAGAAAGTGCCTTAATTAAGCTAAATTATACTTTTCCTAAAATAATTAAAGATATGACCATAAAGGAGTTCATTTATTAGACTTGATTTACTCTTGGATTTTGTGTCGAGTGTTTTATGCTTGAGTCTTGAGTGTAGCACACTCTACCCTTCATGGGAAACGCAAATTTGGCCTTAGAGGCCAAATTTGAAAGCTTGTGGGACAAGTAAAACTTGTCCCACACCTCTTAAATACCTATGCCAACCCTACCTATGGGTTGGGGGGTCAAATTTAGGCCCTATTAGGTGTTTTGGGAAGATAAAAAGGTGAAATGTTAATTGCACTTTCTTTCAAATATTTAATTTTGTCCTTTGGGGGTGTGGGCTTAGATGGAGTGTGTAAGTTTCTTGTCATTCCTTCAACCACATATTAATTTTGCATTGGAATATGAGGTTGACCAAGTGATGTGGAGTGGAGAGGAAATGAGGTGGCATCCTACTTGGAGCCACATCATCCCCCTCTCTCCTTTCTCTATTTATTGAAATCATTTTTCTTGTTTGGGGGTTACTTGATCATTTTAGTCTCTTGAATTTTTGGAGAGTGAGAGGATTGTTGGAGAGAGCTTGTGGATTGTTGGAGCTTTGTGGATGCTTGTTTGGTTTTGGAGGAGCTTGGAACTTCATTCTTGGAACAAGCTCTACTATGGAGAGGTAGGAGCTTCACCTTGTTTAATGTATGTGTTTTATTATGTGTTTATATGTTGTGTTGAGTGTTGTTTCCTTTGAATGATTGTTGGGTGTGGGTATATTTCCTAAGTTTTGGAGTAGGAGGAGAGTATGGGGAGTTTTCATGTAGGGAGGCATAAGATTTTACCCTTTGTGGAGGGATTTTGGGTTGGGTGACCCACCTTGTTTGAGGAATGCTTAAATTTTCTTTTGTTCTTGTTATGAGGGAGGCATAAGAGATGTAGGGAGGCATAAGAGTTTATAGAGGTATAAGGGTTACTTGAGGGAGGCATAAGAGTTTGTAGGGGATTTGCGATATGCATTGGAGGATTTTAGGTGGGTACCCATTCCCATTGGGAGGCATAAGTGGCCTCCCATAGGTCTTACTCTTTTTGTCTTCTTGATAAGATTTGTTATATTATTGTTTTGTTGTTTCTTTTTGTTGAGTTGTTGTGTTTGAATGTGAATGGAATGGATGTGAAACTATTTTTAAGTATTGTGGAAGCTTTTAGTTGCCATGAGTTAAAATATTCTCCCAAAGTGTAATGTGGTTGGGGCTCGGGGCCAATGGAGAGGATGGCTTCTCCTCTCCATTGGATATCTTGGTGGGTGGAGAGCGTTGCCTCTCCCCTATTTTTGTGAATCAAGAAAATTTGTAGAGGAGATTTCTTGTTGGTGTTTAGAGATTGGGAGTCTTGTTGGTGACGATGTTAAACTCCCTTAGTATTTTTACCCACTTAGAGTGGAAGAAATTGTAATAATGTTTTTCATTCTTGTATTTACATTTTGTATGATTTCCGCATCAAGTGGAGGACATTGTAATGATTTTGTAAAGGAAAGTTGTATTCAAATAGTTTTTATCGACATTGTATTGCATGTGGAAAGAAGCAAATAATAAAAGAAAGAATGTTGTCGAGAGTTATTTTTACAAATAGAAAAGAAAGTATTTTCTCCTTGTTGAAATCTTGGATGTATTGTGAGAAAAGTAATGTTTGTGTTAAAATATTTAAGTTGTATCAATGGAAAAGAAAGGTTAATTTCAATGTAGAGTTAATTTATTGTAAATATGTAATAAGTAAAAATAGAAGTTGTAAGAAGATGAACTTGTATGCCAAATAACATGGCATGGAAAAATAAAGTCAGCTTTAGCTATTTTGAATGTAGGCACATTGTAGTAAAATGAAAGAGAGAACAATTAGATTATAATGTATTTAGAAATGTTGATTTTATAGCAAGGATTTAAAAAATAAATGAAATATATTTAAATTCCTTTTTTCTCTTGCAAAGGAAAGAAGCATTTAGTTTAACAAATGGAAATTAATCTTGTAAGTACATGAATTTTAATTAGAGTTGAAAATACTTTAAAATGAGTAGATTTAACTAAGAAATGAATAAAAGAGTAATAAATCTCAAATTTGGAACTTTAAATGAACAAAAACAAACTTTGAATGCATTTACATCTTTTAGTAACATTAAATTGTTGTGAAAATATTGGAATTAAGGTTCTATTGTTCAAACAGACCACCACCTTGTGCAGAGTGGCGGTCTTCAGAATCGCTACTCGGATAATGCGGCAATCTCAAAATCACTATTCAGAGGGTGGTGGCTCCAGTGTTTATGACTCCAGGTAAGGTGGTAGTTTCAAACCGTCGCTCCATATGGCGGAGGTTTGTGGTTTGTCACCCAATCAGTGGCAAAGTGGTCCTTAGACCACCGGTTTGCTCTGGGGCGGCGGTTCTATCACTTATGACGAGAATTCCACGGATGTGTGCCTATGCATGAAATTTAATCAGTTTGCTGAATTTGTTAAGCTATGAAATTTAACCAATAATTACCAAAAAAATAATAATGTGAAGTACTATGGATTGGAACAATAAAATGTACAATGGTGGATGTAAAACTAGTTATTTTCATTTATAACAATGGGGTAGGGTTTGCCCCAAATTTAAAACCCAATACACAAATAACTTGAAGTAAAAAAAACCAGATTGGTGGAGGAAATACCTCCCAATCCTTGTATGAAATAGAATACATAAATAAAAATAAAACTAAACTAAGCCTAGACTAAATCTCCATGTAGAATCTTCCATGGCTCTTCCTCTTTGCTCCCATGGCTTCCTCCTCTTCAACCTGTAAATTTAACAAAAAGGAAATGGACCAAATGAGAAGATTAGAATGAGAAAAGGTTTTAATAGAATTTCATAAGGATTTCAGTGGATAAGTTTGAAACCCTAGGATCTAGTGGCTAAGATGGATTTGATCTAAGGTTGAAGGATTGACCTACCTTTATTAAGTAGAAATGTATTTAAATGTTTAATCCTTAAGGTATGTGTAAATGGGTGAGTGTGGCCATTTAATTGCCTAGGGTGTTATGTCCCTTTAGAACCCTTAGTTTGTGTAGGAATTTAATAAAAAGATCGTTAAATTAAGATAAGGAAATTAATAAATTAACATAAGGTTAACCTTTTAGGAATGAACATTAATTGAAAAGAAGAGAATATCTAATCAAGTGAATTAAACCTTGTTACCTTCCTTTTGTATGAATGGTTAATGGACCCTAGAGATAATTTTGAAAACATATAACTTTTAACTTGACTCGGTTCTTCAACAAAAGATGTGTTAAGTAGTGTAAATAAGCTAATGAACCCTAAAGGTTAAGCACCTTTATAATCTTCTTTATAACTTAAACACACAAAAAAATTTAGTCACATTTTCGGGTTAAGTGTTAGGTTGGAGCATGTTTCGAGAACATCGTTTTGTGGGAGTTACACATTCAAAATCCTACCCAAAAACTGATTCACCCCGTCACTATTACCAAGTACTCACCCTTCTCCTCCATCAGCCCCACATCCACCACCTGGCCGACCACCCGTAACCTTCTCTTCCCCTGCTCAACTCCTGATCTATAGCAAAACAGGTATCAATGTTAGTGATGCTTGAATCGTCCTTTTCACCATTCACACAATCCTCCTAAAACTCGTAAAATTTGTATCAAAGCTATCTCTAGAGGTGGCTCCTTAGTTACTCAACAATTCTTCATCTCATATCTGGACCTTTTACACTTAGTGAAAAAAATACAAGAGCTCTTAACTTCCATCAACTATTCGCATTTTCCTTCCAAAGAGTTCAAAAAGATTCTTTGGGTATTTTGTAACCCATCGACTATTAATGTATAGCCTAACAAATACCACTCGGGATCGAGACCGAGGGTAAAATCAACAACGATTAGCATCCCCATTGAAAATATTAAAACTAATATGACTTTAGGTAACCACTCATGATGTATTTTTGTCTAATCATATCATACCAAGTCAGTCATCTAATCAATTACAAAGAAATTTAAGAAAACCATTCCCATGTGAAACATTTCTCAACATTGACATGTGCGTAACGATATAATATAAGAGCCACAAAGAGAATATGTTCATAAAGTCTCTGTAGTAGTTTTAACACAAGATTTCGCGCAAATATTTATTCAACCTTAGGATGATATGTTTCAAAATATTTCAATAATGTTGTTTAAAGCTTTCTTTCTTCCAAGTAACACTATGTAGGACTATGCAACATGACAAAGCTAAAAATGTTATGCAAATACAGCTTTACTACTCTTACCTCATTTGGTGATACAAGATACTAGGTTAACAAGGAGGTTCCTACATCAAATAATATTACTTTCTTACTTGGTAATTACTATGCCCATAAACTAATGAAAAATATGTAAATTATCATATAATTATAATGAAATTAAACAAAACGTGCAATGTGTAGAAAACATTTCAACTATTATATTTTTAAGGGATGTAATAACTAATAAATCATTCAAGTTTGAATTCAACTTTTGAAATATAGATGCTTAAAAAATAGACTAATTTATTTCTCTACAATTTCAACATAAGTTCTTCTATAGATGTATTTGTGTCTCTTAAATGCATTTGTGCAACTATACATATATACAAACATACATACATACATACATACATATATATATACATACACATATATATATATATATATATATATATATATATATATATGTACGTATGTATATATATATGTATGTATATATATATATATATATAGATATATATATATATATATATATATATATATATATATATATATATATATATATGTATGATTTAAATCAAGACCATATTGATATGTGTACCGATATACAACAAGAATGAAAAATTAAGAAAAAGAATGAATTTATATGGAAGACCCAAATAAAGAGTCCCTCAATAAACAAAAAGTAAATATTTACTCATCAAGAACTATAATTTTACCATTATGAATAACAAAAATAGAAACATATAAAATAATCACAAGAAAAAGTATATAAAAATAGAAATCACAAAATCTCATAAAAATGAATATTAAAATTTAAAGATTAAGACTAAGGAAATGTGAACCGCCAAATAGGATACATGGCTAGGTTTAAGGGCGGCCTGCTCACCGTTGTTGTCGTTTCCTACCAGAGCCCCCAATTTTTCTCCCCGTGTCTTTGCAACGGCCTCTCAAAATCATTCTTAGCCGTTACTACAAGAACACAATTTTTTTACAGGATCTCTTATCGCACCATACATTGTAGATAAAGCAATAGATAACCTTGTGTTTACACTTTCTCTCTCAAAGATAACCAATTTAATTTGTGCCCTTAAAAATTCTGCCATCATTTGTAGATTTAATGGATTTTTTCCTCGATCTGAAGAGTTGCATCAATGGATTTACTCTACTTGGTCCCGGGACTTTGAGCTTCAACTATGCGTAAAGGGTTTCTTTATTATTCAGTTATCCTCTCCTATACATTATCAACAAATTGTTAATGAGGGTCCCTAGTTTTGGGGTAGGATCTGGCCTCTTTCTTACACCATGGTTTTTGGATCTTGATCCTTCTTCTATGGTTGTCTCAAAAATTTGGTTTGGGTTCAATTTCCCAACCTTCCTTTCCCCTTTGGCACCTTGCGGTGTGTGTTTCTATTAGTGATCCTCTTGGTCAATTCATCAAGATGGATGATGAGCTGTCCAAAAATGTCTGTTCACTTATGCTCGTATTTGTATTGAGATGGATTTTAGAAAATGTCTTCTCGAACAAGTTGAAGTTAATCCATGATGGATTCAATTGGATTAAACTCTTGACTATGAGAATACGACCTTTTAATGCTGGTTATGCCATCAAACTGGGTACCTTCAGGAGGCCTTCCCATTGTCACTAAATCAGAATAAACAAAAGAAAAACAAAGGGTTTTCTCCATGGCCTAAAGGTGGAAGCCATTTTCAGTTCTCGGGAAGTCAACAAATGCTCTCATCCTAAAAACTTAGAACATACCAAAGTGTTGAGATGCCCCCGCCGCTGGTGGTACTAAGTGGTTGCATGTTTCGAGTCTTATGGTTCTAACTCGAGTCATGATATCCCTCGCCTAGTCCAACCACTTGCATTGGCTCCCTTGCAGTATGTGGACTATTGTCACAAAATATAAGGAGGAGAAGGGGTACTTTGTTGCTCCTACTTCTCGTGGGTATTTTGATTCTCCCGGTCCTTATTCTCCTTCAACTTTAGATGGTTATGTTTTTAACATTTAGTGATGTTTTGTTGCTTTCCTAGGCATGGCTTAGTGTGCTTGTGGCTTTGGGGCGTGCTCTCATACCGTGCACTTTTTTTATTGAGAGAATCTTGTATCATGTTGCATTTAATATAATATAAGATATTTTTCATCAACAAAAATAAAAAATAAAAAGGAATATTGAATCTTTATAAAATTAAAATTAACAACACATTAAAAAAATGGATAAATATGTAAAATTTAAACAAAAACAAACAAACATATAAATACGGTGGCAACATAACCATTATCTGCTCCCTACCAAAACGAGGTTACCTCCATAATAATACTTGCACAAGGTTAGGTCATTGTGCTCTTGAAAGAAACTTTTTCCTAACAAAAATTACGGCCATTTCCATGATCAATGTTTTTTTCCCACTAATAAATAAAAATCTTATCCTTTGTACATATGAAAACATCCATTTTCTCCAATAATAAAAAAATGCCAATCCATTAAATATAAAAATTTGTTTTCAATTGATAATATTGTCAAATGCAAACACTAGTCGATATTCCTCTCGACTTAAATAGTGATGACTTCAAAACATAAATTTTGAAAAATAGACCATTATGTCGTGTGTGTTCACCATTAGAAGAATTGAAATCGTGAAGATGAGATTAAATCAAATTTTTTCTGTATAAACTCAAAATCAAAATGGGAATGAAATATTGGTGGAGTGGAGTTTTTTGAAAACCATTGTTGTATTTATATAACAATGGTATTCCATAAGAGGTAACATCTTGGATGTAGATTATTTATACAACATGTAATCCATGGGAGTTGACATATTTAGATTTCCGATTGAATTGATCTTCGAGATAATGTTTCCAAAGAATATTAGGAATCCTCATAAAAACATTTTTAAGAGGATGAATTTCTTCACTCTTATGCATGGGATAATTCTCCATTTTTTAATTTATTGATAAATTCTTTTGACATGAGCTATGAATTGGAGGGTCAGGGGCCCCACCGAATAAAAAATAGTAAACTGAAACAACACAAAACCACACCACACTAAAGCCCAAAATAGGCCTAGAGGAATGGATGATGTTAAGAAGAAATTAATTCCCGCCTTGAGATGGGAAATAATCTAAAATATTTGCTATCCGTCTCTTCTTACCTTTTCTTTTCAACACCTCATGCCACTTTCCTTGATCTAAACTAACAACCAGCATGAGATTGTTTTCCTCTATATCTTCCACACTTTCTCGATAAATTTTCCACCTCCGAGTTTGACTTTGAGGTGAATGCCCACATTTCATGCCACTTGCAACTTCCTTTTTATTCATAACTTTTCTCTGCTATTTTTTCTCCTCATTCTCATTGCTCTCTTTACCCGGTTCTTCCTTGAATGTCGTGGCTGAGACTAAGTATGGACATAGAGTACCCCATCTTGTAGCTCCCTTCTTAACATTTCTTTTATTTTTATTAAACGGGCAAGAAGCATGCAAATGACCTCGGATTTCTACAAAATCAAGCACCAAAGGTGGTATTCTCGTAGTCCAAGGGTTGGATTCATTGCAATTTCTCAAATTTCTAAGATATATGATCCGACATACCTTTACTTAAATCTACTTCAACACTCATTCTTGCATAAGTGCATAATCCGGATTAAATTCATTCCACTTATTCTTTATTTTATTTAATGAGAGCGTTTCGATATCCTCCAAGGCATACCAAAAATGCAAGGGTAAGAGGGTGCTTTGACCTTAACGGTGTTATCAGAGCTGATGGGTAGTTGGATCAAAACTGGGAGCCATGGGGTTAAGTATGTACCATCGTTTCCCCAAAACCAAGGACCCTTAGAGAAGCATTGTTTATAATCCCCATGGTCTCTAAAATGAACAATGAAAAAACCTTTTGAGCATAATGAAATTTCACACTTACTTGTCTAGTTTTCAAATACCCATTGATACAAGGTGAAGAGCCTAAAGGAGGGCCAAAGACAATTAAATCGGCCTATAATTGCATCTCTAATGAGCCTTACGATAAGATTTGTACGGCGTGTTTCTTATCTCCAAATCTAGGGCTTCCTCAAACAGAATCAACCAAGTAAGCTTGATTACCGACATGATCGCCCCGTGAGACCCTAATGCCTCCTTAAATGAATTCTGGGGAGGGATTTCTCCACTATCATTTTTGGTTTTTCCGGCCCCCATAAGAATCGCCACCCTAAGGCTATCGCCCGATCCAATCCCACTCGTATGGATTCCTTTCTACTCTTGCCTATTTCCTTAGAGATCCAACCATTTTTTCGTGACTTTGACATCTTGCTTCCCGCCACTCTCATTATTTCTTGGATTTCAATCAACTCCATTAGGGATGTATTTATTCCCTTTTCCTTTCCTTAGCACCTTGGTAGGGGTAGGATTTCATTTCTCCATCATATTCCTCCCCAACCACCTTCAAAATTCTAGTTGCACCAAAGTGACATATGATCAGCTTTTTTAATTTTTATTCATTATTTTTTACTATTTTAATTTTGTAAGTTTGAAAATATTTTGTAAATAGCGTAATTATTATATTTAAAAATATATTTTAATTAAAAATTTAAATTAATTTTATGCTTAAAATTAGTTATAATTGCCTCCACCTCTTCCTTGGAATTCCGGGAGCTTGAATTTTGTTCGCAATGCTAGATCTATGGGTGTACTTATTTCTATCAACCTAGTTACTGAAGGCACGATCTAGAATGATATGTGTTTGGATGTGCATTAAAATTCATGATGGAGCTAAATGCCTATACAAATGTGCTCTGAAACTTCAGGAAGACTAATGTGAACAAAATATTTAATTTAGTAGTCCCGGATCATCTCCGATAAGTGTGGGAAGGTTGGCTACAAAGCTAAGTTACATTGCCATGGGATTGGGTGACTCGTAATGAAAATGGAAATATTGAAAACTTTTATGCACTCCATTTCCTAGATGGACGATATGTCGTCGTCGAGGAATTGAGTGTCGGAGAAGAGGAAGTGGCAAAGTGGATGGAGAAATAGTGTTTTGTTCATTGGGCGAGCCATGGAATGAGATGCATAAGTGATTGTGGTGCTGCAGGCATGGTATGGAGTAGTGCCAATGTGGTAGAGATGATGTTGAGTGAACTATGCAAACGATCCAATGTGGAACACTTTGGATGAGTGATTTTAAATTCAAATTTAGACTTTAATATGGTCGGTGGAATGACCACTAGAAGTGGGAGTACATATGATGCAAGGTTAAGCGGGCGGTTAAAGGGTAGTTTAGAATTTTTAATTACTTGTACAGATTTGCTGATGGATGGGGGTTGTGTTGGGACACATGGTACCATCTAAGAATTGAAAACGGTTGTTGAATGATATGAAGGCACGAGTGGGGAAAAAAATATGAAAGGAAAATTGATGGGTGCTTTAGCAAGCCAACTCGAGGTAGACCTCGGTTTGTGTGTGGGTGTTCCTTAGGCAGTGACTTTGACACCATGAACAATCGGGGTGGATGGACTAAGGTCCATTGAAGAAATTCAAATTGTACGCACGAAATGAGTGACTTAAAGTTGTCATGCTGGTGGCAGGTCTTGAGTCACTTTTTTCTCTACTCGCTCATGTTATTTCATTGCTTTCTTTCTTTGGTTTGACCTCGCTTCCTTTGGTTTTCTTCCCGGCTTGTTTTGGTCTCATTTGACCGAGATTGTATATCATTCTGTGGGTTTTCTGTTACAACCACTTTGGTAGAGGCTTTCTTTATGTTCTCTATTGCTATATCTTTACTCCATTGTATTGGTGAGTTTTATGGTCCTCGAAAACAAAATATTTACCTAATCTAAGAAAAAATTAGGTACAATTCATGAGACAACTTATAATATTAAATTTAACATATATTAAATATGTTAAATGTTTTCTTCCTTTTAAAATACTTTAAACCTAAAAATAGTGTGATGATTATATAACATAACCTTTGGTTTGTTAAAAATAATTTTTTTATTTGCTCTTCACTTATAGGGTTTCTTTGGTCTTCGATATGAGTAAGCTTAAAGTAAATATAGTTTGGCTTGAATTTCCTTATTTCTTATTTTCCCTTTCAAGATTTATCTTGTATTTTTTCAAATCCTAAAGGAATTCATGTGTAGAGTGAAACAAATTTTACTTCTCAAAATTTTAAATCATAATAGTAATGATTAAAACCTATGACGAAAGAAGGAGAAATTCAAAATCATGTAAGGTGGGAAACTGGACCATTCGACCCTAGATCATGCTCACCGAAGGGGAAAGTGAATTTGTGTGTCAATGGCCATGTGGGAAAACCTTCCTAGGATGATAGAGTTTTAGGAAGATGTGGTGGACTGGCATGACTCATCTCCCTTCCCCAACCTTTTTGGGATGTAAATGGTTCATCTCTCCTAGTACTAAATGTATTGATGAACAGAGGAAGAAATAGGTATGTCCTCACTCTCATCGGTAATTTTATAGGTTTTAGGCCCAACATCGACTTAGTTAGATATTGGAAAGAATAAATTAGGAATTGATTGGAGGAATTGAAGTGCTTCCATCTAAAACACATCATTTTTGTTCAATTTTAGAGTTGAAGATGAATTCCTCATATCGATTAATGGAGATCCCTAGTTCTTTGGAAAAATAATGTTGTACCTATCTAGATGGTGTTCGGCTTTGACATGGGGAAATGTGAACCTAGTGCCTTCTCGTTTGGGTCGCTCCCTTATCTTGGTCTAGAAAACTCTTATTTGAATGTTGGTAGTGAGACTATTGGGGATCTTATTAATGATTCATGGAATATGCACCACAAGATGGCCTCGCGATTTCAAGGGGCTTACACCCCCATATTAAGATGGTGGCCTTCCCATCTTATTCAAGGGTGTTTCAATCTTAGAATAATGAAGGAGAACAAAAAATAACTAACGATTTATACAGTTGAATAGGGTTGCCTTTTTAACAAGGTATCAAATGAAATGATCCCATTTGAAGATTCTTTTAGAGAAATGATATGGTAAAACATTGTAGATGAAGAGAGTTTATCTTAAGGGAGATTGGAAGTGGTATTGGATTTTGAATATGAAAATATACTCAAGATGTCTAGTAAAAATCCATCCCATCTCTGTTTCGACCTTGTCTCCTTTAGATATGGAAAGTCCGGGAAGGTTCTTGGTATCAAGATTACCGAGATACAATTTTTTTCATATGGTAGGACTGTCATGACCGTGTTGAAGACAATGAATGGAACATGGTTTGTAATAGAAAATATAAATTCAAGTAGGTTCTTTTCTTTACCATTATTGGGATATATTTTTGTTGTGTTTTGTTTTTGTTTCAATTGTGTTTTTCGCGCAACATGGCTAATGGTATGGGTACTTTGTTTTCGGTGCTTTCTGATTATCTAGGATTTGGATAATTGTACCTAAGTAGTGGCCCAATCAAAAACCTTTTATTCTTAAATACTTTTAAACTTCTGTTAGACTAAAAATAACTTATGTTAAGGTTAAATTATCCTTAAACCTTTGATAGATAATAAAAATTCAATTCAATAGAAACATATATATTCATATCTAGGATGTAATTAAGAACAAAGTTATTGATGTTTCACTTATATTTTTATGGAATCCCATGTTAAAATCTATATATGTGTAACAATAAAATTCCAAGTGAATATTGTACTACTATCGGGACAATGGAAATGAGAAGGAAACAAAAATAATTTTGGATTAACCATGTTCCTAATGCAATCCCTCAAGTAAAAAATTAGTTGTTACTCTCCAACAATCACTCATGCCCTACAAGTCTAAACTCAAGATGAAAATCATGTTAGTGTCAAGTTGGTCAAAAACTAGTAACATTATTACTTTTTCACAATAATTATGTCTTCATCTAAAGATTTAATGAGGTTGGTGATGTCAATATCAACCTCCATTACACATGATACTCTTATTTTCTCAAAATGAGACATTTTCCATAGGCCTTGGAGCCCTTTCTCGAAGGAGAGGATGATCAAGAATGTGTAGAGAAGAAATAACCAAAGGCAATTTATTTTAGAAAAATAAAGATTTTCTAGTATTTTCTAAACAAAATAGAATTTTAGGAAATAAGAAAAATATAGAAATGAGAAGATTCTAGGTATGAAGAGGAAATTAGAAAACTCTAAAATATAGAAGCTTCAAGATTCTTATAGTCCAAGCCTATAAATTTGTAACAAGAAAAAAAGTTGGATTGCAACAAGTGGATTGGATGTAAGTTAGATTATTGCATTAATAAAAAATATTTTGAATCTACTCTTATTAATACTATTATTTATCTTTTAAATTTTTTTTTTTATGGGCTTGTGCTTTTTGATGGTATTAGAGATAGGAATTTTTTGCAGCAAGGATGGATATTGAAAAATATTTTGAGAGGTGAGTATTTAATTTGTATTGAGGCTGAATATTGATTTTTTTAACTCTAACATGGGTTATTCAAATGAAGGATTGCTAATATTCAATAGAGGTGGTTTTGTAGATTGGAAGATTGTAGTAAAGAATTATTTGAGGGAGAAAACTTTGTGGAGGATTGAGAACAAAGAAATTGGAGAACCACAATGCAACGGCAAAAGAAAAGGAATTTTTGAAATGTAAGTTGGAGCAAACTAGAGGAATATTTGGTAAGTCATTGAGCCCAAATCTTAATAGAAGATTTATTGATATTGATGATCTAATAGAGCTATGCAAAAATTTTGAAGCAGATTATAAATATGCAAACATTGCTTAGCATGTTTAGCATAGAGGAAAAATTGTTGAATTTAGATCCTCGCTGATTTTGAGAAAATGAGTGATTATATTAACAAATTTACATATTTAAATACTCAATTGAAGAAAATAGGTGATGAATATGAAAAATAGTATTTTTAATTGATTGTTATGGTTGAGAGTAAGCTCCCCAACCCTAAAAGGTGTTTAAAGAATCAAGGAAAAGGGTTATTAAATTAAATCAAAGTACACCCCAACAAATATTTGATCAAATGTGAAATCGGTTTTAGTTGAAGAGATTCAACTTATTAAAGAATAACATATCAAGAAAAATCATGCATATGTAGCTAAGAGTAAATTTTTCTATAAATGTAGATGAGAAGAAAAAGTGGAATAGTTATAGTAAAAATTGAAATAATGATGGATCTAACCATTTTTCTTAAAATGACGGTGTAGAAAAGCAAGTTGGAAAAAGACGGATTATTTACGTGTATTGTTGAGGCAAAAATCACATTGAGATTTTTTTTTTTTTTTTTTTTTGAAGAGGGCCAATGAAGGGTGACAATATGACGAGCCTAAGAAAGAAAGGTTTAAGGATGGGAAGATGGATAAACATAGCTTTTTGGAAATGTCCTTCAAAATAAAAGGTGAATCAAGTATGGAGGTCACTTCTAGATCTAAACATGAATCTAGTGTTAAGGGAGGGTACTTTGATTCGTAATTCAATAAAGAATGGAATTTAGATTAAGAAGGATCATCTCATATGTCTGGGGATAAATCTTTACTTATTGATTTTGAAGAAGGGAAAATTTTAGATCAAGAAATTAGTGTTGGAAATAAAATGAAACTTCGGGTGTTAGGAATGGGAATTATTGGAGTAACTAATGGAATTTTGAAAAATGGTTTTTTATTGTTGAAGGATTAGGGTGAATCTTATTTCAGTATATAAAATTTCTCAAGTTGGTTATGAGTTTGTTGTCACTGTTGATCAAGTCATTGTTAGAGATAGAAAAGATCCAAGAAATGTGATTGCTATTGGTAGAGTGGATCACAAGGAATGTCTCTTTAATTTTTTTGGATTTGTAGATGATGAATATACAGTCTCCAATGCTTTTATTGCTAAGACAAATTATATGTCAAAACTTTGGCATGCTAGACTAGGACATATTAATTATAGAAAATTGCAAGATATGGTACAGATGAATATGGTTAGAGGATTAACAAAAATTTCAGATTTTGATGGAGTGTGTGAAGGATTTGTGTTAGATAAAACCATCGAGATCCTTTTAATTCAAGTAAGGCATGGAGAGATAATCATCCACTACAACTAATTCATAGTGATTTATGCGAATTGGGTTATCCTTCCCTTTCGGAGCACTAGGAATCTTCTCACTTTTATTGATGATTACAGATGAGAGTATGGGTTTATTTATTAGAAAAGAAAAGTTGAGGATTTGAAGTTTTCCAAAATTATAAGGAATTGGTTGAAAATCAAAGTGGAAAATAATTAATTTTTAAGGTCAGCTAATGGGGGTAAATATTGCAAATACGCATTGGAATCATTTTGTGAAAATAATGGTATTAAGATACAATGAATTGTTCTAGATACCCCTCAAAAAATTGGAGTTTTTGAAAGGATGAAGAGAGATATTTTAGAAATGGCTCATTGTATGTTGCATTCTAAGGGTCTGTATAAAACATTTTGGAGTTTGGATGCTTCTTGTGCTGCACATATAATAAATAGAATCCCCACCAAAGCCCTCATGAATGTCACTCATGAAGAAGATTGGAGTGGAAGAAAGCATCATATTGGGTAATAGATCATAGTGAGTCATTTTGTAGCTAGGGATGGGATCTAACTGGCCCTCTGTCACTCAGATGTGGAGAAATGGATAGCACCCTGAAGAGGATTTGATCTATCCTCACTACTTTATGGTTGTGCCTTTCAACCAAGGTGAGAGAACCCTTTTGTAGCCTATTGTTTATGGAGGAGATGGGGAATTCCTTCCTTGTGAAGTGTTTAAGGAGACCTTGAAGAAAATATGATCAATACAAAAAACCTAACTCTCACGAGTTGTCACTCTAGATAATGGAGATATTTTCTAAGCAAGGTTTAGGCCACTAAAGACAATGAAAACCTGAGTGTTTCTACATGTTTTGGTAATAGAAATTGTGCATTTGTATACACACAGGACAAACAGGGGTAGTATGGGTAGATTAATTGTTTTTGAATGATTTTGGTGGGAGGTGAAGTAGGATAAAGTTGATTATACCAAATCTTTGAGAATTTTACAAAAATGGAGAGCTTGAACAACAGAATGCTTCAGAGTAGCTAGGATGTTCCTTTAACTAGAATATGTGCTTCAATGGAGGCCCAGATCAACACTTTTCACACAAACTTCAAGGATCCAAAATGAAGGCTCAAATTGGAAAACTTAACTGAACATTATCAATCTCTGTTTCATCATGCCTAAGATACCCTCAAAGGCTAACAAACAATCTTATAGTCATGCTAGGAGTCACAGTGATTTTAAATTTTTATTTCACTATCAAATGAAAGCTCTTCTGATAAATGAAATTGCAAATGCCACCAAACTATCACAAGGATAAGATCTTGTGTGATTCACATAGATTTCAATGTAAGAATGCAATGGGAACAAGAAAAACTACTTGCAGACATTTAGAAATGAAAAACACAAATTTTTCCCAAAAATAACATAGATTAACTCAAGTTTGATTAAATTTATTAGTAGGGGAAAGTTTCTCAAACAATCTCAGAGCTTGTCAATGGTTGTACACTCTGCAACCACCTTGACATGATCAAATTTAACACAAAGAGATAAATAGGTTTCTTCAGATAGTTTCTCAAAAAGATGGGTTCTATCAAGCTTTTTCTTAGAAAATCAGTTCTGACCTCTAACACTCCAACCTTCCAACCTCAACCCTTTTCATGGAAAAAATCATGCCATTTATAACATTTTACAATAGAGATTTTCCCCCAAAAAAACCCAAACATTGAGTGCACCAGTGCTCGCCATGATCCGATCGTGATTCCCAGAATCAAATATGTAAAAATTTGTTAGGTGCTCAGGGGGTAGATCTCTTCGAACATCTCCCACATTCAACTCCTTCCTCTAGTAGATCACTCTTCCTTTTACTCTTGCCAACCACTTCCACCCCTAATCTGTCCAATCTGGTTCTTTGCGTGCCGGGAAGGAAAAATGGAAGATCAGATCGAGCCCAAAGATCAGATCTCATCTTAATGGTAAAAGACATCCCAGATTTTCCTCACCAAACCAAGATATCAATAGGTCTTTCACGTGCCAAGGAAAGAAAAATCGGGTTGAATCCAATAGTCAGATTGCATATTTAATGGTGAGATATGTTTACAGACCTTCCCCACCAAACCAGGCTACCAGATTAATGTTCCTCTTCATTTGGCATGTAGAGACTCAAGAAATGATAAAAAAACCACAAGAATACGCATCCCCAGGAGCTCTGGAGTGAAAATGGTGGAAAAATTAGATACAAATGCAATGCTTGCCATTGATTTCTATTTTGAATTTGGACCATCCACGTGGGAGATCTACTTTTAAAATGGGCTGCGGGTTCCCTTTTTCCTTTTACAACTTTTGGAAAAATGTAAAATTTTCACATTTTCTCGCACCTCACCTTTGAGAAATGAGCCTGACACGTGTCCTAAAGTGGGTCCCAGAGGAACACATGGCCAAATTCTACTATTTCACCTCTTTTTGGAAAAAGGAAAATTTTCCAAGTTTCCCCCCAGACTCTGCCCTTCACTTCTAGCCTCTGATGTGGGTCCCAGCGGAACCATGCTTCATTTTACACTTTTAACTCCTTTCTTCACAAAAGGAAAATTTTCCAAATTTCCCCCGAAAGTCCGCACCTCCACCATTGATTGGGGCAAAATTTTGACTATTCTCTGTCGGGCCTATGGGCCATTTTGATGTTTTAATCCTTTTGGTGACAAGAGGAAAAAAATCCAAGTTTGCCTCCGATGGTCCACTTCCCCCCCCTTTTGACTTTTCAAACTGCCACATGTCATAATGGCGCATCTTGAGATGGTCCCCAAAATTTGAGACCTTGAATGAGCGTGGGCTCACCACGTGTCTCGGGCCCTTTAAGAAGTTGTTGAAAAGTCTAAGGAAAGAAGACCCGGTGAGAGACCTCCACGTGTCATTATGGCGCAACTTCAAAAACCTCAAGGCTTCAAAATGACTCAAAAAAACTCAAGGCTTAAAAGGCTTGCCTTCCATTTTAGAATTTTACTCCATTTTTCCAAAGGGAAAAACATCCAACTTGCCTCGAAGGCCCGCATCTCCGCCTTTAACCTTGCCACGTGTCCTTCTGTACGGGGTCAAAGTAAGACTTTTTCCCTGCCATTTAAAATTTTCTTTAATCAAAGCTGCGGGGCCGCGGGGTGGGTTCAAAACTTTCCAAAGTAGCCAAAAAGGAAAAGTTCAAAAAAAACAAACCCACCACATGCCCCATTCAATTAGAAGAAGCCACGTAAGCACCAAAAGAACCAATCAAAATTGAGCGGAGCTACGGGACCAAATTTTCCTTTTTGCCCAAAAAAGCAAAAAGTGACAAGTTAAAGCATTTTCCCTTGCCATCCCCTGACCAACCAAAAGAAGCCACATTTCTGTTGATGCAAGGATGTAAATTTGACCTAGGAGAAAATGCCCATCAACCATAAAATGTAGAAAAATGACCATTTGAGCTTGGAGATGAAATTTTCTCCAAGGACAGAGAATTTAGAAATGTTACAAGGCTCAAATACATTCCTCTGAACTACATCCATTCATTTTTCCTCAAGTATTTAGGAAAAAAATGACAAGGACAACAAATCCCGACTATGGAAAATGGAAAAAGGAGAGCCCGAGTTTTACACCCAAATATAGACCCTTTACAGACCCTTTCTAGAAAAAAGAGAAAAGGAAACAACCATGGATCCATACGTGATCCTCGACCCATGAACAGATTGATTATGGAAAAAAAAGGAAGGAAGGGACTTCTTAGGCATGACATGAGGAGATAAAATATGGCAGAGGCCATAAATTGATAGATTTTCAATGGAAAAATGGGGTGAAACTATTTTGAGCACCAACATTGGCTCGACTCGGGGATGGGCACTCCCTGTGAGTGCCACAAGAACAAAGGTAGACCAAGTGCCAAAAATATCCATTGGGAAAAGGAGTCATCTTGTAGAGTAGAGAAACAGAGCCATCTCCCCAAAAATGAACAGAGAAACCAACAAAAAATAGGTCACCAAGGACCAGAATGAGAGCAAAAACAAAAATAGAAAACAAACCAACAAACTATACAATATATCAGATGATGCTCACCTTGATTCTGGGGAATCAATCCAAGAAATGCTTCAAATGCCTACCATTAATAGGTAGTTCAAGAAATTCCCCATCTAAGTCCTTCAAGAAGAAGGTATGTTCACCAATTCTAATATCAATGGAGTAAGGGCCCATCCATAATGCGTCAAATTTTCCATGCTTTCCCTTATCTTCATGCCTGCTATCCCATAGTAGCACAAGATCTCCAACATTGAAAGCTCTGGGAGTGACCTTCTTGTCGAACAACTTCTTCATCTTTTCTTTGAACTTTACATGCCTTTGGTGGGATGCCCTCCTTTCTTCATCAAGTTCAACAATCTGGTTAATGCGGGCATCATATGGACTTACTTCTTGATCTTCCAGTTGTTGCATGAATTGATATGAGGATAATTGCATATGTAGGGGCAGCAAGGCCTGAGTTCCATACACCAACTCAAATGGACTCTTCCAGTGGCTCTTTTAATAGTAATTCGGTTCAGCCCAGACAACAAATTTCAACTGCTCACCCCATTTTCTCTTGTTAAGCTCCAAGGTTCTTCTGATAATCTTTAGCAAATTTTTTATTACTGGACTCAGCTTGTCCATTTCCTTGGGGATTATAATTAGAGGCATATGTCAAATTTATCCCATATTCTGCACATTGCCACCAAGGTTTAGCTCTGAAGCTCATGGCATTGTCAACAACAATTTTGACTGGCACCCCAAACCTACTGTAGATGATATGGTTCAACATGAAGTCCATGACAATTTGGTGTGTTGCTCTCTTGGTGGGGATTGCCTCCACCCACTTGGTGAAGTAATCAGTGGCTACAAGAATCCACTTATGGCCAACACTTGAAGGTCTGAAATCTCACCAATGAAATCCATTCCCCATTGCTTGAATGGGGCTTCAATTGATACATAGGTTGCAAAGGAAGGGAGCTTGAAGCTTTCAGTCTTCTAGAGAAGTTGCTGAAACTCTCACATCTTCTAACCAAAAGAGTTGCATCCTTGAAGAGAGTTGGCCACCAATAACCAGCCCTTAGGATCTTGTGTGTTGTGACTTTTCTAGCAAAATTCCCCCACAAACTCCTCCATGGAGATCAACAATTATCTTGGGGCTTCATCTTCAGTGATGCACCTTAAGAGGACTCCCTCAGGGTTCTTCCAAGCTAACCCATAATCAAGTAATGACATATTTCTGGGAAGCCAACTTAAGGGCCCTTTTCTGGTTCTTACTCAAATACTCAGGGTAGTATAAATGTCTGAGATAAAAAATCACATCCTTGTACCACTCAGAACTCATCAATTTTTCAAAGACATCTACCCTTCTTTCTTCTACCTCATTCACCTCAATAGTTTGCAAGTTTCTCTCAGCCATAAGCTTAGCCAAGCCCAAACCTCTCACCAACTTTGTGGTTTGGATGTCCATGTCATATTCTTGCAACTTGTTCACCCATCTGCATCTTTTCTTGAGACCTCCATCTCTGATAAGATGTCTTTGACCATGGTGTGGGGAACATAAGAAACAATTTTGGAACTCAGAATGTAAGGCTGAAAACCTTTTTTTCTTTCACCAAGGAAAATGCTTGTTTCTCCATAATAGTGTATTTCAGCTCAGCCCCCTGCAATGCCTTACTAAAAAAGGCAATTGGCCTCTCAGCCCCTTCATCATCCTTCTACAATAAGACAGATGCAATAGTGTTTTTTGAAGCAAAAGAAAACAATTGGAAAGGCTTCTTATAATCTGGAGCTGCTAAAATAGGGGCATGCTTTAATGCCTCCTTGATCCCATTGAAAGCTTGAATGGCATCCTCCTCCCATTTAATGGCCTGGTCCTTCTTTAGCATGGAAGTGATTGGAATGGTCAACTCAGCAAAGTTTGATATGAATCTCTCTGATAAAGTTTATCTACCCAAAGAAGGACTGAATCCTTTCTTGGTTCTTGGAATTGGGACCTTGTTGATGGCCTCTACCCTTTCTGGATCAATCATTACCCCCTCTTGTGACACAATGTGACCAAGAAACTTTTCCTTCTGCACTCCAAAATGGCACTTCTTTGGATTGAGTGAAATACCATACTCTCTACATCTTATCAGCATCTTTTCCAAGTGCAGCAAGTGATCACCTCACTTTCTAGAGAACACAGTCACATCATCCTAGTAAACAACAATAAAATCATTGATGTAACTGAGAAAAAGCAACATCCATTGCTCTTTGAAAGGTTTCTCCAGCATTCATCAGACCAAAGGGCATCCTGACATACACATAAGTCCCCCAAGGAGTGGTAAAGGTTGTTTTAATTCTTTCTGATTCCTTCACCACAACTTGGTTATAACCAGAGAAACCATCAGGGTAGAAAGTAACTCAGAACCAGTCACTAGCTGCAACATGTTTTCCATGTTTGGTAAAGGATAATTATCCTTCATTGATGCTCTATTCAAATTTCTGAAATCCACACATAACCTGATGTCACCATTCTTCTTTCTAACTGGTACTAGATTTGCAACCCAAGGAAGAATACCTTGTGGGCTGAATAATCCCTCCATCTCTTAGTTTCTTCAGTTCTTCTTGCATTTTGAGAGATAGGAGTGGATTGATTGGTCTTTGTTTCTTCTGAATGGTTTTGCATTAGATTCAAGGGAATCTCATGTTGAAATAGATCCTCTCTGTATGCCTTTAGTTCAGAATAAGTCCAAGCCATGCAATCTTGATATTTTTTTAGCAATTGGACATAGGACTATTTTTTTCCTCCTTGCTGAGATTGCTTCCTAACCAGATCTTCCTTGGTTTCTCCTTTGTGCCAAGGTCATGCTCCTCAATATCCCTTGAGGTTGTTATGCATCTATTAATAATGTGATCAACATTATCAAAGTTGGATTCAAGAGCAACCAACCCTCTAGGAATGGTATTAGTCTTTAGTTGGATAATGCCTTTGCCAAACAAGGTTTCTTTACCCTCTCTGCTACACACCATTGGCTCCCAATCAATATTTTGATTAGAAAACTCTCCTTTATTTGTAGAAATCTTTTGACTTGAGCATCATCATCAAAAACTTTCCAATGCTTAATGTTGTCAGGGACAGATGGCCTTGTCAATACTTCAACATCATATTCACAATATGGGGACATTGCACAATTATCAAACCGAGATCCCAACACAGCAAGCTTTGTCT
This sequence comes from Taxus wallichiana var. yunnanensis, assembly GCA_018340775.1. Taxonomy (NCBI): domain Eukaryota; kingdom Viridiplantae; phylum Streptophyta; class Pinopsida; order Cupressales; family Taxaceae; genus Taxus; species Taxus wallichiana. Next base: position 567,864,290 of record CM031236.1, read on the forward strand.
ACCAAATCATTGAACCTCCTATCATGATGCACAATGTTGAATGAATCAAACATCTCAATGAAATCCCAAACTGCATGCTTGTATTGTTTCATTCGCTGATTTTTTGTGGCATACAATTTTTTTGACTTGCTTGACAATTAATTTGAATCTCCTTTGACAATGATGTCTTTAACACCATATTTCAAGCAATCCTCAGACCTAATAACAATGCCTCATACTCAAGCAATGTTATTAGTACACTCAAAGTTGAGTTTGAAGGAAAAGACAAACTTTTCTGGCCTGGAGAGATCAGAACAACACCAGCACCATTTCCAAACTTGGAGCAAGCTCCATCAAACAATAAAGTCCAAGGAGAGCCTTCCCTTTCAAGATACTTGCATTCTTCAATTTTGTGCTCTTTTCCATCAGCATATCCTATGAAGTTATCACATCAACACTTGTGTACAATACCTCATAGGATGCATTGTTGGGATCCTCAATAAGGTGCAACATCTTCTTTTCCCCATACAACTTGACAAGGCTGCCCTCAATTGGGATGGTGGCATAGGACATATCCATTTGAACACTCCCACCAACACTTGCAGCCCATTTTCTAGACAACAACATACCCCACTTGGTTGGGCAGTCAACAATAACTACATCAAGCTTCAGGTCCCTACTGGATAGGCTACAAGTTGTACCACCAGACCTTTCACACATCCCACCACTGGCACCTCTCTAGAGTCCATAGCAGTACACTTCCCATATGTTGTTGTTACTTTAATATTCAGCTCATTCATGACTTCCAAAGGCATGACATTGCATGATGCCCCTGAGTCAAACATGCAGTTGTGCAACAGATCTTGTCCTTAATGATTAGAGTGGTGAAGAATGGATCCACATTTAGCTGAGAGTCCACCAAGGATGTCCCCAAATAAACCTCAGGTGGTTCACCTAGTTCCTCCAACACTGGTGGTGTTTCTAACTCTTCAATGACTGGGGGAGTTTCCACAATGTTTATATTTCTACCCAAGGTAGTCTTCTCCTCTTTCAGCCCCAAATATTCAAAATCCCTTTTCTTGTGCTCAGGAATCCTAAGCAACTCAACAATTGGAACTGAGATCTTGATCTGACTCAAGACTTGGGCAATATCATAAGGGGAAGACTTTGGCAAGGCAACATTGGAAGGAAGGTTGACACACTCATTAGATGGCACAAGACTTTTGATAACTTGGGCATGAGGAGGGGTATGAGTTTTGTTTGGGATAGTAAGGCCTTTGGTAGATGCATCTTTCTTAGGAGCCTCTTTAGGAATATTTGAAAGAAATGGAGTTTTGGCTTGGCCTGAGGCCCTGTCCCTTTGACAACCCTACTTCTTGTGTTGTGTTCCTTTTCTTGAGCCACAACAACATTCATCAATAACTTCCTGTCCTCCTCAGATGGGATTCCTCCATCATACTTCTTTATCATTAAAGCTCTTAGATATTCAAAGTCATTATTGGGTAGTTCAAAATCTTGTACAACATCTACTTCTAAAGTATGAGAGGGAGGAAGAATAGGTACCCGGTGGATGTAATCCCAAAAAATCAGCAATAGTTCTAGCACTTATTACCTCAGTTGAAGTTGCCCCTTGTTGTGAGCTCGTGGAGCAACCCACCATGTAGACATCATCATCATTATCATCATCACTTCTTCTTCTTCTTGTTGATCTTCCTCACATGGAGCATGGGGCATGAAACATCTATCACACCAATCAATGACATATGTCTCCTCCACAACAACAACTCTGGTAGCCAAAGGATCAGGTACCATTTTATTTTCCCTGGCTTGGGACTATCTATTTCCAAATCCAATAGGTCCCTTGCCTCTATCATCAGATCTTTGGTGATTTGTAAACTGTCTTGGCCTTGTTGCTTGTGTTGACCTTGTGAACTCTGCCCAATTCCTTTTTGCACGGGCTAATTTGTATGATATTTCTTTTTGACAGCCCCAGCCAAGTTTTCACAACTTCCTCCAAATCAAGCAACCTTACTTGTCTTGAGGATTTTTAGGTTAATTAGTTTTACACCCTCCCTTTTTGGAGGCTTTCCAATTGCTTTGATGTTGTTTTCAATTTGTAGAGCCATGGTGAAGGCCTGCCTCAAATTAGTAGGGTTTTTGTCCCTCAAGTAGTAAGAAATTTTTTTATCAAATGCATCTAAATATTTGATCAAACATGATTCATCACATGGCCTTAAGCTAATAGGAAATCTTCTCAAGGTCTTATTAAACCTTGTGTTGAAATCATGTACTGACTCATTAGGATTCTTCTTGATATTTTCAAATTATGATAGAAGAAACCTAGGGTCAGTTCTATCACCATACTACAATCTAAATGCATTGTTCATCTCTGTCCAAGAATCAATGGAATTATCTTGGAAAAGCTTTATACCAGTCCCTTGCATCCTCTTCAGAGTATGGATAAACAATTTGATATATACATCTTCATGTTCAATCTCAAAGTCTTCCATCATATTGATAAAAATATTTAAATGTTGATCACCAGTTATAGCGTTGTTTCCTTGGAACTTTGGTAATCTATTTCTTACATCCTGGGGAACTGCATTTGGATAACCAACTATCCCTATAAAATTTATAGGACCAAAGGTGTTTACAAAAAAAAGGAGGTCTAGGTGGGGGCAAGGCCATGTTGTTTTAGGAGGTGACCCTGGAGGGGAGACAAATTGATAAGGGATAGAGAGGGTCTTTGAAACAGGAGTATAACTTCCAAAATGGATATCCCCTAAAGGCCTTGTTTCTTGGAAATCCCTATCAAATTTTGAAAAGACAGGAGTAGAATGAGAAGAAAACTTTTCAAAATCAAATGAAGGCCCCTCTCCAGATGGAGAATTTAATTCCACAAAAAGACTACCTGATTCAGAATCACTTGAATAGTAGTCTTCAATGATAGGCCGATCACTTTCATCAATGGAGATCCTTTTTTCTTGTCTGTTGATCTCAACAACTCTCAGGATTTTCTTCCTTCTGACTTTGTTTTTCCTAGCTCTGGAAATAATGTCCTAGTAGGATCTCTAGCAAAGAAAGATCTTCTTCCTTCCATCTTTGCAAAGATTAGTAACAAAACTCACTTGATAGAGGTTAAGACACTGGTACTCATCAAGAATCAGATCATAGGAGTCACCACTAAGGATTTCCACCTTAGTTGTGTGAAAATGCACTAAAATATGATTTGTCAAATGTCTATCAATACTAGAAACTGGAAATGGAAAGATCTGACTTTTCTTTACCTAGATTTATCAATGAAACTTAGTGCAATAACTGTAGAAAATGGAAATATTGCACATAGCACTTGTAACTTTGAACACTTCTTATAGGCTTAAACACAGGATGATGCTTGAAAAGATGTATTAGCACTTTGAGCATACAAGAAGTGTTTACCAAGGTCTGAATATGAACTGCAATCACTATGTCCCCACAAGCGCCAGTAAGGTGTTGGTACCCAAATTGATTCTCCTTCAAAGTCTGAGCAACATCATAGGTTTGGTAGGAAGCTTAGAGACAGATAGATCATAGTGAGTCATTTTGTAGCTGGGGATGGGATCTAACTGGCCCTCTGTCACTCAGATGTGGAGAAATGGATAGCACCCTGAAGAGGATTTGATCTATCCTCACTACTTTATGGTTGTGCCTTTCAACCAGGGTGAGAGAACCCTTTTGTAGCTTGTTGTTTATGGAGGAGATGGGAATTCCTTCCTTGTGAAGTGTTTAAGAAGACCTTGAAGAAAATATGATCAATACAACAAAACCTAACTCTCACGAGTTGTCACTCTAGATAATGGAGATATTTTCTAAGCAAGGTTTAGGCCACTAAAGACAATGAAAACCTGAGTGTTTTTGCATGTTTTGGTAATAGAAATTGTGCATCTATATACACACAGGAAAAGGGGTAGTATGGGTAGGATTAATTGTTTTTGAATGATTTTGGTGGGAGGTGAAGTAGGATAAAGTTGATTATACCAAATCTTTGAGATTTTTACAAAAATGGAGAGCTTGAACAACAAGAATGCTTCAGAGTAGCTAGGATGTTCCTTTAACAAGAATATGTGCTTAATGGAGGCCCGAGATCAGCACTTTTCACACAAACTTCAAGGATCCAAAATGAAGGCTCAAATTGGAAAACTTAACTGAACATTATCAATCTCTGTTTCATCATGCCTAAGATACCCTCAAAGGCTAACAAACAATCTTATAGTCATGCTAGGAGTCACAGTGATTTTAAATTTGTTTATTTCACTATCAAATGAAAGCTCTTTTGATAAATGAAATTGTAAATGCCACCAAACTATCACAAGGATAAGATCTTGTGTGATTCACACAGATTTCAATGTAAGAATGCAATGGGAACAAGAAAAACTACTTGCAGACATTTAGAAATGAAGCAAACAAAAATTTTTCCAAAAAATAACACAGATTAACTCAAGTTTGATTAAATTTATCAAGTAGGGAAAGTTTCTTGAACAATCTCAGAGCTTGTCAATGGTTGTACACTCAACCACCTTGACATGATCAAATTTAACACAAAAGAGATAAACAGGTTTCTTCAGATAGTTTCTCAGAAAGACGGGTTCTATCAGATTTTTTCTTAGAAAATTAGTTCTGACCTCTAACACTAACCTCCAACCTTCCAACCTCCAACCTCTTTCATGGAAAAAATCATGCCATTTATAACATTTTACAACAGATTTTTCCCCCAAAAAACCCAAACATTGAGTGCACCAGTGCTCGCCATGATCCGATCGTGATTCCCAGAATCAAATCTATAAAAAGTTGTCAGGTGCTCAGGGGGTAGATCTCTTCGAACATCTCTCACATTCAACTCCTTCCTCTAGTAGATCACTCTTCCTTTTACTCACAACCACTTCGCCCCTAATCTATCCAATCTGGTTCTTTGCGTGCCGGGAAGGAAAAATGGAAGATCAGATCGAGCCCAGAGATCAGATCTCATCTTAATGGTAAAAGACATCCCCAGATTTTCCTCACCAAACCAAGATATCAAAAGGTCTTTTCGTTGCGAGGAAAGAAAAAAGTCATTGAATCAAATCCCAGTCAGATTGCATATTTAATGGTGAGATATGTTTACAGACCTTCCCCACCAAACCAAGGCTACCAGATTAATGTTCCTCTTCATTTGGCATGTAGGAGACTCCAAGAAATGATAAAAAAACCACAAGAATATGCATCCTAGGAGCTCTAGAGTGAAAATGGTGGAAAAATCAGATACAAATGCACAACTGCCGTTGATTTCTATTTTGAATTTGGACCATCCATGTGGGAGATCTACTTTTAAGATGGGCTACGGGTTCCCTTTTTCCTTTTACAACTTTTGGAAAAATGTAAAATTTTCACATTTTTCTCCGCACCTCCGCCTTTGAGAAATGAGCTGACACGTGTCCTAAAGTGGGTCCCAGAGGAACCATGGCCAAATTCTACTATTTCACCTCTTTTTGGAAAAAGGAAAATTTTCCAAGTTTCCCCCGCAGCTCCACCCTTCCACTTCTAGCCTCTGATGTGGGTCCCAGTGGAACCATGCTTCATTTTACACTTTTAACTCTTTCTTCACAAAAGGAAAATTTTCCAAATTTCCCCAAAAGTCCACACCTCCGCCATTGACTGGGGAAATTTTTGACTATTCTCTGTCGGGTCTGTGGGCCATTTTGATGTTTTAATCCTTTTGGTGACAGAGCAAAAAATCCAAGTTGCCTCCCGATGGTTTGCTTCCCCACCTTTTGATTTTCAAACTGCCACGTGTCACAATGGCACATCTTGAGATGGTCCCCAAAAGTTGAGACCTTGAATGAGCGCGGGCTCACCACATGTCTCGGGCCCTTTAAGAAGTTGCTGAAAAGTCTAAGGAAAGAAGACCATGGAGACCTCCATGTGTCGTTATGGCGCAACTTCAAAAACCTCAAGGCTTCAAAATGACTCGGTGGGGGGTGCTTCCATTTTAGAATTTTACTCCATTTTTCTAGAAGGAAAAACATCAACTTGCTCTCAGAAGGCCCGCGTCATCTCTACCTTTAACCTTGCCACGTGTCCTTCTGCGGGGTCAAAGTAAGACTTTTTCCCTGCCATTTAAAATTTTCTTTAATCAAAGCTTGGCAAGGCCAGGCTGCAGGTGGAGTTCAATTTTTTTTGCCAAAGTATCCAAAAATAAAAGTTCAAAAACAAACCCACCATGCCCCATTCAATTAGAAGAAGCCACGTAAGCACCAAAAGAACCAATCAGAATTGAGTGGAGCTACGGGACCAAATTTTCCTTTTTTCAAAAAAAAAAAGTGATAAGTTAAAGCATTTTAAGTCCCTGTCCCTAACCAACCAAAAGAAGCCACATTTCCTGTTGATGCAAGGATGTAAATTTGACCAGGAGAAACACCCATCAAACCGTAAAATGTAGAAAAATGACCATTTGAGCCTGGAGATGAAATTTTCTCCAAGGATAGAGAATTTAGAAATGTTACAAGGCTCAAATACATTCCTCCGAACTACATCCATTCATTTTCCTCAAATGGATGTTAAAAATGCATTCTTAAATGGATATTTGTGTGAAGAAATATATATGAATCAATCACTAGGTTTTATAGATAATAAAAATACAAATTTGTTTGCAAATTGAAGAAGTATCTTTATGGTCTTAAGCAAGCCCCAAGGGAAAGGAATGACAAGATTGTGAGACACTTTCAGCGTCATGGTTTTAAAAATTTAAATCGGATCCGAATCTTTATGTGAAGATAATCAAATATGAGATTATTGTTGTTGCAATTTATGTAGATGATTTGCTCATTGTTGGACCAAGTATTGTGTAGATCAATGATTTAAAATTATATCTTAAATGAACATTTGAAATGAGTGACCTAAACTATTTTCTTGGATTACAAGTTTGTAGACTAGATGGAGAATTGTTTATTTCTCAATCCAAATATGCTTTGGATATTTTAGAAAAGTTTAACATGTTGGAGTGTAAACCAACCTCTACTCCCTATCAATCCGGAGTCAATCTTAGTAAGGAATGTACTTCCAAGGGGGTAGATCCAACTTTATACAGACAACTTGTTGGTAGCCTTGTTTATCTAACTCATTCTAGACCAGACATTTGTTTTGCAGTTAATATTATATCAATATTTATGCAAGAACCTAAATAAAGTCATTGGATGGTAGCGAAGAGAGTCGCGATATGTTCATGGCACAATACACTATGGCTATAAGTCCTCAATCTTATTGGTTGGATTTGATTCTTATTGGGTTGGAATACAGATGACAAGGAAATCCATTGGTGGCTAAATTTTTAAGCTTAGATAGGGATGTATTACATGAATTAGAAAAAATAGACAACCACCTCATTGTTCTCATGTGAAAAGGTCAATGAAAACATATGGGGATCAACATCAATCTTATTAGTCATTTATATTTAACATGCATTCATATCAATTTCTTCTTTAATTGTAAATCATAGAGGTTGAACCTCATTAAAAATAATATGGACTACAAGTTGGGTTGCTTGCATAGAAAATTACTTTGTTTTGTCTTGGTCATTTTCCTTTAGTAACCTAAAATTGAGGAAGAAGACCAAATAAAAATGTAAACATAAAGAATTTAGTCAATTTGAATCCCCATAGTGATGGAAGGTCCTCATTCTTATTCAGTCTCCTGATTTAAATATTATTTTTAGAATTAATAATTTTATATTTTTCACATTTAACCTTGGATTTTAAGTTTATTTCTTAAACCTCATCACTGATGCAAAATTTACGGATGTGATTTGTACGACGAGAAATTCGTTTGTGTAATTTATTAAACAAAGAAATAAACACACACACACAAATTTGTTTGTGTAATGAAATTTTTAATGGCACAAACTACTCGAGCGCTAGTTTTCGTATTCTCCAATTCTGGAGGCGACAAGTTTGATAAAGAGATCGGTCATAGCGGTACTTTTGAAATTATGGACTCCTCGACTAAATTTATATGGAACACCTTCACACAACAATCAGCAGATGATAGGAAGGACGTGCAGATGAAATCCATCTCATCATGGAAAGTATGGATGGTGTCGCGTATACAAGTGCAGATGAAATCCATCTCAGCGCAAATTATGTGGGAAACTTTGGAGGAGACGTGAAATCAGAGATAAGAGGAGTATTATATCATGAAATGACACATGTGTGGCAGTGGAATGGGCAAGGTAATGCTCCAGGTGGCCTTATTGAGGGTGTTGCAGACTATGTGAGGCTCACTGGGATTAGCCCCTTCCCATTGGGTTAAGCCTGGAGGGGTAGACAGATGGGATCAGGGCTATGATGTTACTGCTTATTTTTACAGTATTGTGAGAGTATCAGTTATGGTTTTGTTGAGAATATGAATGCAAAAATTAAGGGTGGATGGGACTTGGGATTCTTCAATGATCTCACTAGAAAATCTGTTGACCAGCTCTGGAGCGACTACAAGGCAAAATATGCATATTCCGGGTAAATTATATTGTGTAATGGAATGTTTCAGCCCCTAATAAAAAAGTCTTGTGTTCTAAATATATGATCCCTTATTTTTCCCTTTTTGACCAGCTCTAGAATGACTAGAAGGCAAAATATGCATCTTCAGGTTAAATTGTAAGTGCACAATATAGAAATTTTCAGCCCATAATAAAAATAAAAAAGTCGTGTTCTAAATATATCATCTCTTATGGGTTAGGAGTTTCTGTTTCTTATTACAAACAAAGATAAAAGATTTTGTTATACTAATCTTATACTCTCTTGAATGCTGATTATCCACATTGAAAATTGATATTTGTAACTGGTTTTAATTGATATTTGTAACTGGTTTTAATTGTTTTAAACACAACAATAAGTAAAAACATTAATAACATAATATAGTTCTAATTAATACACAAAATTCACAAAAGTTTGCTTTCCAAATTAGATGCGTCCCATCCAAAATTCTCATATGCATTGCCATCTCAAAGTCAAAGTGGGAAAGCGGGCTGTCAAAGCGATTTGGGAATTTTTGCTTTGTTTCCATTCAGGCATAAAGTATAAAGTAAGCCATAATTCTCTACGATGAAAAGTCAAAGTGCGAAGGCGGGCATTGAGCAATGGGAATTTTGGATTTGCTTCCATAAAGAGCTTAAAGTTAAAAAGTGACCCACGGCCCCTCCCATCTCAAGGGATAAAGTCAAATGTTGAGCCCGCATCAAAAGTCAAAGTGGGGAGGCGGGTCGGTAGAGAAATTTGAGTTTTTGAGCCCGCGTTGAAAAGAGGTAAAATTATAAAGTGAGTCGTGACTCCGTCACCACTCAAGTAAAGCCATATGTCAAGCCCGTATCAAAAGCGGATGGGCGGGCCAAAATGTTCCAAAGTGCCATTTCTCTAAAAGGCACAAAATACAAAAGGCGTCCTCAAGCCCGCTTTTGTTTAAATCTCTCCCACGTGGATGGCCCAAATTTAAATTTTGCAAAGGCAGAATAAGCAGATGTGATTCAATACGTTTGGTTTTGCCGCCTGAGGCATTAGAGAAGTTTAGACGTCGGTTTCTTGAATTAGTTTCATCATTTTTTTAACCGAATGTAACCATTCTTGGAAGCTATTTAATGGCTTCTCCATGCAATGTTAGGGTTGGATCCTGGTACTCTGTAGATGTAATAGATTCGAAGTAATCAATACAGAAGTTTTTCCTTTTCTTCCTCTGCTATTCCTTCTTTCCTTGTCTAAAAATTTGCAAATCATCCATCTTTTATGATAAGAAACTTTGTGTTCTTGTTTATATGATTTCTGGAACTTTGTGTCTGTGGAATTATATTGGTTATGAAAGTGAATGATTTCATTCTGCATTTCCCTAGTTCAATACATATAAGGTTATACTCTAATATCTATATTTCTTGAAGGTATTGTTATGTTCTTCCTCTCTCATCTCCTTAATTCTTCCATTCTTTCGTATTGATGATCTTTGGGCATAAAACATTTCAAAGTATCAGGAATCCACACTTTGAAAGTTTTACATTTGTATATAAGTTTTGTTGCTTGCTTTCAATAAGGGAACCTCTCCCATTAAAGAGGAGGGACTTGCTGTATCTTGACTGTGGTTTATTAAAGTTACATTTAAAAACCCACCAAGAATATAGAAGCTTCTAGATTCTTATAATCCAATCCTATAAATTTGTAACAAGACAATAAGTTGAATCAACAAGTTGGATTGTAGCAAGTGGACTGGATGTAAGTTGGATTTTGAATTAATAACAAATATGTTTGAATCTACTCTTATTAAAACTACTATTCTATCTTTTAATTATTTTAATTTTTGTGGGCACTGTGATTTTTTAATTCAAAGTTTTTTTCATTAAAATAAACAAAAAATTATAAACAAAAATTATATATGCTAGAATGCTTAGATGATGATAAGATGGAACTTTTTTAATATTGATGAATATAATATCTCAAAATTTATGAGTTTTAATTGATCCAACCTATAAATACATGGTTTAGATCGTTTAGTAGAATATTTTGAGATGAATATTTAATATCTACAAGAATAAAAAACATAAACATTTTCACCTTACAAATGTATGTGATATTATTGTTATAAACCCCTTTGTAATGGAATCATGTTGGATAAAATCAATAAGGTTTTTAAATGCTTATTTTGTTTCGATAAACAATTAATCACGCCGCTAAAAATATATTCTCGTAACAACATCATTGAATAATGAATAAATTTGGCACAAGTTGAAGAATAAGCTTCCCATTTAAAACTGGAGGTTTTGGGGCATTTTAACATAATGAAATCAATAGAGGAGAAATATATCTTCCTCTAAATATGGTGAAGCTCTTGAAAAATAGAGGTTTGGTTTTATACATGACATAAATTAGGGATTTTAAAAATAAATCATCATTAGAGATACTCGCATCAACAACTCTGTTTTCTTGGTGTGATACATGGTAGGGGTTACCAAGCATTAAAACAACTTGATATCTTGATCCTCATTAAGTAATATGATAACTTCCTTCACCTAAAGTTTTGATAAATCATCTCATGTCATACTAGAGGCTCTCATCTCACACCATCTTCCTATTAATGGTTAGAGTGATTGGATGACTCACACTACCGGGATTGATGAAAATCAAGTCTATTGAATATAAATAACCTTCAAAGTCTGACTACACCCTTATATTTATTAATTGGTGGTTTGTGAAAGTAGTTTACATTGTCATAATTTTCCTACATTTGAAGGAAAATGGAAATTTAAGGAAAAAAATATAATTAGGAAAGACTTAAGGAGTTCATGATGTTTTCTCAAGATCTTTTGATTTCAACCTTCAATGAATCAAGATTTAGTTGCTCTTTCATCCGATTTTAGATTGGAGAAAGTCCATCAAATCCATGTTGATCAAATTTGATCATATATTCATTTATTTAAATGTGATAAAATATTTCAAAATATTTTCTTCAACCTCAAATCTTAACACACATCTACACCTCTAGTAATATCAACTCTCCTAAGGAATTAATATTCCATTTGTTGGTGCTCAATTTGGTCTCGCCCGTTTGTTCTTGAAATTATTCGGTTTTTACGGGCTCTGTCGTGATTTCTATTTCCCGTATTGATGCATGAAAACTTTGTCCTCCATTTGGTTTCCATGATCAGTCCCTTCCTTGGTTGAGGATCACTTAAAATCCATAATTTGTTTTTTCTCTCTCTGTCCATGTGAAAAGAATCGTAAGTTGGGCTAAAACTCAGGTTTTTTCCTTCCTTCAATTTTCCACAGTAATGTTTTGTTGTCCCTGTCATTTTTGTCCCAAATATATGTGGAAATGTGATTGGATGTCGCTCAGAAGATCATATTTGGGCCTTATATCATTTCCAAAATCTCTGTCTTGAAATAAAGATTCATCTCCGCGCTTAAAATCATGATTTTCCTGCATTTTATGGTTTGATGGGTGTGTTTTTCTCATGAAATTTACATGTTAGCATATGTGGAAACATGGCCCTTTTTGGTTGGATGCGGCTTGGTGGGGAACTTTGAAAACTGTAAGGCTCGCTTTAACTCAAAACTTTTCCATGTGGAGGGTCGGCGCTCATCTGAAAAATCACCTTTTGGTTTTTCCTCGGAGTTGCGCTAGGGGGACACGTGGAGGTTTCCGCTACCTTTCCCGTGACTTAGACAAATTTTTCATGTAGCTAGTATAGCTTTGGTAGACCATGGACACATGGAGGGCTAGTTCTCATTTGAGGATCCACCTTAGGGTCCCACCTTAACAATTACGATAGGGAGACATGTGGAGGCTTCGCCGGCTCTGCTCTATACTTAAAATTTTCAAAGAAATTTTGAAAGGCCTAGAGACATGTGGAGGGACCATGCCTATTTGGGGACCGACCCTAAGTTTTATTTTGAAGAAGCACTAGGAGGACACTTGGAGGCTTCCACTCACTTTTGCCCTTGCTTGGACTTTTCAACGGCCAAGGAAAACTATCTCGGACCCTAGACACATGGCGCCTTCCACTGATACTTCAAATTTTTTAAACAACTCTGCCATACTAAGACATGTGGTGATCCCGCACTTGTTTTGGGTCTCCACTTTTGGGGACCATCTCAAAGTGCGCCATTGAGATACGTGGAGCCTTTCGCTTGCTCCTTTTTACACTAAGACTTTTAAAAGGCCAAAGGGCATTTTTCTTGGGCCCAAGGCATGTGGAAGGCCCACGCTTGTTTGGAAACTTGCCCCTATACTTCTCCTTTGTATTTATGTGAAGGAAACATGTGGATGGTTATAAAATAAATTGGAGAAGGTGTAGAATCAATGGTTGTGTATTGCATCTATTTTTCCGCCATTTTTTCTCCAGGACTCATGGAGATGCGAATACACATTGTTTTTCATCATTTTTGATGAAATTCCTTATCTTCTCTGTCTATAACGTGCCATTGAATGGAATTGGAACTTAATTTGTGAGTCCAAGGATTGTTAAAGTTGATATTTTGAAGTTGGAATGGCTCAGGCACTTGCAAAATATAGGAATTACTAGAGAAGCTGGATGCGGGATAGAGTTTGAGGAAAAAAAAGGAAAAGGATGAAATGATGAAAGTATTAGGTGAAAAAAAGGAAAAGGTGTTACCTCGAGAGATAAAACGATTACCTATCATATCCATCTATACAAAGCCTCCATAAAATGATTAAAATGGGGATTTCTCGCATGATGAGAATCAAAATGATTAGAAGAATTGCCAAAATGTTGTGGCATGACATCCTAGTCATTAGTCAAGGGCCCAAGAAATGTGATCAGTTTACAATTGGTCCACCTGACATCTTTCGGATGTAAATTTGTTAATCGTCACTTTTTGAGACAAATTGGTTACAAGAAAAGGTCCCTGAATATTCTTCTCTTTTGGGGGGGAAATTGAGTGAGTAAAATGTATAAATGCAATGAGAATATTCTTGCAAATGGTCGAGGGTTAAATTCTTAAGACAAAATTTGAGAAATCTGTCTTCCTGAGAGACTAATCCGAGATACTTGGTTAATTCCTTTTATGTTAGATTTTCTATCATGTCAAGTTGGTTGCGAGATGTATAGCCATTTGACGAGCTTTGAGATTTCTGTTGTTGAGTTGTCCATTATTGTGAAGTTTCTCATAGGTTTGGTATAATCAACTTTATCCTGCTTAATCTCCCACCAAAATCATTCAAAAACCATGAATCCATCCTAAAATACCCTTGTTTTCCCTATATATCCACAAAGGAACAAAATCTATTTACTAAAATATGCAGAACAATCAGGATTTAATAATGTCTTCAATAACCTTAGCCTTGTGTTGAAAGTATCTCCATCTTTTAGAAGTGAAAACTCTTGAGAGTTAAATTATGGAGTATTGACTATATTTTCCCAAGGTTTTCTTCATAAAATTTGTGCAAAAGAAGGATATCTCCATCTCCTTCATCAAACAGATGTTACACTAAGGGTCATCTCACCCTAGTTGAAGAGGCACAACCTAAAGTAGTGAGGATAGGTCAAATCCTCTTGAAGGTGTTATCCATATCTCCACAAATCTGAGTGACAAAGGGCCAGTTAGATCTCATCCCCAGCTACAAAATGACACACACTATTATCTATCTGTCTAATTTGTGTTGTTGCTCGGCTTGAAAGGGAGAATAAATTTAGATACCAACACTCATGGCACCATTTCCGGGGACTCTTTGAAGTATTTGAACAAAGGTGTACATGTAAAGACCCTGGTAATACTTCTTACACATGTTGTGTATTAATACATTGTTGAAACATCATTATCTCTTCATATTTGTTTGAATTGTTCAAAGTTGTAAGTTTTGAGTGTAATTTTTTCAGCTTATACAGTTATTGCACTAAAGTTTGTATCATCATTGATAAATTTGGGTATAAGAAGATAAGATCTTGTAATATTTGCATGAATATTGTATTGATAGACATTTGATAGCTCTTTCATAGTGCATTTGTAGAAACTAAGGTGAAAATCCTTAGTGGTGACTCCGTCTTTGATAAAATTCTTTATAAATACCGAGTGTCTTAAAATATATCATGTAAGATTTGTCACTAATATTTTCAAATTTGGAAGGAAGAATATCTTTCTTTTCCAAGGACCCTAGTAGAAGGTTGTTTTAAGAGCTAGGAAAGTCTAATTCAAAAGGAAGAAGAATCTAGAAGGTTTTGGAGATCAAGCATCAAGAAAAGATATCTCCATTCGTGAAACTGATCAGCTTTGTGATTGAAGATTGCAATACTTCCTCAAGTTATTTTGAATCAGGTAGTCTCTTTGTTGAATTGAATTCTCCATCACGGAGAGGGTCCTTCCTTTGTATCAAAAAATTTTCTTCTCAATTTGCCCTTGTTTTTCCCAAATCGATAGAGTTTTCCAAGAAACAAAGCCTTTAAAAGGAAACCATTCTGAAAATTACATCCTGTACCACATGACCCCTCACTCCTCATCATTTTGTTTCTCTTGTAAGATCACCTCCTCAAAATAATACGGCTTGGGCTTCACCCATACCTCCATTTGTTTTTAATACTTTTGGTCCCATCAATTTTAGAGGTATGGTTGGCTATCTATATGTTGTGCCACAAGATGTAAGAAATAGATTGCCTAAGTTTTAAGAAAATAATGCAATCACCTTGGTGATCAACACTTGAAGCTCTTTTTCAATATTATGGAGTACTTTGAAATATAATTTGAGGATGTATACATTAAATTGTTTATTCATACTCTAGAAGAAGATGCAAGGACTGGTATAAATCTTTTCCGAATAATTCCATTGATTCTTGGATAGAGATGACAAATGCTTTTAGAATGTAGTATGGTGATAAAATAGACCCGAGGTTTCTTTTATCGAGTTTGAAAATATATAAAAAAGAATCCTAATGAATCGAGTGCATGATTTCAATACAAGATTTAACAAAACATTGACAAAACTACTGTCAATTTGTGGCCATGTCTTGAATCATGTTTGATAAAGTATTTAGATGCATTTGATAAGCAAAATGTTTACTATTTAAGGGATAAGAACCTTGAAAATTTAAGGCAGGCCTTTACCATGGCTCTTCAAATTGAGAACAACATTAAAGAAGTTGGAAAACCTCCTAAAAGAGAGGGTGTTAAACTGATCAACCTGAGAGAAGCCTCAATCAAGTAAGGTCATTTGTGGATCTTTAGGAAGTTGTAAAGACTTTGGCCGGAGTTGTCAAAGAAATATCTTACAAGCTAGCCAAGGTAGAGAAGGGAATTGGACAAGGTTCTCAAGGTCATCATAGGAAACAAGGACAAGAAATATTTACAAATCATCTTAGAAATGATTAGAGGTCTGATGACAAAGGTAAAGGACCCATGGGATCTAGAAAATCCCAAGCTAGGGAAAATAGAGTAGTTCTGATCCTCTAAATTCTAGAGTTGTTGTTGTTGAAGAGACAAATGAAATTGATTGGTGTGACAAATGTTTCTTACCCCACCTACCATGTGAATTAGATCAGAAAGTTGAAGAAGCTGATGATGATGATAACACTAATGATGATGCATGCATGGTGGACTACTCTACAAGCTCACAAAGAAGGAAAACTTCAATTGAAGTAATAAAGGCAAGAACTGCTACAAGTTTTTGGGATTGCATTCACTGTGTACGTCTTCTTCCTCCCTCTCATACTTAGAAATAGATGTGGTAAAATCTTTTGAACTTCCTAATAATGATTTTTAGTACCTAATATCTCTAATGATTAAGAAGTATGATGGAGGAATCCCATCGAGAAGAGGATAGACACATTGTTAATGAATGTTGTTGTTGCCTTAGAAAAAGAGTATAACACAAAAAGTAAAGTTGTCAAAGGGGCAGGGCCTCAAGCAAAACCAAAGACCCTAGTTCTCACCAATGTCCCAAAAGAAACTCCAAAGAAAGATGCATCTGGAAAAGGCCTTGTTATCTCAAGTATAATCGGTGTTCCAACCCATGCCCAAAATGTGAAAAATATTGTGCCATCCGATGAGTTTGTCAATCTTTCTCCAAATGCTTTGCTTTGCCCAAATACATTCCCTATGACATTGCCCAAGTCTTGAGTCAGATCAAGATTTATGTCCCAATTTTGAATTACTTAGGATTCTGAGCAAGAGAAGAAAGCCTTTGAGTATTTGGGGTTGGAAGAAGATAGAAGTGCCCAAGGCTGAAATATAAATAATGTAAACACTCCTCCTCCAACCATTGAGACCTAAAAATCACCAAAGCATTGGAGGAGATAGGTGAACCACCTTAAGTTTACTTGGGAACATCTTTGGTTTAGTCTCAATTAAATGTTGATCCATTTTTACAACAAAGTGATTATTAAGGACAGAATGCTTTGCACAATTGTATGTTTGATTCCAGAGCATCATGCATTGTTATGCCTCTAGAAGTCATGAATGAATTGAACATTAAAGTGAAAAAAACTTATGGCAAGTGTACCGTAATGGATTCTAGAGAGGTACCGGTTGTAGGGTGTGTAAAAGGTTTCGTTGTACAACTTGTAGCTTATCCGGGTAAGAAATTGAAACTTGATGTTGTTATTGTTGATTGCCACTGCCAAATGGGGCATGTTATTATCAAGAAAGTGGGACGTAAGTGTTGGTGGAAGTGTTAAGATGGATATTTATTTCACCACCATTCCAATTGAAGGCAACCTTGTAAATTTGTATGGAGAGATGAAGAAGAAGATCCCAATAATGCTTCTTTTGAAGTGTTGTATGATGATGTAGATGCAAATAACTTTGTTGGGTTTGCTAATGGAAAAGAGCATAAGATTGATCAATGTAAATGTCTTGAACAATTAGGTTTACCGTGGACCTTGTTATTTAATGGAGCTTGTTCCAAGTTTGGAAATGGTGCTAGCATTGTTTTGATTTCTCGAGTCTAGGATTTTTTTTTCTTTCAAACTCAACTTTGAATGCACTGACAACATTTCTGAATATGAAGCACTATTATTGGGTTTGAGAATTACATGGAAATATGGTGTAAAGGATATCATTTTCAAAGGGGATTCAAAACTAATTGTCAAGTAAATTAGAAAATCTGTATGCTACTAAAAATCAAAGAATGAAACAATACAAGCATGCAGTCTGGGATTTGATTGAAATTTTGACTCTTTTAATATTGTGCACCATGATAGAAAGTTTTATGCTACATGCGAGACAAGTTAGTAGTGGTAGGATCTAGATTTGGGAATTATACAGTGTCTCCATTTTGTGAGTATGATGTTGAAATACTAACAAGGCCATCGTCCCTGATAACATTAAAAATTGGCAAGTGTTCGATGATGATGCCCAGGTGAAGCTGTTTTGTAGAACCAAGGTGCATTTGCTGACCAAAATATAGATTGGGAACCAATGGTGTGTGTTGCTGAAGGAAAGGAAACTTTATTTGGAAAAGACATCATCCAATTGAAGACAAACACGATTCCTAGAGGTTTGGTGACACTTGAATAAAACTTTAATAATTTTGAGTGCATTATTAAAAGAAATGTGTTAGTTTCAAGAGATGTGGAAGAGCATGACCTGGGTACAAAGGAAAAACTACATAAAATCTGGTTAGGAAGCAATCTCAACAAGGAAGAGAAGTAGTCCTATGTTTAATTTCTAAAGAAATATCAAGATTGCCTAGCTTGGTCTTACTCTGAGTTGAAGGCATACATGGAAGATTTGTTCCAACATGAAATTCCTCTTCAATCTAATGCCAAGCCTTTCAGGAAAAAATAGAGGCCCATCAATTCGCTCCTTTCTTTGAAGATGTAAGAAGAACTGAAGAAGTTGAGGGATGGAGGGATCATTCAGCCCACAAGGTATTCATCTTAGGTTACAAACCTAGTGCCTGTCAAGAAGAAGAATTGTGATATGAGGTTGTGTGTAGACTTTAGGAACTTGCATAAAGCATCATTGAAAGATAATTACCCTCTTCCAAACATGGAGAATATGCTACAATTGGTAACTGGTTATGAATTGTTATCCACTATGTATGGTTTCTCTGGCTATAATCAAGTTGTTGTGAAGGATTTAGAAAGAATAAAGACTGCATTTACCACTCCTTTGGGAACTTGTGTCTATGTCAAAGGAATACCTTTTGGCTTAATGAATGTTGGAGAAACTTTCCAAAGAGCAATGGATGTAGCATTTGTTGGTTACATTAATGATTTCATTGTTGTTTATCAAGATGATGTAATTGTGTTTTCTAGAAAAATAAATGATCACTTGCAACACTAGGAGAGAATGTTGTTAAGGTGTGAGAGTATGGTATATCGTTGAATCCTAAGAAGTTCCATTTTGGAGTGTAAAGGTAAAGCTTCTTGGTCACATTATATCAAAAGAAGGGGTTATTATTGATCCCAAGAGAGTGGAAGCCATCGACAAGGTTCCAATTCCAAGGACTAAGAAGGGAGTACAGTCCTTCTTTGGACACATAAAATTTATTAGAATATTTGTGTCTAACTTTGTTAAGTTGACCACCCTCATTACTAGCATGCTAAAAAGGACCAAGTTATCAAATGGGAAGAAGCTTACATTCAAGATTTCAATAGGATCAAGGAAGCACTAGAGCATGCCCCTTTTTGGTAGCTCCAAATTACAAGAAGCCTTTTAAAATATTTTCTTTTTGCTTCAAAAACACTATTGCATCTATCTTGTTGCAGAAGAATGATGAAGGGGCTGAGAGAGACCAATTGCTTTTTTCGGTAAGGTATTACAAGGAGCTGAGTTGAAGTACACCATCATGGAGAAGCAAGAATTTACCTTGGTGAAAGCCAAAAAGGTTTTAGACCTTACATCTTGAGCTCTAAAGTTGTTTCTTATGTTCCCCACACCATGGTGAAGAATATATTATCGAGATGGAGGTCTCGAGTAAAAGATGCAGATGGGTGAACAAAGTTATAGTAATATGTCATGGATATCCAAACCATGAAATTGATAAGAGGCTTAGGCCTAGCTAAGCTTATTGGCTTGAGAGCAAATTTCAGACTATTGAGGTAAATGAAGTAGAAGGAGAAAGTGGGGTGGATGTCCTTGAAAATTTGGTAAGCTCTTAATGGTACAAAGATATAATATTTTATCTCAAACATCTATGCTGCCACTGAACATTTGAGTAAAAATCAGAAAATAGCTCTTAAGTTAGCCTCTCAAAAATATATCATTACTGATTTTGGGTTAGCTTGGTAGAACCCGAGGGAGTGCTCTTAAGATGAATTAATGAGGATGAAGCCCCAAAGGTAATTGCTAATCTCCATTGAGGAGTTTTTGGGGGATATTTTGCTGGAAGAGTTACATCACATAAAATATTGAGGGCTGGTTATTGGTGGCCAACTATCTCAAAGATACAACTCTATTGGTTAGGAAATGTGAAAGTTGCCAATGTTTTTCTAGAAGAATGAAAGCTTAGGATCCCTTCCTTTGTAGCATGTGTCAGTTGAAGCCCCATTTAGAAAATGGGGAATGGATTTCATTGGGGAAATTTCTGATCCTTCCAGTGCTGGTCATAAATGGATTCTTGTAGCCATTGATTATTTCACTAAGTGGGTGGAAGCAATCCCCACCAAGAAGGAAACACACCAAGTTATCATGGACTTCATGCTGAATCAAATCATATGTAGATTTGGAGTGCCGACTAAGATTATTGTTGATAATGCCATGAGTTTGAGCCAAACCTTTGGTGGCATGTGTGCAAAGAGTATGGAATAAATTTCACATATGATTCTAACTACAATCACCAAGGAAATGGACAAGCTAAGTCCAAAAAAAAAAATTGTTGAAGATCATTAGAAGAACTTTGGAGTTGAACAAAAATAAGTGGGGTGAGTAATGAATTTTATTGTTTGGGCTGACATAATCAACTTATCAAAAGAGATCTTGGTAAGAACCCATTCTAGTTGGTATATGGAACTCAAGCTTTGTTACCCCTTCATTTGTAATTGTCTTCATTTAAGTTTTTCAAAAATTGAAGATCAGGGGAGTTAGTCCATATGATGCTTGAATCATTCAGATTATTGAGCTAGATGAAGAAAGAAAGGCATCCCATCATGGCATGTGAAGTTCGTAGAGAAAATTTGAAGAAGTTATTTGACAAGAGGGTGACTCAAGAGCTTTCAAAGCATTGGGATCTTATGCTATTATGGGATGGTAGGAATGAAGATAAGGAAAATCATTGTAAATTTGATGCATTGTGGATGGGCCCTTATTCAATTGACATTCGAATTGGTGAAAATACCTTCTTCCTTAAAAGACTTAGACGGGAACTGCTTGAATTTCCTGTTAATGATAGGCATTTGAAACATTTCCTTGATTGATTTCTTAGAATCAAGGTATACTCCATTGTATAGTGTATAGTTATTTGTTTTCATTCTGATTTTGTGTTTTTGTTCGTTCTGGTCCTTGGTGACTTGGTTTTGCTAGTTTCTCGGTTCATTTTTTAGAGGATGGTTATGGTTTCTTTGCTCTGCAAGCTTATTCTTTTATTTCATTTCCGATTATCTATTTTTGGCACTCGGTCTACTATTTTTCTTGTGGCATTCACATGAGGTGCCCATCCCCAGTCGAGCCAATGTTGGTGCTCAATTTGGTCTCACCCCATTTGTCCTTGAAATTCTTCAGTTTGTGGGCTCTGTCATGTTTTCTATCTCCCCGTATTGATGCATGAAAACTTTGTCCTCCATTTGGTTGCCATGATCAGTCCCTTCCTTGGTCGAGCATATTTTAAAATTCAGAATTTGTTTTTTTTTTTCCTCTGTCCATGTGAAAAGAATCAAACTTGGGATAGAATTATGGTTTTTCCTTCCTTCCAATTTCCATAGTCATGTTTTGTTGTCCCTATCATTTTGTCCCAAATATCTATGAAAACGTGATTGGATGTGGCTTGGAAGATCATATTTGGGCCTTATATCATTTCCAAATTCTCTGTCTTGAAAGAAAGATTCATTTTCGGCTCAAATGGTGATTTTCCTGCATTTTATGGTTTGATGGGTGTGTTTTTCCCATCAAATTTATATCTCACCATCTATGAAAACATGGCCCTTTCTGGTTGGATGTGGCTCGTGGGAAATTTGAAAAATATAAGGCTCACTTCAACTCAAAATTTGTCCATGTTGACGGCGAGCGCTCATCGAAAAATTTCCTTTTGGTTTGGCCTTGGAGTTGCGCCTGGGGACACGTGGAGGTTTCGCGCTTGCCTAGACTTAGAATTTTTTTCATGCAACCAATATAGCTTGGGTAGACCATGGACATGTGGAGGGCTAGAACTCATTTGAGGATTCACCTCGGGATCCCACTTTAACAAGTGTGATAGGTAGACATGTGGAGTCTTCCATTGGCTCCGCTCTATACTTAAAATTTCCAAAGAAATTTTGAAAGGCACAGGACACGTGGAGGGACCGCACTGCCTATCTGGGACTGGACCCTAAGTTTTATTTTGAAAAAGTGCTAGGAGGACACTTGGAGGATTCGGATCACTTCTACCTTTGTTTGGACTTTTCAATGGCCAAGGAAAACTGTCTCGAACCCTGGACACATGACACCTTCGTTGATCCTTCAAATTTTTTATACAACTCTGCCACACTGATACACATGGTGAGCCCGCACATGTTTGGGGTCTCGTTATTGGGGACCATCTCAAAGAGTACCATTGAGATACGTGGAGGCTTCCGCTAGATCCTTTTACACTCGATACTTTTCAAAGGCCAAAGGGTATTTTTATTAAGCCTAGTGGCACTTGTGGAAGGCCCGCTTGTTTGGAAACTTTCCCCTATACTTCTCCTTTGCAGTTACACCAAGGAAACACATGGATGGTAATAAAATAAAGTAGAGAAGGGAATAATAAATGGTTGTTGTGAATTATGTCTGTTTTTCTACCATTTTTTCTCCAGGACTCGTGGAGATAAGAATACACACTATTTTTCATCTTATTTTGATGAAATTCCTTGTTGTCTCTATCTGTAAAGTGCCATTAAATGGATTTGGAACTTAATTTGTGAGTTGAAGGATTGTTGAGGTTGATATTTTGAAGTTGGAATTGCTCAGGGAAAAGGATGAAATGATGAAAATTAGAGGAAAAGAAAAGGCGCAAAAGATGAAAAAGGTGTTTCCTCGAGAGCGAAAAGGATTTCCTATCATATCTAGCTATGCAGAGCCTCCGAAAAATGATTAAAGAGGGGATTTA
The DNA here is from genome assembly GCA_018340775.1 of Taxus wallichiana var. yunnanensis. Taxonomy (NCBI): domain Eukaryota; kingdom Viridiplantae; phylum Streptophyta; class Pinopsida; order Cupressales; family Taxaceae; genus Taxus; species Taxus wallichiana. Next base: position 567,886,985 of record CM031236.1, read on the forward strand.
TCACATGACAGAATCAGAATGATTAGAAGGATTGCCAAAAAGTTTTGGCATGGCATCCTAGTCTTTAGTCGAGTGCCTAAGAAACGTGATCAATTCACAATTGGTCCACCTGGTAGCTTTCGGATGCAAATTTGTTAAACATCACTTTCTGAGACAAATTGGTAACAAGAAAAGGTCCCTCAAATATTCTTCTCTTTTGGGGGGAAAATTGAGTGAGTAAAATGTATAAATGTAATGACAATATTCTTGGATATATTCGGGGGTTGAATTCTTAAGATAAAATTTGAGAAAGTCATCTTCCGAGAGACCAATCCGAGATACCTAGTTAATTCCTTCTATGTTATATTTTCTATCATGTTAAGTTGGTTTCAGATGTATAGCCATTGACGAGCATTGAGGTTGCTCTAGAAGCTTTTTTTTTCTTTGATGAATCTAAGCAATTTTGAAATTAATTTGTCTTCAATCTCTAGTAATTTTGTGTCTGCTTTGTTTGAATGTCAAGAAATGGTTTCTTTTGTTCATATTGTAATCTTACATTGAAATCTTTGTGAATTCACACAGGATCTCAACCCTATGACAATTTAGTGGCATTTGCAATTTCATTTCAAGAAGAGCCTTCATCCTATGATGAGATAAACAAATTTAAAATCACTCCATTATCATTTGTTGATAAATATTGTCGTGTTTAATCGAGTCTTTTTAACTCGATCCTTTTTGCTAGATTCTCAAATATTGTGTGAAAACGTTTTGATTTGGGTCTCTATTGAAGCACACCTTATGGTTGAAGGAACGTCTTAACTATTCTAAAGATTTCTATTGTTGAGTTGTCCAGCTTTTGTGAAGTTTCTTAGAGGTGTGGTATAGTCAAATTTATCCTTCTTTATCTCCCACAAAATCATTCAAAAACCATGAATCCATCCTAAAATACCTTAGTTGGCCATGTATATCCACAAAGGAACAAAATCTATTTACTAAAATATGTAAAACAATCGGGATTTAATAATGTCTTCAAGAACCTTAGCCTTGTCTTGAAAGTATCTCCATCTTTTAGAAGTGACAACTCTTAAGAGTTAAATTATGGAGTATTGAGCATATTTTCCAAATGTTTTCTTCATTAAATTTGTTCAAAAGAAGGATATCTCCATCTCCTTCATCAAATAGAGGTTACACTAAGGTTCCTCTCTCTCTAGTTGAAAGGCATGACCTAAAGAAGTGAGGATAGGTCAAATCATCTTGAAGGTGTTATCTATCTCTCCACAAATCTAAGTGACAAAGGGCTAGTTAGATCTCATACCCGGTTACAAAACAACAAACATTATTATCTATATGTCTCTAAGCTCCGTGCCCACTCTGTGATGCTACTAATCTTGAAAGGAAGAAAAAATTTGGATACCAACACCATCTTTAGTAGGATTTTTCAAAACTTATACTATTGAGAAGGTGATTTACCTTTTAAATTACACCTAGTTTATGCCTTCTTAGCGCATGATATTTGATAAACCTATTTTTGATGGTATTTAATATGTGGTCAGTAGAATTTCCAATGAAAAGGTGTTTGGATTGATATATTTCACTTTAATATTTATCAAACCATGCGGGACACAACTGGTCCTTAATATTTGCATAATGGTTTCATTAGAGATTACAGGAAAACATTAATGAATATCTTTAGTATGGACATCATAAACATGTTTCATGTTTAACTCTCTTTATCTTAGGAAATATTTTAAATATATGTTATTTTTAAATTTAATGATTGCTTGGAATTTTATTTACAATTACAAACATATTCTTTGCACGATATGATGTAATATGCTATAGATTCAAGTATAAATTATAAAGGTTGATCTTTTGAGGTTGACCACATTTTCAACATAAGTAAAGAACTACAAAGAATGTCCCTTACATCATGAAAAATTTCCTCTTGAAGGTTTTTGACATAGAGATCTAGAGATAGGAAAAGGTTAATGAAAACATAGTGGGGATCAACATCAATCTTATTAATTGTTTATATTTGAAAAGCATTCATATCAAGTTCTTCTTTAATTGTAAATCATAGAGGTTGAACCTCATTAAAAAATTGTATGTACTACAAGTTGGGTTGCTTTGCATAGAAAATTACTTTGTTTTGTCTTGGTCATTTTCCTTTAGTAACCAAAAATTGCTCTATCATCTAAAAAACAAATTGAATAAACCATCAAATTCCATCCCTAAGGAATATCGAGGCACCAAAAATAAATTAGAAGTGACATCACAAAGTAATAAACTCAAAATACCTACAAATCCATGATTTCCCTCAAAAACTAACTTGTACCCCCTACCACTATGAATAGTAGCAATATTCTCTCACTCTGCATGCACATCATGTATCCAACTGCAATGCCAATAACCATGGATTTCTCCCATCGAACATGAAATTCCTTGCTTTGCCTCTCGACCAAGTTCAAAATCTAATATGTAAGTGAGAAATAAAATAGATGAAAGAAAATATAAATTGATTCCCTTCTTATCAAAGAATACTTCTACAAAATAGAATTTTGGACTTCTTGTGAAGTAGGTGAATCAAATTCTTTTCATCATGTGTACTCAACATCTTTTATTACTACAACTATGTCTAAAAATGACTTTTCATTGACAATATCATCCATAGAATAAATACCCTTAGCCTCAAAATTCCACATAACCGGGAAATAAAATTCAAAAACTACAAAAACCATGGTGTAAATCTATGCACACTATCTAATCATAATATTATTTGGTCCAAAAAAATAAATACAACATGAACCATATAGAGATACATGACTCAAATTCTCACTGGACTAACTAAGCTAACTATGTAATCTTTCTATTCAAAAACTGAAGTGATATGCACCATTTCTTCTTGTACACATTGTGCAAGAAACACGATCCTCCAAAACATGACACTAAACCATGTATGCCCTCTTCTACTTTGTAAGAAATCATGTGTAAACTTGTTGTCATAGATACTGATCACGGTTCACCGACCGAAACTAGTTACCCTCGATTCTTAATGTCATTTATTGAGCGTCGGTCTTTGCTTAGAGCAAACACAACACCACAAATTGGCATAGGTCACCAAACAAGTGCCTACTCGACCAAAGTTGATAGTTGTGTTTAGCCTGTCATTTCAAGAAGCACCCAAATCTTGTATATAAATTTAACAAAAGTAATACATGCAATAAAATTGCATCAAGATGAAATACATCACCTTACAAGCACCAAGATACTCAAATGCATCTTCAATGAAGAACATGCTTCTCGATGGAAACCTCATCTTCGTTTTTGTGCTACTATATTAAGCTTCTCTAATGAAGCTCATGCACCTAACTACACCAAAGGATGCATAATGCTCCTCTATCCCCTACTCATATCTCGCAATCCCAAACATGCATGTGCAACACAAAAATATAAGCACCGCAATACAAAGATAAAAATCCTAGCTCGATGCTTGGATGATCTCGTGTAATCCGACCAACGTGCTTCTACCTCCAAGAACTAGGGACATCTCAGCAAACAAGATACATTCCATGCATATTATTAATTTTAGATTTGTGATTTTCTATTTGAAACTAGGCTTCCCAAGAATCGACGACAATTATCCCAGTAACCAACCACGATCACCCTTCCGACATCGATTGCCACTTAACCAATGCCAAGTCTCTTGTATTATCTAGTAACGTCACAATTTCAGCTTCCACTTGAGATTGAATCTCTTCATGTGATCTTATTATCAGGTTAAACAATCCCTACTATCACCCACTTGTTAGTAAACCATTAAAAATACAATGAAGCAAAACCTTTATTTGAAATAACCAATATTTGATACCGGTTGTTAGGAATTTGGGATTGCGGAATAGTTCTATGATTTAATAAAAACTCAATCATGCACACAAGATCTAAACAATTCCACAAAATCTACATAAGTGGAAGTATAAACTAGAATAACCTAAATAAAAATAAGTACTCACACATAACACAACATGTACCGTGGTTCACCCGATGTGGGCTATATCCACCAAAGATAGAGATCTCATATATATAATATAACAACAATACAAAACAAATATTCAATAGAAGAGTAAAATTCATCTCTCCAACAATATCTCCTCTCCTTCAGATCTCTAAACAAATCTCCATGAGTGCACTACAACTATGCCTCCAAACACCACCAAAAAATCTCACTTAACTTAGAATTACTACATATCTAAACCACTACCAAGTTCTCTTTAGATCTGCGATAAGACCTCTCACATGGGTCTACCAATGTACAATCATGACCATGCATCTAGAAGTAAGTTTGTCTCTCCATCACTACATAACTTTGTGCAAATATGAAGACAACATCCTCTACAATATCTAGATCTACATGGATCAATAATACAATATGATCTCATGGAGCTAGAATACAAGATCTCACCACCATCTCGAATCTACAAAAAGAAAGTTTATGTGCTTTTCATACTATGCAAGCCATTACAATGAGACAATAACTATACAAAGGAAATATAGTAAGAGATATTACCCACTTCTAACCATTTAGATGTACCCGTTATTTCCTTATCGTCCATCTTCTCTCCATTGAAGCTCTATCTTCATGTAACCTATTCTTTCTTTCTCTTCTTCTTCATCATTCTCTCAATCTAGGAGAGTCAAGGATCTAACTTAATCATTTTCCAATTCACTTTCTAACCCTAGATTTCATGCTTATATAGGCATATAAAAACTTAGGGAAAAATAGCCATGCAATTACATCCTTTAAATCAGCTTTAAAAGAAAAGATAGATTAAATTACCGTGAGTTAAATATAAACATTCACGGACGAGGTAACCAACATCCGACCGCGATGTTACCCGATTCGACATGTGTAAACCAACAAGGTGTAAAATAGGCTATATGTGAAGAAATTTACCTCCAGAATTTAAAATCTCCCACTTGGAGATAAATTGATGAACCTCTTTACATGTACCTGTACATCACCATCCTCTACACTCCGTGAAGACCGTTTTATTCTTTCCTTCAACAATTCTCTCAAAAATATAAGACCAGGAAGATCAAACCATCTTCTCAAACCAAGAAGATAAAACCATGACTTACCAAACTTGCACAAAGCTACAACTGATCCGTGACACCAAGCCTCAAGCTCCCACTAAATCATAACACCATACCAATTGTTGGTATTAGGAAATCAAGCCAACCAATCTCCTCATGCAATAAGCCATCATGACTAACACACCTACAAGATCTCCCACTCAAACTAAAGTATGGTGCTTCAACTCCAACCATAACCATACCTATAAAACCAACCATGTTCTTCATCCATCTATCCATGTCTCCATGCAACCAACAATGCAACTATCCAAAGACAAGTCAATACTAGAGTATCAAAAAGCAAAACAAGATCTTGGGTAAAAAACCCTAAATAATTTCTACATGAAATAGTGGGTGATCAATCGAAAAAACCTACATAACTCAAATAAATCAAAACACTCTACTGTAAATCCAACCCTGTATAACAAAATAACATGTCCAAGACATTCATCTATAGATAACATACCTATCAAGGAGTAACAAAGCAACAAGAGGAAATAAAAACATCCTCTACATATGCTCAATGTATCTAAATTGTGCTCATAGGCCTCCATGTGCAAATAAAACATCACGCATCATCATAGACTCGAGAAAACTAGCTCTATCCACATGTGTAAACTCACCTATACATCCATCCATATCACCACTCTTTAGAAGCTCCATGTCTGCCACCAACTAACTCTAAAGATGAATATGAATCCTATGCTCATAAATGTCAATAAAAAAACCATGCTAAACCATGCAACTAATACCAAGTGCAAATACCAGCATACATGTCATCAACATACTACACAAACCAACCAAGATGAAAGCAAAACAAGGGCACCATCTAAAAATGGTAAATAAAAACTATTTTTAAACTCGTAACCAAACTTACCATGGTTTCCTAACTGAACCAAGTCAATGATTGACTGACCATGGTTACTGGGATGACTGACCAAGGTTAATCCTAAATGACACCGGTCTCTGTAACTAGCATATTTTCTCATTTTTCACCCTTTAAACTTTGAAAATTTCTCTATCATCTAAAACCATCTGAATCAACCATCAACTATCATCCCTAAGGAATATTGAGACACCAAAAATTAAATCCGAAGTGAAATCACAAAGCAATAAACTCAAAATACCTGCAAATCCATTATTGCCCTCCAAAACCAACTTGTGCCCCCTATCACTCTAAATAGTAGAAATATTCTCTCACTCTGCATGCACATCATGTATCCAATCCTATAAAGTTAATAACCATGGCTTGCTCCCAATGAACATGAAATTCCACTGTCTACCTCTAAGACCAAGTTTAAAATCTAATATGTAAGTGAGAAATAAAACAGATGAAAGAAAATATAAACCGATTCCCTTCTTATCAAATAATACTTAAACAAAATAGAAGTTTGGACTTCTTGTGAAGTAAGTGAATCAAAATTTTTATTCTTGTTATCAGAATCGTGTCTAAAAATTACTTTTCATTGAGGATATCTTCCTTAGAATGAATACCCTTATCCTCAAGATTCCACACAATTGGGAAATAAAAGTCAAATAACACCAAAAACCATGGTGTAAATCTATGCACACTATCCAATCATAATATCGTTTCTCAAAACAAAACAAATAAAACATGAACCATATAGATATGCCTAACTCAAAGTCTCACTGGAATAACCGAGCTAACTCTATCCTCTTTCGATCCAAAAACTAAAGTGATTTGCACCATTTCTTCCTGTACACACTATGCAAGAAACTCGATCCCGCAAAACAGACTTTGAACCATCCATTCCCTCTTCTATTGTAAGAAACCCAATGAAAACTCATTTTTATAGAGACCGACCACGGTTTGTTGATAGTACGGTTACTCTATGTGATCGAGGTCGGTTCGATTGATTGGCGTCGATGTCTTTGGAGCAAACATAATACCGAAAATTAGCAAAGGTCACCAAACCAAGTGCCTAATATGAACAAATCCGATAGTTGTGTAAAGCTTGTCATTTCAAGAAGCACCCAAATCTTGAAAAAAACTTAACAACAATAATACATGCAATAAAAATGCATCAAGATGAAATACATCACCTTACCAAGACCTTGAGATACTCAACCACATCTTTAACTTAAGAGCATGATTCTTTGATGGAAACCCTGTCTTCATTCTTTGGTACTATATTCAGCTTCTCTAATAAATCCCATGCATCTAAATGCATGAAAGGATGCATAACTTGTCCTCTATCCCATACTCATCTCTCGCATTCCCAAACATGCATGTGCAACTAAAATAATATAAGCACTTTGTAATACCAAGATAAAACCATATCTCAATAAAACAGATCTTTAATTTGACCAACATGTGTATGCCTCTAAGAACTAGGGACATCTCAAAAACAAGATACATTCCATGTATCTTCTTAATTCTTCGATATGTGATTTTACTGTTTGAATTTAGGGGTCCTAGTAAACGACCACATCACCTGTAACCGACCATGGTTCCTTAGAATCGACCATGGTTACCCCGCCGATGTCGGTTTCCACTTAACCAACACTAGTTACTGTATTTTCTAGCAACCTCACATTTATAGCTTCCACTTGATATTGAATCTCTTCATGTGATCCTATTATTAGAAAAAAAAATCCTTGTTATCATCCACCTGTTAGTAAACCACTAACAATATACTGAAGCAAAACCTTGCTCTGAAATAACCAAGCTTTGATACCAGTTGTTGGGAATTTGGGACTGTGGAATAGTGTTATGATTTAATAACAAACTCAATCTTGCACACAAGATCTAATAAATTTCCAAAATCTATAGCAGTGAAAATATAAACTAGAATAATCTAAATCAAAACAAAGTAGACATACATAACACAACATGTATGGTGGTTCACCCAATGTGGGTTACTTCCACCAAAGATAGAAATCTCATATATATAATATAAAAAGAGTACAAATCAACTCTTCAATATAAGAATACAATCCATCTCTCCAAGAGTATCTCCTCTCCTACAGATCTCTAAACAGATCTCCATCGGTGTACTACGATTGTGCCTCCAAACACAACAAACATATCTCACATAACCCGGAACTACTACATCTCCGAGCTAATACCAAATTCTATGTGGGTATGTGATAAGACCTCTTGCATGGGTCTACCAATGTGCACCCATGAATGTAAACCAAGAAGTAATTTTGTCTCTCCATCATTGGATAACCTGTGCAAACATAAAGACAACCTCCTCTACAATATATAGATCTACATGGATCAACAATACAATATGATCTCATGGATCTACAATACAAGATCTCACCAACATGTGGATCTATAAGAAGAAACTATATGTGATTTTAATACTATGTAAGCCATTACAATGAGAGAATAACTATACAAAAGAAATAACGTAGAATATGTTACCCTCTTCTCACCTTTCATATGTACCTATTATTTCCTTCTATCCAACTTCTCTCCATTGAAGCTCTATCTTCATGTAACCTATTCCTTTTTGCTCTGCTTCTTCATCATTCTCTCAATCTAGGAGAATCAAGGATCTAACTCAATCCTTTTCAAATTCACTTTCTAAACCTAACTTCCATGCTTATATAGGCATATAAAAACTTAGGGCACAATAGCCATGTAATTACATCCTTTAAATCAGATTTAAAATAAAATCTAGATTAAATTCCCATGAGTTAAATATAAACTTTCACGCACAGTGTATCCGGTGACGGTTACGACGACAAGAAATTTTCCTAACCGGTGGCGGTTACCCTAATCGGCGACCAATTTCTAACCCGTGATGGTTAACCTGATGTGAAATGGTTGCACGACCGGAGACGGTTACCCTACATTGACGATGGTTACTTGTGTAAACTAGCAAGTTGTAAAATATGCTATACGTGAAGCAATTCACTCCACAACGTGACATAATTTAGAGTATTTGGGGTTAATTGTTTTCATTGCTATTGTTGCATTTTTGGAAAATTGGATTTGGTTCTTTCTTTGAGATTTTGGGAGTTACTTTTTGGGGGTTTTTCTTGGAGTGAAACTTTTGGTGTGAAGATTGGAAGCTTTGCAATGCAAAGGTAGGGTATTAACTCATTGTTTTATTATTGTATATGTTTTGATTAAGAAATATGTGATTGTTTGAGTGAATGTTTTGTGTGTTGTGAATTTATTAGGGAGAACTAAATGAAGTTATTTTGTGGAGGAAAAAGGGAGTTAGTGAGGAAAATGTGAAGGGAGTGTGGGAGAGGTGCTCCACCTATGTGGAGGAAAAAGGTTTCTATGTTATTCTTGCATTTGAATAGGGAGAAATAAGGTGTTGTGTGTGATTTTGATAGTGCACTTTGGAGGTATTGGGTGGACCCTCTTCCCACATGGGAGGCATAAGGAGAAGACTCCATATTCTTGTCTCCGCTTTTTACTTACGATTAAGCCTTCGTGATTCGAGGAAAATGTTAATCTTTCTATGTTCTTGTTCTTGAAAGGAATGCAAAAATAGTCCGTTGTTGAAATTTCTTGAAAGATTGATTGAGTGTTAAATATATTGCATGAGTGTTGAAAAGATGTATGTGTGTTATTATGGAATGCATTATAATTGTGAAGTTGTCAAAGTTTCAAACATTCCTTATTGTTGTATGGTTGGGGCTCGGGGACCAATACGAAAGATGGTTTCTCCTCCTTATTGAAAATAAAGGTTAGGTGGAGAGCATCACCTACTCTCCTTTCCTTGTATTGTAATTTGAAATTGAAGAGATGAAAGAGTGCAAAGTTGAAGCTTGGAGGATGATCTTGAAAAGAAGACTTTTGTATTTGAGCCTAATGGAAGAATCCTATTTTTGTAAAGTTGGCCATGTTGTTTCCACTTAGGGTGGAAGGCTTGTAAATCTTGTATTTTAAAAAGGAGAGTTCTTGTAAATTTTTATTTATCAAAGCTTATATTATTGAAAGAATTTTTTTGGAATTGTATTGAAATGGAAATGTTTATTTCAAATTTAGATTTTAACTCAAAATTTGTATTATGTATTCATTTATAAAAATGGTTTTCTTGTATGAATAATATATGTGATTTCCCTTTTAGTATTGTTGTCAAACTTGATTTAAAAAGGAGCAAGAAGAAGTTTCATTTAAATATGTTATAATTTCATTCTCTTCAAATGAATATGTAAAAAGGAGTGATTTGAGTTGTGGTTGTTAGAGGCGTCTCATACCCTAGGAAACCTAGGCGGTTGCCTAGGGTGCAAAATGGGAAGGGGCGCCATAGTTTGTAAAAAAATTTGTAGGTCGACTTTCCGGAAGTCGGCTCTGCCATAGTTTGTAAAAAATTTAAAATAAATAACCACCGGTGCCATTCAAGAATCACATATATAATATAAACAAAGGTAATTCATTAAAGGAAAAATATTGGTTTATGTGACATGAGAAGTAGCGAATCGAAATAACTTGATCAAGTTCAAGTTTCCAAGTCATAAATTTCAATTTCCATATTCATAAATTGAAACACGTTTTGCATGGTATTTGGTAAGTGGGCGTGAGTCTATGAACAATCAACATATATTAACTATCAATTAATCCAAAATACTAAACACGCATTGAATTTATTTATTTTTAAATAAAAATGGATTTTAATATTTTGCATTTCGGATGGAAAGCCACAACATGCCTAAATTATAAATATTGATTTTATTAATTTTCTTTCTAAATAATAAGCTGCTATATTCAAATGCCTTTATTTATGTTGTTTTATACTAATTTAGTCCATTTGTTTGTTTTATATTAATTTAGTCCATTTGTTTGTGTATACTTAATTAAGTATAAAATATGTACTTTTTTTTATAGCCTTTGAGGTGTACAATCAATCTTTCTTTCTTTTCTAATTTGGAGACATGTTTCATGATATAATTTATTTGGTTTTTATATCTTGGGTTTCAATGATCTTAATATTTATATCGACTCACTCTCATTTTTATCAAAAGGTTTTTTTTTTTTTCTTTTTAAAATTATATAGTTATTGAACAATATAACCATTATTCTCTATTATTAGGTTAAGGGTTCAAATCATTTTAGTTTGAGTTGACAATGAGCAATTTCATTTTGACAGGATAGAAAATACTAAATCGGTAGGTGTTAGGCACGGTAGCCTTTATAGCTTTAATTGAGTGTGTTAAAAGTTATACTATAATTGTTTTAAAAACATGAACAAGCAGGTAGGTAGATGGTCTGAGGAGGAGGGGGAGGGGGCACATGCTCCGAGTATTGTCTATGGCATTTCAAAAAAACCTTAATTCGGCCCAGTGGTTGTAGTCAAATTTTAAGTAGATGTTTAAGGAAGAATTGAACATACATTTGCTTTGTGTTTTTACTAAATAACCTCTTTCAAGTGGATTACAATTTAGTGAAATATTACTATTGTGGCTATAAGTGTACAAAAATAATAATAACCAATGTAAATACCTATAGGAATTTAAATCATAAAGAAAATTTATTTCTAACACTCTTCTCCTATTTTGCATTGTAAAAATAGAAAGAACAATACTTTGACTACCCCATATACAAATGTACATTGATCTATAACAATGTTATATACTTGTGTCCATATTCATATTCCTTATTTTATTAAAAAAATCCACCTAACTTATATGTGGAAATTAAAATAAAACTAAACAAAAATATATACAATAATAAATATATAAATTTATGTATGAAATGTATAGTTAAATGAATCTTAATGATATGCATTATATATATATATAAAATAAATAAAATATTATTAAATAAAACAAGGGTTCGGTTATGTGCTTTATGTAAAACAAACTATATTTATATAAAAAGAGATTGTATTATGGTTTAGGCCATATGGCGACGACCAATCTAAAATAATAATAAAAATTATTAGTGGGGAGAGCGGGGCGGGTGGGGAGAGGGGATGTTGGGGACAACGCCCTACCCTAATCCATTTTAAACTATGAATGGGGGTGGGGGTGCCGCCCCCACCCATATGCATTAGATAACCCTTAACATACAAATTCAACCACCCAACTCTTTTAGCATGGCGGCCATCACACTGAGAACCTTGATTCTATAGGTTCGAGGCACATTCTTAATAAATATTAAAGGATATTAATGTGTGTGTGTGTGTGTGTGTGTGTGTGTGTGTGTGTGTGTGTGTGTGTGTGTGTGTGTGTGTGTGTGTGTGTGTGTGTGTGTGTGTGTGTGTGTGTGTGTGTGTGAACTGCTATTTAAAATGGACACTATCATATTCGGATCACGGATTTTAATATGGAAATTCTATGTTATTCAAATTATATATATATGCACAAGAGTAGACTCTCAAACTTGCGTATATCCAGATTTAAGCAATATAAAAATAGAGGTAAATGAAAACCATAATAATTTTTTGAGAGAAACTCAAAAATAAATTTATACTCTATTAATGGAAAACCCTAGTAGAGGATGTAAAAAAGAGATCATCCGGAGGGTTGTGTGTATATCCATCCATAAGAAAACAACAAATCTCCATAACCTCTTGCAAGCTCTGTGGCCTCCATCCTTAACCTACAAAACCAAAAATAGTGCAAATGAGAGGTTAGTGAAAGTAAAAGTGAATAAAAGAAAAATCATAATGTTTTTAGGAAATCTATATCTAAGGGATCTAATAGATTAAGTCCTAGGGATGAGAATGAATCCTACAACATTTTAAGTTGTGGCTTTTTGTGGGAATGAGTTTTTAAAAATAAAGTGAATGGGGCTTTAAATAATGGGGCCACCTAAGGGGTTGAATATGTTTTTAAATTTAGGACATTTAAATTTGGTTTTGGGAGTCAAGTTTCCCATGGGGTATCTTTCTTAATTAAAATTAAATAAGGGGTTAAAAGGGACAAGTGTAAATGTGAAAATCAAAATAAATAAATTAATGATGTGGCCTAGGTATTAATTTCCTCGGTGGGTAAGATTGACTTAACTTAATGAATAATTAGAAAATTTATTAAGGACAAGGTAGATAAATAAGACTCTCATTTTATTCATAGAAAGTAATTAATCGCGAATGATTTTCCACCTTGCAGCTATAAAAAAATCCTGTAAATTTTTCCATAAACAATTAATAGTATTTGATAAGTTTTTGGTGCGTAAAATTTGGGCGTTGCCCACTGCACTGCTTTGGAGTTCAGGAGTTATGTTGGGACTTTTGGCTCGATTTGAATTTACTTTCTATGACCATCATTAATGTGGATCAAATCACGGATTTGGGTGGATTATTGGTGATCGATTGTGGGATAGATAGATAGCTTGTGGTGGTCCTCGATGGTAATGAAAATCTGGCCAAGGCGGGTCAGGCGGATCCTAGAGGAGCTAGAGGTGGTTGGAATATAGTCCAACCAAGCTTTTCTCAGCTCGTATTATCTTAGGAGTCACTCCCTAGGGGAGCTCTGCATGTTGTTATTGATGATCTAAGTCAAGCCCTTTTGACTTGTCTTTTTGTCTCTAGGTCATCCTGGTTTATCTGGATCTTTCCTTTTCAGTCTCTAACTTTGAGTGTTCCTTGTGTTCTTGGTCATCTTTTTGCTACTGCGCAGAGGTTTCATCTTGGTCGATTAATGATATATATTTTCTCCATTTATCAAAAGGTTGATAAATATGCATATAATGTGGATAAGGAGGAAGTGCCTCTCCTCCTCAAAAGTAGCATGTGAAACTCAAAAGTAAGAATGATTCAAATACTTTGGTTGTGATAAAAGACACACCATGTACATTAAGGATGTAAAGTTTCAAGGATCGGAGTTTAAGTGATGATTCCAATCAAGAATATTCAAATTGAAAATCCAAACATGGAAAAGGATTGGATAGTTGCGAATCAGAAAAAGAAAGGGACTATCTCTCCCCTTAAGATGCACTTAAGATCCAATGGGAAGGGGTAAAAGAAATGAGATAGATGATGGTTGGGTATGTTGTTAGTTGTTGGTTTGTTGTTTGTTACGTTGTTGGTTTTTTTGTTTTGTTTTTTTGTGTTGTGCCATTGGAAGAAGAAGCTTATTTTTTCCTAAATGTAATATATTTGTCTCCACTCTTGTATAGGGTAGGGTCCCTTTAACTCTCTTTTACCCATAATAAAAATATCGCCGGATTTTTGGTCTCCTCAAAACCAAATAGTTACCTAATCTAAAAAAGTATGAAACTTTGAAACAATATAATCTTTTATACTAGTCAAGAAGACAATTACATATTCATGCAAAATTTATTATAATCCTTGTTCCTTATAATAAATATTTTGCAATAATCACTAGTGAATGTAATTCCCATTACTCTAGATTAATTAATCTATTACAATTATAAGATTCCATTTGAATCAAACTTGGTCGCTAGAAAATGGAGCTTTAACATAAATGCATAGAGACTCATCACTATGATTCTTACTAATTTTAGTTTTTTTCTTTTCCTTTTCTAATTTTTTGCTCTTCTTCTTTCATAATTTTTCTCATATATTTATTTTTGTCTTTATTCGTAGAATGTGATTGGATAATTTAAGATACATTTGGGCGATTCCTTAACTCGATCAAATAATTGTTTATTAAAGCTATTTTTATTATTATATAAGGTAAGAAAACATGGACTATGGCTCCTAGAAGCCTTAAAACTTCAAATACAAAATGAGAGACAAAGGAGAAAAAGATAAAGTGATGAGGAATAAAATAAATGACTTTTATCATGATAGTAAAAAAAGATAAACAAAAGCTAATGTTTGAAGCTATAGATTAGTCAAGGAGACTTGACTTGACTCAAAGATAGAGAAAAACATTAAAACTCGCTCTGGGAGCCACAAAATAATGACTTTGCATAACATATTTATGTTTCTTATGATGGAACTTAGTCCACCCATCACTATCATTCTTGGAGGTCAAAGATCCTATCATATATCCATCTCCAATCCCGAGGATCACCTCCAAATTTCAATCCAAAAATCCATTGACCTTTTACCAAGTGAAGGGATCTTACCTCCATACCAACAATCATCATCCTAATACGTGGAACATCAATGGAAAAGAACTTTCAAAATTATGCCAACATTCTCAGAGTGCCCACTTCCCTTGACACCTTTTTTTATTATTGGTTTGATATCTTTATCATCTGCATTATTGATATATTATAGATTTTTGATTTATCATGTTAGTAGATATTAGAAATACGGAACTTTTTGTTGATTCAATTCGTATATGATGCATATGGACCTTTAGAGACTTTTGATGTTGATATTGATATATTGTCGACATGGTTATTTATCTATATTTCTGACATGTGATATATTTAGTCATATTGAGTAAACCTTTGATAATTGGATTAATGTTGTGATTGTTTTGACATGGATGAAATGTGGAATAGAAATGTGCTAGAAATTGTAAGTGATATCGTATTTGCATAGACGGTATTGATTCGTACATAGTTGATTTTAGATTTATATCATATATTTTGGCATGGATGTTTTAATGCAGCCACAAGGCCGAATGAGGTATTCTCTGTTTTGCAGGTATATTATATTCACAACAACATCAGGGGATTGGAGACCAACCACATCGAGAATTCAACTAGGGTCACCATGGAAACATGTAATTGTGTGTGTGTTAGAAATATTTGTTAAGGGGAAAATTGTGACCAAGGGTTCATCGTTGTCTTGTTTTAATTTCCTTCTTTTATAATGTTAGTATGTGTTTTCTTTTAGCAAAGTGAAATCTACTTGTTTTATCATTTAAATTTTTGGATAAATGTTTACCCTTTTTTATCCATGGGTTGTAGTGCCTTAATTAAGCTGAATTAAATTTTTCCTAAACTAATTAAAGATGTGACCAAAAAGGAGTTCATTTATTAGACTTGATTTACTCTTGGATTTTGTGTTGAGTGTAGCACACTCTACCCTTCATGGGAAACTCGAATTTGGCCTTAGAGGCCAAATTTGAAAGCTAGTGGGACAATTCAAACTTGTCCCACACCTCTTAAATACCTATGCCAACCCTACCTATGGGTTGGGGTCAAATTTAAGCCCTATTAGGTGTTTTGGGAAGATAAAAAAGGTGAAATGTTAATTGCACTTTATTTCAAATATTAAATTTTATCGTTTGGGGAAGTGGGCTTAGATGGAGTGTGTAAGTTTCTTGTCATTCCTTCAACCACATAGTAATTGTGCATTGGAATATGAGGTCAAACTCGACCAAGTGATATGGAGTTGAGAGGAAATGAGGTGGCATCCTACTTGGAGCCATATCATCCCCCTCTCCTTTATCTATTTATTGAAATAATTTTACTTGTTTGGGGGTTACTTGATCATTTTAGTCTCTTGAATTTTTAGAGAGTGAGAGTATTGTTGGAGAGAGCTTGTGGATTGTTGGAGTTTGGTGGATGCTTGGTTGGTTTTTGGAGGAACTTGGAACTTCATTCTTGGAACAATATCTACTACGGAGAGGTAGGAGCTTCACCTTGTTTAATTTATGTCTTTTATTATGTGTTTATATGTTGTGTTAAGTGTTGTTTCCATTTTGAATGATTATTGGGTGTGGGTAGATTGCTATGTTTTGGAGTAGGAGGAGACTATGGGAGTTTTCATGTAGGGAGGCATAAGAGTTTACCCTTTTGTGGAGGAGTTTGGGTTGGGTGCCCCACCTTGTTTGAGAATGCTTGCATTTCCTTTTGTTTTTGTTATGAGGAGGCATAAGAGTTTATGGAGGTATAATGTGTACTTGAGGGAGGCATAAGAGTTTGTATGGGATTTTTGATATGCATTGGAGGCTTTTAGGTGGGCACCCATTCCCATTTTGAGGCATAAGTGGCCTCCCCATAGGTCTTATTCTTTTGGCTTTCTTGATAAGCCTTGTTATGTTGTTGTTTTGTTGTTTCTTCTTGCTTTGAGTTATTGTTTGTGTTTGAATGTGAATGGAATGGATGTGAAACTATTTTTGAAGTATTGTGGAAGCTTGTAGTTGCCATGAGTTGAAATCTTCTCCCATTGTAATGTGGTTGGTGCTCGGGGGCAATGGAGAGGATGGCTTCTCCTCTCCATTGGATATCTTGGTTGGGTGGAGAGGGTTGCCTCTCCCCTCATTTTGTTGTGAATCAAGAAAATTATTAGAGGAGTGATCTTATTGGTGTTTGGAGATTGGGAGTATTGTTGGTGAGCATGTGAAACTTCCTTAGTATTTTTACCCGGTTAGAGTGGAAGAAATTGTAATAATGTATTTCATTCTTTTATTTACATTTTTGTATGATTTCCCACATCAAGTGGAGAAATTGTAATGATTTTGGATCTTAAGAGAATGTGTTGCTAATTTGGATTCTTGCATACTGTGATTTATTACATGGGACAACAAATATTGTACTTGTGTGTTTGCTGATGTGACGACAAATTGTCGTATACTTGCTAAACTCTCTTTGCTGATTGACAGCATACCTTGAATCAATTCCATTGATTCAAGTATGCTGAGGTCCTCTTGTGATTTCTGTGTCGATTCACACTTGAACCGGACTGAGATTGTTATGAACGTGCAGCGCCTGATTGCAGGTGTGAACAGCTAGCACGTGGATGCCAACGACAGGGGTTCGATTCTTGAACCCTGTACTGTCGAATTTGGGACCTCGTGAGGCAAGAAATGCCTGGACACGGGTGGCCTTGGCACGCGATCCAAAGGACGGAACGTCCTGCTCTGCATTAACGTGAATGTTAGTAGGGAGGCTGGATGGAAGTTAGTGTTAGTGTTAGTGGTTAGTGGTTAGTATGAATTAAAAACCTAAACTAATCCTAAGTCCTAACATGCATCCTACACTACTATCCTAAGTGGATTTTTAAATTAAAAAAAAAAAAAGGGGAAAATAAAACCTAAGGCTAAACTAAGACCTAGGTTGAATGATTTATGCAACCTAAACTAATCCTAATCTAAGGGGTGCGCAGACCCTTGGGAGGAAAGGGATAAGGATGAAGGAAGGGCATTCATTGGCATTTAATAGGTAGTCCATACGTGGACAGCGCCAGTTTTGGCGGGGCAGGTAAGAATTAGAGGCATCTATTTAGAAATAGAGCCAAATTCAGTTTGCATGGAAATTTTGAAATTTAAAGTTCGCCAACCCAAGTGGCGGTGGCGTGGGAAGTAAGGTAAAAGGAAGAGCCTTTAATGCATTGATTGTTTTCGGTCCTCGCGACCAGCTCGCCTTGGAAACAGCATGAGGGAATTTGATTTTTCATTGTTCGATTTGGTTTTGGCCGAAGTTGCTCTGCATTTGGTTTTTTGTGGTTCAGTCGAACCAGCTCTTGGCATTTGACATTTTCTTGGGGATTTGGAGGCTGTTGTTAAGCCTGAAGAAGGAAGGAAGTGTTGGAGAGTTTGTGCTGTCGCTGTGGAAGGAAAAACGCGGCAAACGAAGTTTTCTTCGAGTTCTGGAAGAAAGATTACAGGCATGTTAAGCCCTTCTCTTTAAAAATCCTTGCTTTGATTAAGTGTTTCATTAAAACAACCCTGCTCTTGGGTTTGGATTTCGTGATTGCTGTTGAGTCGATTTGACTTGGATTTTGTTGGTTTTTGCTTTCTTTCTTTGGGAAATGATATGATGAATCGTTCTGGTTGCTCGGTTTTGATTTGTATTTGTTCGAATCAAATTGGAAATGAATTATTGTATTGGGTATTGACTGTATGGAGGTTGGAAATAGATATTTCTTCTTCTTATTCGTGTTGTTGAATTGGAATGGAGCATTTGTTTAATTGTTTCCTTATAGTGTAATCATTTCTTTTCTGTTGTGCTTGGAAGGCTGCTTTGCATATAAAAAGAAAATGGAAATGGGTCATGTTATGTTGCCATGATTTGGGTTACCTTCTTACTTTTTGTCATTTTGGAAATAATGGGGTAAAGTCGTTCCCTTCTTTGTTGTGATTAATCTGACCTTGCATTTTGATTGGTTGGAAACACTTCCCGACGTCTGTTGGTTTGTTGATGTATGGTGTTTAAAATAGATGTTTTTCTTTATTGAGTTTTTCGCGATGTTTGAAAGTAGAAGAAGTCGTAATGTCGTTCTTTTTGTTGTATGCTGCCTTTGTCATTGCATGTAAATGGAGGTTGAATATGGTTGGGTTGTTGCCATAATTTGGGTTCGTTGACCCTTGCTTTGATTCTTTTCTTTTGAAATGATAGGGAATCATTTTTTTCTTGTGTTTAAGCGCCTTGCTCTTCTTGCATGGAACTCCTCCATGTTGTGCCTTTTTTATTGACTTAATATGAAAATGTGAATGGTTATTCTTGTGAAATAGAATGTGGGCAGTAAAAGTGTGGGTTTTTTTATTCTTTGTATTATTGTTTTTTGTCATCATCTGAACTTGTGTTATAATTGTATGGTTTTATGAGTTGCATGAGGTCATTTCTATAATGAAAATTCCTTTTACAAGAGGAAATAGATCTTCTCTCTTCTCTTTGTGTTTGATTAGGATGAAGACAACATTCAATTTTGTCTGAATATAGGAAGTTGCCTTGGGAAAAGAAAAGATAACACATTATTGACTGTTCTTTCCTTTCTTGCTTAAAAGAGATAAGACTTCTCTCTTCCTTCTGCTGTTTCGAATTATGAGGAAATGGCATCTTGTATTTTAAAAGGAATGGGCATTAGACTTTTATATGAGTGTTCTTGGGAATTGGAAAAGAAATAGCTTTCCTTCTGAAATTATAATGAATAAAGGTGATCTTGCTAGGAAAGTATGATGATTAGTTATGTTGAACAATGCTAAACGGTCTTTGAGAATGGACTGTTTTGGTGGTTACGAATTAGCTTTGAATTGCTGGGCAAGGATTACATGCAATGAAATTTTGTCATGCAATGGGAGTTGTCTTGACTGTACTAGGTTCATGTTTTGCCACCCTGTACGGTTATTTTGCTAAAGGTAATGACATCTGATTTTGCATTCTGGAAGTTGTGCATACTGTTATGAAACTGGAAAATGGATTGGGTAGAATCATTGTTGGAAGGAAATCCTCCTTCTGCCTGTTGTTCTCACTTGGTGAAATTCATAGTCATGAGAACATTGGACTTGCTGTAGGTAACAACAATGAATAATATGTTATTTTGAACGGGATACGTTCATAGGATTATGAATTGATGTGATTTATTGATTGCGCATGATGAATAATTGTTTGTTTGGTTAATGATACGATGAAAGAAATATGGTTCCTTATATTATGGTAAATATAAGGTATGCAGCCTTATATTGTTTGATCTTGGATGTACATAATGTTGTACTAACCTGTTTCGGATCTTTACATGAGTCTGACTCAAATGAAGTATGGATATGGATGATGAATTCTTCCTGTTTTCATTTTAAAGCTGATTATAAATGAAATTATTCTTGCTGCCGGAAAGTGAATTCCGAATGGATTTTGTAAGTTTCACTCTGAACTGTTATTTTGATTTGTCTTCGTTTGGATTCCACTATTAGGACAGTCATGTGGAAAGAAATAGAGATATGAATGAATGACTTGGGAAAATGATCTTTTCTTCTTTCATTCAGTTGGAAATCTGGAATTCGTGAATAATGAATTTTATAGTGCTTAGATGGGAGCAACTATATGCATTGTTGTTCGCTTTCTTGTCTGTACTTGATTGCTTGGATTCTAATATGACGCATGAACTGAAAAGAAAGTAAGGGAATTACATTTCAGTTGGTTTCGTCCTTTGCATTCATTATTATTGAAAGGCGTGAAAAGGGTAACAGTGTGTTATATCTGTTGTAAGTTACTTGTATTCCTAACTTTTCAAATATTGTGAATTGATACTTGTAACGATTATGTGGAACCGGGACAGCAGTCCCTTGGCTGATTGTGATAATATTTTGATAGTACAGTTAGTTGTTGATCTTTCTTTTGTGCCTATTTCATGATTGATGTTTTACTGTCGTTTCATAAAAGCAGGGTTCTTTTATTGAAACAGTTAGTTGAAGCATCTTATTTTAAGGATAAGTGCTTAATATGCTCAGTTCATTGAACTGACCCGTGCAATTCATTTTGCAGATGGAATTTGATTAGAATGAAGACTTGGCTGTTTTCTGATGCTTTTTGATTTGATAATGACATGTAATTGTTGCTTTTATTCCTCTTCGAGGAATTGTGAAAAGAAGAAAATATATTCTTCTGTCCATGAGTTGTATGGATGTTTTGTATAAACTATGCCCAATCAGCTGGATTGGCAAATGTACAAATTATGACTTGAAATATTGAATACAATTACAAGTGTGATATTTTCAATAATTATATCAGTTTGATATTGTTGTTTAAATTGGGAATATGATGTTATTTCTTGATTTGGAATTGTTTCATTGTCCTTGGATGGATGTTGAATTGAAACTGATATCTATTCTTACTTAAATGCAACTTTTAAGTTGAAAAATGCAATTAGTTCATACTTGGGTAAAGATGAATTTTTAATTGACATTAAAAAGGATTAAGAAGAATATGATTCCATAATCGGAAGGTATTCAGGATTAGCTTAGGAGCTAAGGAATATCAATCAACTTCGGAGTAATCGAACTTCGCTTTCGAACTCCATTAATGATCCCGTTTGATAAATTCAGAATAAAGGATATAGGATAAATATATCCATAACTAATGGACCTTAACTATATAACGTTAAGGAGAACAAATGAATACATTTCTTGGGAATTAGGCCTCGTTTAAGCGACGTCTAATAAGTTAGAATTCTGAATCTTGTTGCAGTTGGAAAATCTTGGCTAAGTTTAATAGGTTAAACTTATCACGTCCGTCGGTACGGACTGCTTAATCCAATGATTAAGAAATAAACCAAGTAAGGAAATGTAGCCCTTCGATACGAAGGAGAAGATACATAGGAAAACTAATGGATGGTTTAGTCCCTCTTAGTTATATCAACCGCATGCGGAAGCGAGGATCGAGGATCACATGAATGTTGAAAGTTGATTTTAATTATTAATTCGTGGCTAAGTCACTTGAGCAGGATGTGTATTCTCGATGGGTGGATTCTGCAGGACATTGGCATACGCCAGCTACAGCAAGGTGTCTTCATGAAGACGGGGTCTTCATGACGACACAATGTTGCAGCTGACATATAGCAATGCCCTCCCGAATTAAAACATTTAGAATACATAGGCTGAATGTGTAACTCTTAGCAGGGGATAGAGTATGATCAGATATACGGAGTGACTCCGGAATACTAAAGATAATTAGACACACGGAGTCGTGGGGTAACGACACCGTATGTCTGCGTATCTTTAGTTATCAGGAGTGCCTTCTTATATTCGTTCATATTCTAATTGGAAAAATTGAGAGTCTAAAACTGATCTTAAACGATGATGACTGGTAGGAACCAGGAAAGACCATTCTAGATAACAGGTGAAGTGAAGTGAAGGACGTATTCCGTAGATGTGTATCACATCCAGGAATATGATCATGCAAAGCATGTGAAAATCTTTGGCCAAAGTATCGCAATTGCGTTGGTTGCGTTGTCCTTATCACTTAATTTAAGATGCAGGATGTCAGATGAATATCAGTAACAGATATTCAGATAGGCTTCTTAAATGGATCACTTCGATAACCGGGGAAGGTTATGAGAATAGGTATATATAATATACTATGCATAAACAAACATGAAGGATCGGTTGTTGCCGAGTCATGAACATGAAGGATCGGTTGTTGCCGAGTCATGAAATGAAGGATCGTTGAAACTCCGAGCCATGAAAATGGAAGATCGGTAGTTCCTCGAGTCATTTACAGCAGCATATAGAATCTGTTATAAGATTGAATGGCATTGAATGTGTGTTCCATATTGTAAATATGCGAACAGGGAACTTTCGTTTTAAAAAGGAATTGTGTGATCCAAACTGTGTTGTTTGGGCAGAGAACAATTATTAAAACTTGAACGTGTGTTTGAATTTTATAATTCATAACAGTGAACGTTATCAAAAAAAAAAAAAATTCCCTTGTTCTGGTATTTTAAAATGGGGATGTTACATCTTGGTATCAGAGCTGAAGGTTGCAGCTCTTGGACCTAATGAGTCCACGATATTAATAAAGTTTACATTTTCTTATTGAACAGAAAATGGTCAGGACAAGAGGGAATGCTGCGAATAACCCGTTGCAGGGTGGAGAAGCAGCAACTGCCCAAAAGCTGGATGAAATCCTTGCTGCCCTACTTGATACGAGGGATCGTTTGACTGTACTGGAACAACAGTCAATGGGCAATGAAGAGGAGGGGAATGAAGCTGAAATAAATGATCAGCTGCCTCCTGTGGACAACATCAACGGAGGGAATCCGGGTGTTGATGATAATAATGTAATTGCTCCTAATCCCCCTGAAAATAAGAGGGCAAGATTAGCAGCTGAACTTACAAATGATATAAAGAGAATAAGTCCTCCAAAGTTTGATGGAACAACTCTTGGGGACGGAGTGAGAAGAAGCGGCTCAGTGAAATGGAGAAATACTTTGCAATAAGAAACTTCTCCGAAGAGACTAAAGCGATATGGGGAGCATATCAGCTTTCTCATGAAGCATCATCATGGTGGGACAACCGCAAGGTTGAGCTGAATATTGTCGAATCAGACATAACTTGGGATCAATTTAAGGGTTATTTTAGGCAACGATGGCTGCCTCAACTCTATTTTGATAGGAAAATGACTGAATTTCAGAACTGGTCGCATGAGGAATTTGTCGGTGGTGAGAATCTTGGGAAGGGTTTACTAAACTCCTTAAGTATGTACCACAGTACCAAGCTGACGAGAAGTTCAGAATACGGAAATTCATAATGGGACTGAATCCCATCATTGGTGGCGAAGTGGATGTCCACGGCCCAACCACCATGGATGGAGTTGTCGAAAAGGCAATCAGACAGGAACAGAAATTGAAGGCAATATCTGCTCACAGGGAAGAGATAAGGAAGAAGATTCCCAATCCTTCTTCGTCTCTTGCACCAAAAAGGGGGCCTTGGAAAAGGTTTGGTATGAAAAACAAAATTGTTGTGGATAACAACAAGAAACCTGTGATGAACAGACCTGTAAATAGCGTGCGAACAGCTTCACAAAAGTTAATGGCATTGGACAGAAGTCCTATGGAAGCCAGAATGATAACATTAAGGCTGGTAATAAATTTGAACCTAGAAAAGGGCCAGCTGGAGGATGCTTCAACTGTGGAAAGGACCACTATGCGAATCACTTTGTCCTCTGAAGAAGGATGATCGCGGATGGCATAGGATACATCTTTGCGGTGGCTAATGACAAGTGAAAAGCAAGTGACGCCCATAGAAGTTACGGGTAAGTTATTGGTAAGCTTTGTAGTTGTACTTTTTGATCTTTGGAGCTACAGAATGTTTTATTTCTGCTAAACTTGCTATGAAATTAAAAAGAAAGGCTGCAAGAATGGATAAAACATGGACAGTGCATTATGGGAATAATGTTGTCCATACAGTCGAAATGTGCCTTTTTGGGGCAATTCTTGATCTGCCTGGTTTCTCCACCGAAGTTGACTTGTATGTCACTCCTCTAGGATCATATGATATCATTATTGGAGTTAACTGGTTGGCTGAACATAAGGCAAAGGTCGACTGTTATGAAAAACAAATCTATTGCTTTGATGACCTGCAGAAAGCAGCAGTCATTCAAGGTGTAAAACGGGAAGTTGCAGTTAGGAAACTGACGGCTATGCAACTAAAGAGGGCTAAAAACAGAGGCTGCACTTTGTATGCAGTAAAAATGACAGAAAATGCAGAGGAAGATAATGATTTCATGGAAAGATATCCATTGTTGAGGGATTTCCGTGATGTGTTTCGGAGGAATTGCGGGTCTTCCGCCTAACGTGAGTTTGACTTCGCATGATAGAGATCAAACCAGAGCGGAACCCATATCTAAGGCACCTTATAGAATGACTACCATTGAGTTGGTAGGTAGAACCGAAGGCTCGATTACAAGAACTTCGACTAAGGGGCTGATCGGACCAAGCGTCTCACCTTGGGGAGCGCCGGTAATTTTCGTAAAGAAAAAGGATGGCACCTTGAGGCTGTGCATTGATTACAGAATGCTGAACAAAGCAACTATTAAAAATCGATACCCACTTCCAAGAATCGATGATCTGTTTGATCAGATGCGAGGAGCATCAGTCTATTCAAAAATAGATCTGCGATCAGGGTACCATCAGCTGAGAATAAAAGAGGAAGATATTCATAAAACAACTTTTAGAACGAGGTATGGGCATTATGAGTTCACGGTGTTGCCTTTTGGGCTGACTAATGCACCTGCCGCCTTCATGAATCTAATGAATAATATTTTTCAAGAATACTTAGACAAGTTTGTGCTTGTATTCTTAGACGACATTCTTATATACTCTAAAAATGTCGAAGAGCACCAAGAACATCTCAGGATAGTGCTGGAAATCTTAAGAAAGAGGAAGTTGTATGGCAAACTGTCCAAATGTTCCTTTTATGATGCAGAGGTGCATTATTTGGGACATGTTATAAGTAAAAATGGGATAGTTGTTGACCCTTCAAAGATCACAGCTATAACTGAGTGGCCTGCGCCTAAGAACGTGCACGAAGTGAGGAGCTTCATGGGCTTGGCTGGATATTATCGAAAGTTCGTTAAGGACTTTTCAAAAATTGCTGCCCCAATCACTTCGTTGCAAAAGAAAGAAAAGAAATTTGTCTGGACAGACAAATGTGAATCTGCCTTTAAAAAGTTAAAGGAACAGTTAACTACTGCACCTATTTTGACTGTACCTGATCCAAATGGAGATTTTATGGTTGTAACGGACGCCTCAGGAGAAGGCCTTGGAGGTATTCTGTTACAGAATAACCATGTTATCGCTTATGAAAGCAGAAAGCTTAAGTTACATGAACAGAACTATGCTCCACACGATCTTGAGCTCGCTGCCATTGTTCATGCGCTTCAAATATGGAGGCATTACCTTCTTGGCAAGCCCTTTGAATTAAAAACAGACCATCTGGGGCTGAAGTATATTTTCACTCAGCCAAATCTGAATGCAAGGCAGCGAAGATGGTTAGAATTTCTGTCTCAGTATGATTTTGATATAAGTTACATTAAGGGCAAGGAAAATCGGGTAGCAGATGCCTTGAGTCGAAGGAAGCATATTTCTGCTCTTATAACGTTAAGAACTCAGTTTAAGGATGAGGTGAAAGATGCCTTGGAATCAGATCCTTATTTCCAGCAAGTCAAATCAGCACTTGCTGCAGACCCGCAGGACATCAGGTATAAAGGATTCCGTTTTGATAATGAAGGAGTTCTGAGGTTCGAAAACAGGGTATATATACCTGTGGCAAATGACTTAAGAGGGAAATTGCTAACTGAATTCCATAATTCACCTTTTTCTGGACACCCTGGCATTACAAAAATGCTCGCTGATCTTAAGCAGCAATACTTTTGGAAGGGAATGAAAAAGGACGTGGTAGAGTTTGTAACACACTGCTTGGAATGTCAGCGTGTTAAAGCGGAACATATGCCCTAGCTGGATTATTGTATCCCCACAGCATTCCGCAGTATAAATGGCAAGTGATAACGATGGATTTCGTTCAAGGATTGCCTATGTCAAGAAATAAGCATGACATTATCCTGGTTGTAGTCGACAAATTGACCAAAGTGGCACACTTCATTGCTGGTAATTTGAAGGACGATGCACGATTTTAGCAAGAAGATTTGTACATGAAATCTTCAGGTTGCATGGAATACCGGAATTAATCATATCAGACAGAGATCCGAGGATGACATCAAGGTTTTGGCAAACGCTTAATGCGGCCTTGGGGACTAAATTAAACTTCTTGATTCGCATATCATCCGAAAGCGGATGGGACGGTGAGAGAGTTAATCAAGTTTTAGAGGACATGCTAAGGATGTATTGCATGGACCAGCAGTATAAATGGGAGGAATACCTTCCGCTGGTAGAATTTGCTTACAATAACACCTATCATGCCTCTTTAAAAATGGCGCCCTTTGAAGCATTGTATGGAAGAAAATGCAGAACCCCTGTCAGCTGGGACAGCGTAGAGGACAGAGAGGTAATTGGGCCAGAAATCCTTATGGAAATGGAACAGCAAATCAAAATGATTCGGGAACATCTAAAGGAGGCTGCCAATAGGCAAAAGAGCTATGCAGACTTGAAGCGGGTTGACAGGCATTATAAACTTGGAGAGAAGGTCTTTCTTCGGGTGAAGCCGAAAAAGAGCTCAATAACTTTTGGCAAGGCTGCCAAGTTGTCGCCACGTTACGTGGGACCTTTTGAAATTATTGAAATAATCAACCCTGTAGCTTATCGTCTAGCATTACCTCCTGCTTTGTCTCAAATGCATGATGTTTTTCATATTTCTTTGCTTAAGAAATACGTGACAGATTTATCACATGTGCTAAATTGGAATTCCTTGCAGGTCCAAGACCCAGGAATAATCGTGGTTAAGCCCATTCGAGTGTTGGGAACTCACCAGTTGTACTTGAGAAATCGCGAAGTGAACCAATGTAAGGTCCAGTGGGACCAGTTCAGCGAAGAAAGTGCAACTTGGGAGAATCTCGAAGAAATGAGATCTACTTTTCCACACCTGTTTAATTGAATTTGAAATTCAGAGAACTGAAAATTTTACCAAATTTAGACAATTATTAGTCTATTGTACAGTTGTCTTAAAACGCTGTTTTTAAGAGTGAATCTGTTTTGGTATGAACTTATGAAGGAAAGGACAATAACTGAACTTTGTCCTAGGAACTCCTTGATTTGTTAATCTGATCATCGGGACGATGATTCTTTAAGGAGGGAAGAATGTAACACTCTGATTTTGTATGTTAACTTGGTGAATGTTTTACATCTTTGTTATATTCTGCTGAAATGAAAGCAAACATGTTAAGATATGTTTTGATCTTAAGAGAATGTGTTGCTAATTTGGATTCTTGCATACTGTGATTTATTACATGGGACAACAAATATTGTACTTGTGTGTTTGCTGATGTGACGACAAATTGTCGTATACTTGCTAAACTCTCTCTTTCTTGATTGATGACATACCTTGAATCAATTCCATTGATTCAAGTATGCTGAGGTCCTCTTGTGATTTCTGTGTCGATTCACACTTGAACCGGACTGAGATTGTTATGAACGTGCAGCGCCTGATTGCAGGTGTGAACAGCTAGCACGTGGATGCCAACGACAGGGGTTCGATTCTTGAACCCTGTACTGTCGAATTTGGGACCTCGTGAGGCAAGAAATGCTGGACACGGGTGGCCTTGGCACGCGATCAAAGGGCGGAACGTCTGCTCTGCGCATTAACGTGAATGTTAGTAGGGAGAATTTGGATGGAAGTTGTTAGTGTTAGTGGTTAGTGGTTAGTATGAATTAAAACCTAAACTAATCCTAAGTCCTAACATGCACCCTACACTACTACCCTAAGTGGATTTTTAAATTCAAAAAAAAAAAAAAAAAGGGGGGAAAATAAAACCTAAGGCTAAACTAAGACCTAGGTTGAAAACTATATGCAACCTAAACTAATCCTAATCTAAAAAGTGCCTTGAGACCCTTGGGAGGAAAGGGATAAGGATGAAGGAAGGGCATTCATTGGCATTTAATAGGCAGTCCATACGTGGACAGCGCCAGTTTTGGCGGGGCAGGTAAGAATTAGAGGCATCTATTTAGAAATAGAGCCAAATTCAGTTTGCATGGAAATTTTGAAATTTAAAGTTCGCCAACCCAAGTGGCGGTGGCGTGGGAAGTAAGGTAAAAGGCAGAGCCTTTAATGCATTGATTGTTTTCGGTCCTCGCGACCAGCTCGCCTTGGAAACAACATGAGGGAATTTGATTTTTCATTGTTTCGATTTGGTTTTGGCCGAAGTTGCTCTGCATTTGGTTTTTTGGCCTGGTTCAGTCGAACCAGCTCTTGGCATTTGACATTTTCTTGGGGATTTGGAGGTTGTTGTTAAGCCTGAAGAAGGAAGGAAGTGTTGGAGAGTTTGTCTTTGTCATTTTGTGGAAGGAAAAACGCGGCAAACGAAGTTTTCTTGAGTTCGGAAGAGAGATTACAGGCATGTTAAGCCCTTCTCTTTAAAAATCCTTGCTTTGATTAAGTGTTTCATTAAAACAACCCTGCTCTTGGGTTTGGATTTCGTGATTGCTGTCGAGTCGATTTGACTTGGATTTTGTTGGTTTTTGCTTTCTTCTCTTTGGGAAATGATATGATGAATCGTTCTGGTTGCTCGGTTTTGATTTGTATTTGTTCGAATCAAATTGGAAATGAATTATTGTATTGGGTATTGACTGTATGGAGGTTGGAAATAGATATTTCCTTCACTGTTCGTGTTGTTGGAATTGGAACAGGCTGTTTAATTGTTTCCTTATAGTGTAATCATTTCTTTGTTGTTGTGCTTGGAACTGCTATTGTATATAAAGAGAAAATGGAAATACAGTCATGTTATGTTGCCATGATTTGGGTTTCCTTCTTACTTGCTGTCATTTTTGGAAATAATGGGGTAAAGTCGTTCCCTTCTTTGTTGTGATTAATCTGCCCTTGCATTTTGATTGGTTGGAAACACTTCCCCGACGTCTTTGGTTTTGTTGATTGGTATGGTGTTTAAAATAGTGTTTTTCTTTTTTTTCTTTCACATTGCGATGTTTGAAAGTAGAACATGTCGTGTATGTCGTTCCTTTCTTTGTTGTATGTTGTCTGCCATTGCATGTAAATGGAGGTTGAATATGGTTGGGTGTGTTGCCATAATTTGGGTTCGTTGACCCTTGCTGATTCTTTTCTTTTGAAATGATAGGGAATCATTTTTCTGTGCTGTGTTTAACTGCCTTGCTCTTCTTGCATGGAACTCCTCCATGTTGTGCTGGCTATTGACTTAATATGAAAATGCGAACTGGTTATTCTTGTGAAATAGAATGTGGAACTGTACAGGCAGTGTGGGTATTTTATTGCTGTACTATTGTTTTGCTGTCATCTGAACTTGTGTTATAATTGTATCGGCTGTGCGAGTTGCATGAGGTCGTTTCTATAATGAAATTTCTTTTACAAGAGGAAATAGATCTTCTCTCTTCTGCTGTGTTTGATTAGGATGAAGACAACATTCAATTTTGTCTGAATATAGGAAGTTGCCTTGGGAAAAGAAAAGATAACACATTATTGACTGTTCTTTCCTTTCTTGCTTAAAAGAGATAAGACTTCTCTCTTCCTTCTGCTGTTTCGAATTATGAGGAAATGGCATCTTGTATTTTAAAAGGAATGGGCATTAGACTTTTATATGAGTGTTCTTGGGAATTGGAAAAGAAATAGCTTTCCTTCTGAAATTATAATGAATAAAGGTGATCTTGTTAGGAAAGTATGATGATTAGTTATGTTGAACAATGCTGAACGGTCTTTTGAGATTGGACTGTTTTGGTGGATTCGAATTAGCTTTGAATTGCTGGGCAAGGAATACATGCAATGAAATTTTGTCATGCTTTGGGAGTTGTCTTGACTGTACTAGGTTCATGTTTTGCCACCCTGTACGGTTATTTTGCTAAAGGTAATGACATCGATTTTGCATTCTGGAGTTGTGCATACTGTTATGAAACTGGAAAATGGATTGGGTAGAATCATTTGTTGGAAGGAAATCCTCCTTCTGCCTGCTGTTCTCACTTGGTGAAATTCATAGTCATGAGAACATTGGACTTGCTGTAGGTAACAACAATGAATAATATGTTATTTTGAACGGGATACGTTCATAGGATTATGAATTGATGTGATTTATTGACTGCATGATGAATAATTGTTTGTTTGGTTAATGATACAGTGAAAGAAATATGGTTCCTTATAATTATGGTAAATATAAGGTATGCAGCCTTATATTGTTTGATCTTGGATGTACATAATGTTGTACTAACCTGTTTCGGATCTTTACATGAGTCTGACTCAAATGAAGTATGGATATGGATGATGAATTCTTCCTGTTTTCATTTTAAAGCTGATTATAAATGAAATTATTCTTGCTGCCGGAAAGTGAATTCCGAATGGATTTTGTAAGTTTCACTCTGAACTGTTATTTTGATTTGTCTTCGTTTGGATTCCACTATTAGGACAGTCATGTGGAAAGAAATAGAGATATGAATGAATGACTTGGGAAATGATCTTTTCTTCTTTCATTCAGTTGGAAATCTGGAATTCGTGAATAATGAATTTTATAGTGCTTAGATGGGAGCAACTATATGCATTGCTGTTCGCTTTCTTGTCTGTACTTGATTGCTTGGATTCTAATATGACGCATGAACTGAAAAGAAAGTAATGGAATTACATTTCAGTTAGTTTCGTCCTTTGCATTCATTATTATTGAAAGGCGTGGAAAGGATAACAGTGTGTTATATCTGTTGTAAGTTACTTGTATTCCTAACTTTTCAAATATTGTGAATTGATACTTGTAACGATTATGTGGAAACGGGACAGCAGTTCCTTGGCTGATTGTGATGATATTTTTGATAGTTCAGTTGTTATGCTGATCTTTCTTTTGTGCCTATTTCGTGATTGATGTTTTTTGCAGTCGTTTCATAAAAGTAGGGTTCTTTTATTGAGACAGTTAGTTGAAGCATCTTATTTTAAGGATAAGTGCTTAATATGCTCAGTTCATTGAACTGACCCGTGCAATTCATTTTGCAGATGGAATTTGATTAGAATGAAGACTTGGCTGTTTTCTGATGCTTTTTGATTTGATAATGACATGTAATTGTTGCTTTTATTCCTCTTCGAGGAATTGTGAAAAGAAGAAAATATATTCTTCTGTCCATGAGTTGTATGGATGTTTTGTATAAACTATGCCCAATCAGTTGGATTGGCAAATGTACAAATTATGACTTGAAATATTGAATACAATTACAAGTGTGATATTTTCAATAATTATATCAGTTTGATATTGTTGTTTAAATTGGGAATATGATGTTATTTCTTGATTTGGAATTGTTTCATTGTCCTTGGATGGATGCTGAATTGAAACTGATATCTATTCTTACTTAAATGCAACTTTTAAGTTGAAAAATGCAATTAGTTCATACTTGGGTAAAGATGAATTTTTAATTGACATTAAAAAGGATTAAGAAGAATATGATTCCATAATCAGAAGGTATTCAGGATTAGCTTAGGAGCTAAGGAATATCAATTCAACTTCGGAGTAATCGAACTTCGCTTTCGAACTCCATTAATGATCCCGTTTGATAAATTCAGAATAAAGGATATAGGATAAATATATCCATAACTAATGGACCTTAACTATATAACGTTAAGGAGAGTAAATGAATACATTTCTTGGGAATTAGGCCTCGTGTAAGCGACGTCTAATAAGTTAGAATTCTGAATCTTGTTGCAGTTGGAAAATCTTGGCTAAGTTTAATAGGTTAAACTTATCACGTCGTCGGTACGGACTGCTTAATCCAATGATTAAGAAATAAACCAAGTAAGGAAATGTAGCCCTTCGATACGAAGGAGAAGATACATAGCAAACTAATGGACGGTTTAGTCCCTCTTAGTTATATACAACTGCAACGGAAACGAGGATCAAGGGATCAACATGAATGTTGAAAGTTGATTTTAATTATTAATTCGTGGCTAAGTCACTTGAGCAGGATGTGTATTCTCGATGGGTGGATTCTGCAGGACATTGGCATACGCCAGCTACAACAAGGTGTCTTCATGAAGACGGGGTCTTCATGACGACACAATGTTGCAGCTGACACATATAGCAATGCCCTCCCGAATTAAAACATTTAGAATACATAGTAAATTTGAATGTGTAACTCTTAGCAGGGGATAGAGTATGATCAGATATACGGAGTGACTCCGGAATACTAAAGATAATTAGACACACGGAGTCGTGGGGTAACGACACCGTATGTCTGCGTATCTTTAGTTATCAGGAGTGCCTTCTTATATTCGTTCATATTCTAATTGGAAAAATTGAGAGTTTAAAACTGATCTTAAACGATGATGACTGGTAGGAACCAGGAAAGACCATTCTAGATAACAGGTGAAGTGAAGTGAAGGACGTATTCCGTAGATGTGTATCACATCCAGGAATATGATCATGCAAAGCATGTGAAAATCTTTGGCCAAAGTATCGCAATTGCTGGTTGCGTTGTCCTTATCACTTAATTTAAGATGCAGGATGTCAGATGAATATCAGTAACAGATATTCAGATAGGCTTCTTAAATGGATCACTTCGATAACCGGGGAAGGTTATGAGAACAGGTATATATAATATACTATGCATAAACAAACATGAAGGATCGGTTGTTGCCGAGTCATGAACATGAAGGATCGGTTGTTGCCGAGTCATGAAATGAAGGATCGTTGAAACTCCGAGCCATGAAAATGGAAGATCGGCAGTTCCTCGAGTCATTTACAGCAGCATATAGAATCTGTTATAAGATTGAATGGCATTGAATGTGTGTTCCATATTGTAAATATGCGAACAGGGAACTTTCGTTTTAAAAAGGAATTGTGTGATCCAAACTGTGTTGTTTGGGGAAGAGAACAATTATTAAAACTTGAACGTGTGTTTGAATTTTATAATTCAAATGAAATAAATTCCTAAATATTACGGTATTTTAAAATGGGGATGTTACAAAACTTGTATGCAAAATAACATGGCATGGAAAAATAAAGTTATTTTAGCTACTTTGAATGTAGGTACATTGTAGTAAAATGAAAGAGAGAGAAAGTTAGATTATAATGTATTTAGAAATGTTGATTTTGTAGCAATGATATGACAAAGAAATGAAATATATTTAAATTCCTTTTTGCTCTTGTAATGGAAAGAATAATTTAGTTAAACAAATGAAATTAATCTTGTAAGTAGATGAATTTTAATTAGAGTTGAAAATAATTTAAAATGAGTAGATTTAACTAAGAAATGAATAAAAGAGCAATAAATCTCAAATCTAGAACTTTAAATGAACAAAAACAAACTTTGAATGCATTTTTACATCTTTTAGTAACATTAAGTTTTTGTGAAAATCTTGGCATTAAGGTTACGTTGTTGAAATAGGACCGCCGCCACATGTGTAGAGTGGCAGTCCCATAACCGCCACTCAGGCTAAGGTGGCAGTCTCAAAACCATCATTGAAGAGGGTGGCGGTTCATTTTTATCACCCTGTAAGGCAGCGGTTTCACAACCGCCACTCCATAGGGTGGCAATCGTGGTTTGTCACCCATCAAGGCGGTAGTCCCAGGACCGCTTGATCCGCTCTTGGTGGCAATTCTGTCACTTATGACGAGAATTCCGTGGATGCGTGCCTATGCATGAAATTTAATCGAGTTTTCTCAATTTGCTAAGTTGTGAAATTTAACCTATAATTAGCAGTAAACAAAACAATGTGAAATACTATGGATTGAAACAATAAAATGTACAATGGTGGATCTAAAACTAGTTCTTTTCATTTATAAAAATGGGGTAGGGTTTTCCCCAAATTTAAAACCCAATACATAGATAACTTGAAATAAAAAAACCAGATTGGTGGAGGAAATCCCTCCCAATCCTTGAATGAAATAGAATACATGAATAAAACTAAAACTAAACTAAGCCTAGACTAAATATCCATGTAGAATCCTCCATGGCTCTTCCTCTTTTGCTCCTATGGCTTCCTCCTCTTCAACTTGCAAATTTATCAAAAAGGAAATGGACCAAATGAGAAGAGTAGAATGAGAAAATGTTTTAATAGAATTTCATAAGGATTTTAGGGCTAAGTTTGAAACCCTAGGACGTAGTGGCTAAGATGGATTTGATCTAAGGGTGGAGGATTGACCCTACCTTTATTAAGTAGAAATGTATTTAAATGTTTAATCCCTTAAGGTATGTGTAAATGGGTGAGTGGGGCCATTTATTTTCCTAGGGGTGTAATGTCCTTTTAGAACCCTTAGTGTGTGTAGGAATTTAATAAAAGGACTTTAAAACTATTAAGATAAGGAATTTAATAAATTAACATAAGGTTAACCTTGTTAGAATGAACATTAATTGAAGAGAAGAGAATATCTAATTAAGTGAATTAAACCTTGTTACCTTCCTTTTGTATGATTGGTTAATGGACCCTAGAGATAATTTTGAAAACATATAACTTCTAACTAGACCTGGTTCTTCAATCGTAAAGTTGAGTTAAGTAGTGTAAGTAAGTTAATGAACCCTAAAGGTTAAGCACCCTTATAATCTTCTTTATAACTTAAATAAAACAAATTTAGTCACATTTTCGGGTTAAGTGTTAGGTTGGAGCGTGTTCCTAGAACATCATTTTTGTTGGTGTTACACATTTAAACTCCTACCCAACAAACCGATTCACCCTGTCCACATTCATTACTAGTACCACCCTTCTCCTCCATCGCCCCACATCCACCACCGGGTCGAGCACTCATAACCTTCTCTTCCTTGTTCAACTCTAGATCCATAACAAATAGGGTATCAATGTTAGTAGTGCTTGAATCATCCTTTTCCCCATTCACACAATCCTCTTAAAACTCTGTAAACCCTAGATCAAAGATATCTCTATATGTGGATCCTTAGTTACTGAAAAAGTCTTCATGTCATATCTGGACCTTTTCCACTTAGTGCAAAAAATCGAGAGCTCTTAACTTCCATCGAATGTTCACATTTTCCTTAGGAGAGTTAAAAAGATTATTTTAGGTGTTTTATAACCCATCAAACTATTAATGCATAGCTTTAACAAATTCCGATCAGGATCGAAGTCACGGTGGCAAAATCAACAATGATTAACATCCCCATTGAAAATATTAAAACTAATATGAATTTAGGTAACCACTCATGATGTATTTTTGTTTGACCATATCATACCAAGACAGTCATCTAATCAATTAAAAATAAATTTAAGACAACCATTCCCATGTGAAAATTTTCTCAACATTGACATGTGCGTAAGGATATAATATAAGATCCACAAAGAGAATATGTTCATAAAGTACATGTAGTAGTTCTAACACAATATTTCTACAAATATTTATTCAACCTTAGCATGATATGTTTCAAAAATTTCAATAATGTTGTTTAAAGCCTTCTTTCTTCCAAGTAACACTATGTAGGACTATGCTGACACTATAGAAAGCTAAAAATGTTATGCAAATACAATTTACTACTCTTACCTCATTTTGGTGATACTGATATACTAGGTTAACAAGGAGGTTCCTACATCAAATAATATTAATTTCTTACTTGGTAATTACTATGCCCATAAACTAATGAAAAATATGTAAATTATCATACAATTATAATGAAATTAAACAAAAATTGCAAAGTGTAGAAAACATTCAAACTATTATCTTTTTAAGGGATGTAATAACTAATAACTCATTCAAATTTGAATTCAACTTTTGACATATAGATGCTTAAAAAATAGACTAATTTATTTCTCTACAATTTCAACATAAGTTCTTCTATAGATGCATTTGTGTGTCTTAAATGCATTTGTGCAACTAGATGTATATATATATGATTCAAATCAAGACCATATTGATATATGTACTGATATACAACAAGTTTGAAAAATGAAGAAAAAGAATGAATTTTTATGGAAGACCCAAATTAAGAGTCCCTCAATAAATCACAAAAGTAAATATTTACTCATCATTAACTATAATTTTACCATTATGAAAAACAAAAATAGAAACATATAAAATAATCACAAAAGAAAACTATATAAAACAAGAAATCACATAATCTCATAAAAATGAATATTAAAATTTAAAGAATAAGACTAAGGAAACGCGAACTACCAAATAGGATACATGGCTAGGAAGGTTTTAGGGCGGCTGCTCGCTTTATTCTTTGTCGTTTCCCTGGAGCCCCCAATTTTTGCTCCTACCATGTCTTTGCAATGGCCTCTCAAAAATCATTCTTGAGTCGCTTATAGGAACATAGAATTTTTTTTTACTGGATCTCTATTGCACCATACATTGTAGATAAATCAAAAGATAACCTTGTTGTTACACTTTCTCTCTCAAAGATAACCGATTTAATTTGTGCCCTTAAAAATTCTGCCATCATTTGTAGATTTAATGGATTTTTTCCTTGATCGAAGAGTTGCATCAATGGATTAACTCTACTTGGTCTGGGGACTCCATGAGCTCCAGCTATGCGTAAAGGGTTTCTTTATTATTCGGTTCTCCTCTCCTATACATTATCACTGGATTCTTAATGAGGGTCCCTAGTTTTGGGGTAGGATGGCCTCTTTCTTACACCATGGTTTCTGGATTTTGATCCTTCTTCTATGGTTGTCTCAAAAATTTTGGTTTGGGTTCGCCCAACCTTCCTCTCTCCTGTTGGCACCGTGGTTTGTGTTGCTATTAGGATCCTCTTGGTCGATTCATCAAGATGGATGATGAGCGAAGTCAAACAATGTCTTTTCACTTATGCTCGTATTTGCATTGAGATGGATTTCAGCAAAGGTCTTCTAGACAAGTTGGAGTTAATCCATGATGGATTCAAGTGGATTAAACTCGACTACTATGAGAATACGACCTTTTAATGCCGTTATGCCATCAAACCCAGGAACCTTCAGAGGGCTTCTTGTTGTCACTCAATCAAAATAAACAGAAGAAAAACAAAGGGGTTTCTCCGTGGCCTAAAGGCTGGCAGCCATTTTCAGTGCCGGAAGTCAACAAATGCTCTCATCCTGAAAACTTAGAACATACCGGTGTTGAGATTCCCCGCCGCTTTAGCTGCTTTGGTACTAAGTGGTCGCATGTTTACGAGTCTTATTGTTCTAACTCGAGTCCAAATAGCCCTCGCCTAGTCCAACCACTTACATTGGCTCCCTTGCAGTGTGCACTGTGGACTATTGTCACAAAATATAAGGAGAAGAAGGGGCACTTTGTTGCTCTTGCTTCTCGGGGCATTTTGATTCTCCTGGTCCTTATTCTCCTTGACTTTAGATGGTTATGTTTTTAACATTTAGTGATGTTTTGTTTCTTTCGTAGGCGTGGCCTAGTGTGCTTGTGACTTTGGGGTGTGCTATCATATTGCAGTAAATTTTTTATTGAGAGAATCTTGTATCATGTTGCATTTAATATAATATAAGATATTTTTCATCAAAAAGAAAGAAAAATAAAAAGGAATATTGAATCTTTATAAAATTAAAAGTAACAACACATTAAAAAAATATTGGAGAAATATGTAAAATGGCAGAAAAAAACAAAACAAACAAACAAATAAACATATAAATAAAATGGCATCATAACCATTATCTTGCTCCCTACCAAAACGATGTTACCTCCGTAATAATACTTGCACAAGGTTAGGTCATTGTGCCTTGAAAGAAACTTTTTCCTAACAAAATTTACATCCATTTCCATGATCAAAGTTTTTTTTTTCCAATAATAAAAAAAATCTTATCCTTTGTACATATAAAAACATCCATTTTCTCCAATAATAAAAAAATTCCAATCCATTAAATATAAAAATTATTTTCGATGGATAATATTGTTACACGTAAACACTAGTTAGATATTCCTCTCGACTTAAATAGTAGCGACTTTAAAACATAAATTTTGAAAAATAGACTATTATGTCAAAGGTGTGTTCACCGTTATAGAAGAATTGAAATTGTGAAGATGAGATTAAATCAAATTTGTTCTTTACAAACTCAAAATCAAAATGGGAATAAAATATTAGAGTGGAGTTTTACGGAAAACCATTGTTGTATGTATATAACAATGGTATTCCATAGGAGGTAACATATTTGGACGCAGATTATTTATATAACATGTAATCCATGGGAGTTAACATATTTGGATTACGATTGAATTGATCTAGATAATGTTGCGAGAATATTAGGAAACCTTTTAAAAACATTTTTAAGAGGTGAACTTCTTCACTCTTATGCATGGGATAATTCTCCATTTTTTTATTGATAAATGCTTTTGATAGGAGTTATGAATCGGAGGTTGAAGGGGCCCCACCTAAATAAACACAAAACCACACCACATTAAAGCCCAAAATTGCCCTAGAGGAAGGGATGATGTTAAGAAGAAATTAATTTCCGCCCTGAGATGGGAAATAATCTTAAATATTTGCTATCCATCCCTTCTTACCTTTTCTTTTCAACACCTCATACCACTTGCCTTGACCTGAACTAACAACCACCATAAGATTGTTTTCCTCCGTAGCTTCTGCGCTTTCGATAAATTGTCCACTTAGGCGAATTAAAGGTTGGGTTCACGCCTAGGCAATAGTTTGAGTGGATTCCCTCCTCACAACTTTAGTTAGTATTTTTTCCATCAAGTAAATAAATAAATTATTCCTATATTCTTGTATTTTTAAATTTACATCATAGTCATAATAAAATAATACTAAAAACATTCTTATTCAATTATCATGGGAGATCTTGAGAATGCAAAAAATACAATATTTTATACAATGATTCTTACAAGTCTTATTTAGCTATATCAAGTACGTGATGGGAACTTCATCCTGAAATAAAGCACCATTTTTCAAAAGAAACAATTTTTTTTAATGTAGCTCCCATGGTTTTGTGAAGAGTTGTATTTGGATCAGGCCTAGCAATTCCTCCATAAAAGAAAATAGAAAATCTCCCAAAAAATTAAGAATAGAGAATTAAATAAGTTTTTCCTTCAATTATACTCACCTTTACTAGATACACTAGTGACATTATAATAAATACATCAACATTTTTCTAGAAAAAATTACACACTTACATAATCTAGAGCTACATCAAAGAATGGGTAACAATACAAACAAAATCATATGAGCTTATAAATATGTGATATTTTCTTTTACTTGCAAAAATATTACAATTTTGTTTTGTGTGTATGTGTGAAATTTATGTTAGTATACAATAATATCTATAAAAGGGTTAATCAATATTAAATATTTAGATAAATTGTTTTAAATCTATGTTCTAAAATTAACAAACAAAAAGGTAATTTTTATATTCGGGTGACCCTTAAGCTGTTGTGCCCTAGGAAGCGCCTAATTTTCCTAGGGCTTAATTCCTTTGATTGTCCACCTCCGAGTAAGACTTTCGAGGTTAATGCACAGCGTTTTGTGCCACTTACGCAACTTCCTTATTATTCATAACTTCCTCCACTATTTTTTTATCCTCATTCTCATTGCTCTCTTTACCCGGTTCTTCCTTGAATATCATGGTTAAGACTAAATATGGACACGGAGTACCCCATCTTGTAGCTCCTTCTTAACATTTATGTTATTTTTTTAAGTGGGAAAGAGGCATGCAAATGACTTGTATTTCTATAAAATCGACATCGAAAGGTGGTATTCTCGTAGTCCAAGGGTTGTATTCATTGCAAGTTCCCGAATTTCTAAGATATATGATCCAACATACCTTTACTTAAATCTAATTCAACACACATTCTTGCATAAGTGCACAATATGGATTGAATTTGTTCCACTTATTATTTATTGTATTTACCGAGAGCATTTCCGATATCCTCTAAGGCATACAAAAAATGCAAGGGTAAATAGGGTAGCCTACTCGCATCTAAGTGTTATTGTAACCGGATGGGTAGTTAGATCAAAATCTAGGAGCCACGGGTTAAGTATAGACCATCATTGCCCCAAAACCAATGACCCTCAAAGAATCATTGTTTATAATCCTCATGATCTCTAAAATGATTAATGGAAAAACCTTTTGAGAATAATGAAATTTCACACTTAATTGTCTACTTCTCAAATACCCATTGATAAAAGGCTAAAGAGCCTAGAGGAGTTCCAAAGACCATTAAATCGGCCTATAATGGCATCCTCTATGAGCCTTGTGATAAGCTTCTACAACCATGTTTTTATCTCCAAATCTAGGGATACCTTAGTGAAATCAACCAAGTAAGCCTGATTACGGCATGACTTCCCCGTGAGACCCAGTGCCTCCTTGAATGAATTCGGGGAGGGCTGCTCCACTTGTCATTTTGGTTTCCCCCGCACAAGAATCACCTCCCTAAGGTCATCCCCCGATCCAATCCCACTCGTATGGATTCCTTTTTGCTCCCGCCTATTTCTTGGAGAACTTAACCATTTTTCATGACTTCGACCTTTTGCTTCCTTCCACTCTCATTATTTCTTGGATTTCCACCACCTCCATTAGGTATGGATTTACGCCCTTTCCCTTTCCTGAGCACCTTGCTAGTGGTAGGGTTTTGTTTCTCCATCATATTCCTCCCCAACCACCTTCACAATTATAGTTGCACCAAAGTGACATATGATGAGATTTTTTTATTCATTATTTTTACTATTTTAATTTTGGAAGTTTGAAAATATTTTGTAAATAGGGTAATTATTATATTTTAAAAATATATTTTAACAAAAAAATTAAATTAATTTTATGCTTAAAATTAGTTATAATTCATCTCCCACCTCTTCCCTTGGAATTACGGTGGCTTGAATTTTTGTTCGGAAATGCTAGATCTATGGGTGTACTTATTGCTATCAACCTAGTTATGAAAGCACAATCTAGAATGATATGTGTTTGGATGTGCATTAAAATTCATGATGGAGCTAAAATGCCTACAAAAATGTGCTCTGAAACTTCGAAAGACTAATGTGAACAAAATATTGAATTTAGTAGTCCCGGATCATCTCCGATAAGTGTGGGAAGGTTGGCTATGAAGCTAAGTTATGTTGTAGTGGGGATCGGGTGACTAAGAATGAAAATCAAAATATTGAAAAATTTTGTAGACCCATTTAAGTAGATGGACAATGTGTTATCGTCGGAGGAATTGAGTGTCGGAGAAGAGGAAGTGGAAGAGGATGGAGAAATAGTGTTTTGTACATTAGACGAGCCATGGAATGAGATGCACAATGATAGTGGTGCTTTGTGGGCATGGTGCGGAGTAGTGGTAATGTGGTAGAGATGATGTTGAGTGAACCATGTAAATGGTCCAACGTGTAAGGATTTGGAGGAGTGCATTCAAATTCAATTTTAGACTTTAATATGGTTCGGAATGGCCACTAGAAGTGGGAGTACATATGATGATAGCTTAAGTGGACAGTTTGGGCGGGTAGTTTCAAATTTTTAATTACTTGTACAGATTTTTGGTGGATGAGGGTTGTGTTGGGACACATGGTACCGATCTAAGGATTAAAAAATGGTTGATGAATGATGTGGAGGAACGCGTGGGAAACAAATAGATGAAAGGAAAATTTATGGGTATTTTAGCAAGCCAACCTGAGGTAGACCTTGGTTTGTGTGTGGGTGTACCCTTAGGCGGTAACTTTGACAAAGCATGAAAATTGGGGTGTGTGGACTAAGGTCCAGTTGAAGAAATGAAAATTCATGCGTATGGAATGAGTGACTCGAATTCGTCATGCTGGTGGTGGGCCTTGAGTCACTTTTTCTCTACTTGCTCATGTTATTTTATTGCTTTCTTTCTTTGGTTTGACCCCGCTTCATTTGGTTTTCTTCGGCTTGTTTTGGTCTCATGTGACCGAGCTTGTATATCATCGCTGTGGGTTTTCTTATGGCCACTTTGGTAGAGGCTTCCTTTATGTTCTCTATTGCTATATCTTTACTCAATTGTATTGGTGAGTTTTTGGTCCTTGAAAACAAAATATTTATCTAATCTAAGAAAAATTAGGTACAATTCATGAGAGACCTTATAATATTAAATTTAACATATATTAAATATGATAAATTTTTTCTTCCTTTGAAAATACTTTAAACCTAAAACTAGTGTGACGATTATATAACATAGCCTTTGGTTTGTTAAAAAAATAAATTATTCACTCTTCACTTATAGGGTTTCTCACGGTCTTCGATATGAGTAAGCTTAAAGTAAATATAGTTTGGCTTGAATTTCCTTATTTCTTATTTTCCCTTTAAATATTTATGTTGTAGTTTTCAAATCCTAAAGGAATTCATGTGTGGAGTGAAACACATTTTACTCCTCAAAATTTTAAATCACAATAGTAATGATTAAAAACCTATGACAAAAGAAGAAGAAATTCAAAATCCGTAAGGTGGGAACCCTGAGACCCTAACCCTAGATCATGCTCACCGAAGGGGAAAGTGAATTTGTGTGTTAATGGCCATGTGGGAAAACCCTCCTAGGATGATAGATTTTTAGGTAGATGTGGTGTACCCGACCTAACTCCTCTCCCTTCCCCGAACCCTTTTTGGGATGTAAATGGTTCATCTTTCCTTGTACCAAATGTATTGATGAACAAAGGAAGAAATAGGTATGTCCTCACTCTCATCTTGTTGTTTTGCAGGTTTTAGGCCCAAAATCGACTTAGTTAGATCTTGGGAAAGAATAAATTGGGCACTACTTGGAGGAATTGAAGTGCTTCCCATCTAAAACACATCCTTCTTGTTCAAATTTAGATTTGAAGATGAATTCCTCATATCAATTAATGGAGATCCCCGGTTCTTTGGAAAAATAATGTTGTACCTATCTAGATGGTGCTTTGGATTTGACATGGGGAAATGTTAACCTAGTGCCATTCATTTGGGTTAGGTTCCCTTATCTTGGT
Source organism: Taxus wallichiana var. yunnanensis (assembly GCA_018340775.1). NCBI lineage: Eukaryota > Viridiplantae > Streptophyta > Pinopsida > Cupressales > Taxaceae > Taxus > Taxus wallichiana. Next base: position 567,930,553 of record CM031236.1, read on the forward strand.
CTGTAAAACTCTTATTTGAATGTTAGTAGTGAGACTACCGGGAATCGATTAATGATTCGGTGGAATATGCACCACAAGATGGCTGCAATTTCTGCAGGCTTACACCCCCATATTAAGATGGTGGCCTTCCCATCTGATTTATGGGTTTTTCGATGTCATAATAATGAAGGAGAACAAAAATAACTACCAATTTATACAGTTGAATAGGGTTGCATTTTTAACAAGGTATCAAATGAAATGATCCCATTTGAAGATTCTTTTAGAGAAATGATATGGTAAAACATTGTAGATGAAGAGAGTTTATCTTAAGGGAGATTGGAAGTGGTATTGGATTTTGAATATGAAAATATACTCAAGATGTCTACTAAAAATCCATCCCCCTCTCCATTCGACCTTGTCTCCCTTTAGATATGGAAAGTGGGAAGGTCCTTGGTATCAAAAGATTACCTAAGAATTTTTTTTTCATATGGTAGGACCGTCATGACCATGTTGAAGATGATGAATGGAACATGGTTTGTAATAGAAAATATAAATTCAAGAAGGTTCTATTTCTTTACCATTATTGGGATATATTTTTGTCATGTTTTTTTGTGTTTCAATTGTGTTTTTCGCACAACATGGCTACTAGTATTAGTGTTTTGTTTTCGGTTCTTTCCGATTATCTAGGATTTGGATAATTGTACCTAGGTAGGGGCCCAATAAAAATACCTTTTATTCTTAAATACTTTTAAACTTCATTGGACTAAAAACAACTTATGTTAAGGTTAAATTATCCTTAAACCTTTGATAGATAATAAACATTCAATTCAATAGAAACATATATATTCATATCTAGTATGTAATTAAGAACAAATTTATTAATGTTTCACTTATATTTTTATGGAATCCCATGTTAAAATCTATATATGTGTAACAATAAAATTCCAAGTGAATATTGTACTACTATCAAGACAATTGAAATGAGAAGGGAAACAAAAATAATTTTGGATTAACCATGTTCCTAATGCAATCCCTCAAGTAAAAAATTAGTTGTTACTCTCCAACAATCACTCATGGCCTACAAGTCTAAAGTCAAGATGAAAACCATGTTAGTGTCAAGTTGTTCAAAAACTAATAATATTATTACTTTTTCACAATAATTATGTCTTCATCTAAAGATTTAATGAAGTTGGTATGTCAATATCAACCTCCATTACACACGATACTCTTATTTTCTCAAAATGAGACATTTTCCATAGGCCTTAGAGCCCTTTCTTAGAAGGAGAGGATGATCAAGAATGTGTAGGAGAAGAAATTACTAGTGCAAGTTATTTTAGAAAAATAAAGATTGTCTATAATTTTCTAGACAAAATAGAAGTTTAGGAAATAAGACAAATATAGAAATGAGAAGATTCTAGGTATGAAGAGGAAATTAGAAAACTATAGAATATAGAAGCTTCTAGATTCTTATAATCCAAGCCTATAAATTTGTAACAAGACAACAAGTTGAATGAACAAGTTGGATTGAAACAAGTAGATTGGATGTAAGTTGGATTGTTGCATTAATAACAAATATATTTGAATCTACTCTTATTGAAAATATTGTTCTATCTTTTAAATATTTTATTTTTGTGGGCCTGTGCTTTTTCATGGCATTGGAGCTAGGAAGCTTTACTGCAGCAAGGATGGATATTGAAAATATTTTTGAGGTGATTATTTAATTTGTATTGAGGGCGAATATTGATTTTTTTAGCTCTAACATGGGTTATTCAAATGAATGATTGCTAATCTTCAATGGAGATAGTTTTGTAGATTGGAAGATTGCGGTAAAGAATGCTTTGAGGCAAAAATCTTTGTGAAGGATTGAGAAAAGGAATTTGGAGAACCACAACACAACGATAAAGAAAGGGAATTTTGGAAATGTAAGTTGGAGCAAGCTAGAGGAATAATTGGTAAGGCATTGAGCCCAAATATTAATAGAATATTTATTGATATTGATGATCCAATAGAGCTATGGGAAAAATTAGAAGAAGATTATAAAGATGTAGACATTGCTAGCATGTTTAGTATAGAGGAAAAATTGGTGAATTTAGATCCTGCTGATTTTGAGAAAATGAGTGATTATTTTAATGAAGTTACATATTTAAATACTCAGTTGAAGAAAATAGGTGATGAATATGCAAAAAAGGATTTTCAATTGATTGCTATGGTTGAGAGTAAACTCCCCCAACCTCAAAATGTGTTTAAAGAATTAAGGAAAAGGGTTATTAAATTAAATAAAAGTACACCCCAACAAACATTTGATCAATTTTGCAAATCAGTTTTAGTTGAAGAGATTCAACTTATTAAAGAATGACATATTAAGAAAAATAATGCATATGTAGCTAAGATTAAATTTTTTTCTATAAATGTTGAAAAGTGGAATAGTTATAGTAAAAATCAAAATAATGATGGATCTAACCATTTTTCTTAAAACGATGGTGTAGAAAAGCAAGGTGGAAGAAGGCAGTTATTTGCAGGTATTGTGGAGGTAAAAATCACATTGAGAAAATTCTTTTGAAGAAGAGGGCCAATGAAAGGCAACAATACGAGCCTAAGAAAGAAAGGTTTAAGTATGGGAAAATGGATAAACATAGCTTCATGGAAATCTCCTTCAAAATAAAAGGTGAATCAAGTATGGAGGTCACTTGTAGATCTAAAAATGAATCTAGTGTTAAGGCGGGTACTTTGCTTCATACTCCAATAAAGAATGGAATTTAGATTTAGAAGCATCATCTCATATGTAGGGATAAATATTTACTTATTGATTTTGAAGAAGGGAAAATTTTAGATCAAGAAATTAGTATTGGAAATAAAATGAAACTTCAGGTGTTAGGAATGGGAATTGTTGAAGTAACTAATGAAAATTTGAAAAATGGTTTTTTTGTTGAAGGATTAGGGGTGAATCTTATTTAAGTATATAAATTTTTTCAAGTTGGTTATGAGTTTGTTGTCACTATTGATCAAGTCATTGTTAGAGATAGAAAAGATCCAAGAAATGTGATTGTTATTGGTAGAGTGGATCACAAGGAATGTCTCTTTAATTTTTTTGATTTATAGATAAAGAATTTGATCGCCAATTCTTTTATTGTTAAGACAGATTATGTGTCAAAACTTTGGCATGCTAGACTAGGACATATTAATTATATGAAATTGCAAGATATCGTACACATGAATATGGTTAGAGGATTAATAAAAATTTCAGATTTTTATGGAGTATCGAAATATGTGTGTTAGGTAAACACCATCGAGATATTTTTATTCGGGTAAGGCATGGAGAGCTAATCATCCACTACAAAAAAATTCATAGTGATTTATGAGAATTTGGGTTATCCTTCCCTTTCAGTGCTAGGAATCTTCTCACTTTTATTGATGATTATAGTATGATAGTATGGGTTTATTTTCTAGAAAGGAAAAGTTGAGGATTTGAAGTTTTCCAAAAGTTTAAGGAATTGGTTGAAAATCGAGTGGAAAAATAATTAATTTCTTAAGGTTAGCTAATGGGGGTAAGTATTGCAAATATGCATTGGAATCATTTTCTGAAAATAATGGTATTAAGATGTAAAAATAGCAAAGATGTAAAATTTGGTTGAAAATCGAGTGGAAAAATAATTAATTTCTTAAGGTTAGCTAATGGGGGTAAGTATTGCAAATATGCATTGGAATCTTTTTGTGAAAATAATGATTTGGTAACAAAGAATATTTTTAATAGCAAAGATGTAAAATTTGATGAGCATTCTCAAATTATAACAAATACTTCCCATGATGGAGATTACATTGAGGCATGCACTACTTCTAATGATGATAATATTATTGATAGTGAAATGACTAATGTTTGTGATCAACATATTTCTTCACTAGTGACGATGGCGGTGCTATGATTCAAGCGAGACAAAAGATGAGGATTATTGAAGAGATATATAGATAAGGTTCGAAGACTCAAAGAAGGAATATAAGTTCTCTAATGGAAACATTCTTATTGATAAATGATCCATTATCATATGAACAAGCTAGAGGAAGAAAGAATGAGAGAAAACTATGAAATAATAATTTGATGTTTTACAAATAAATAATACTTAGGAACTTGTGCCCCTTCCTAAATATAATCATGTTATTGGTTGCAAATGGGTTTATAAAACAAATTTGGAGTCGAATGGTGGTATTGAAAATTTAAAATCTAGATTGGTTGCTAAGGGATTCAATCAAAATGAAGGTGTTGATTACGGAGAAACTTTTTCCCATGTTGTTATTTTAATACCATTTGAATTATTCTTTTCGTGGCTACTAGTTTTAGATGGAATATTCATTAAATGGATGTTAAAAATGCATTCTTAATTGGATATTTGTGTGAAGAAATATATATGAATCAATCACTAGGTTTTATAGATGATAAAAATACAAACTTGTTTGCAAATTGAAGAAGTATCTTTATGGTCTTAAGTAAACCCCAAGGGCAAGGAATGACAAAATTGATAGGCACTTTCAGTGTCATGGTTTTAAAAAATTTAAATCGGATCCGAATCTTTATGTGAAGAGAATCAAAGATGAGATTATTGTTTTTGCAATTAATGTAGATGATTTGCTCATTGTTTGATCAAATATTATGTTGATCAATGATTTAAAATCAAATCTTAAATGAACATTTCAAATGAGTGATTTGAGTGAACTAAAATATTTTCTTAGATTACAATTTTGAAGACTAGATGGAGAATTATTTATTTCTCATTCCAAATATGCTTTGTATATTTTAGAAAAGTTTAACATATTGGAGTGTAAATCATTCTCTACTTCCTATCAATCCGAAGTCGAGCTTATTAAGGAATTCACTTCAACAGGGGGTTAATCCAACTTTATATAGACATCTTGTTGGTAGCCTTGTTTATCTAACTCATTCTACACTAGACATTTGTTTTGAAGTTAATATTTTATCCAAACTTATGCACGAACCTAAAAAAAGTCATTGGATGGTGGAGAAGAGAATTTTGCGATATGTTCATGGCACAATACACTATGGCATTCATTATGGTTATAAGTCCTCAATCTCATTGGTTGGATTTACATTGATTAGGTTGGGATACGAGATGAAAGGAAATCCACTAGTGGTTAAGTTTTTAAGCTTCGATAGGGATCTATTACATGGAGTAGAAAAAAAAGACAACCACCTCATTGTCCTCATGTGAAGCAGAATATAGAGCAACAAAAGAAGCAAGAAAAGAAGTAGTTTGGATTCAAAATATTTTATCTGAGCTTGGTCTTCCACAATGTTTAGCTACTACTTTGTATTGTGATAATCAAAGTGCCATACAAGTGGCATATAATCTAGTGTTTCATGCTAAAACAAAGCACATCGAGATCGATGTTCACTACATCGAGGATCTTGAAAAACAAACTATTGTAAAGCACCAATATTTTTTAATCGAAGAATAAATTAGCTGATATATTCACTAAGAGTATGACTGAAGCAAAATTTCAAAAGTTTTGGGAAATGCTCGACATGTTAGAGGTGAACATTAAGGGGGATAGTGTATAATGTTCCACTCCTTTGTATTTTTTTTTAGTTTTTCTAGCCAATCTCAACGAGAGGATGTTAGAAAAAGTAATATTGTCTAGAATTTTCTAGACAAAATAGAAACTTAGGAAACAAGAAACATCTAGATATTAGAAGATTACAGGATTATGAAGAGGAAATTAAAAAATCTAGAATTTTCGTCGCCCTCAAAACTCCCTCTTTTGAGGTCAATTTTTGAAAATTTTGAGTCGATATCTTGGAGTAATCTATCCTTTTACTTGAAAAATATTTTCCTTCATTCGAGATGTTGTTGTCAATCCTTCTCTTTGGCTGTGGATCACATAGAGCCTAGTATTGTTTGTAGTTTTTCATTCCATGGAGAAAAATTTAAAATTTGGGTGTAAAGGTGGGGTTTTCCCTTTTATTTTTATTTTTCCACAGTCGTGAACGATGGGCGTATCTTCCCTGTCAATTTTTTCCCCAACATCCATGAGTAGTATGTGGACATCTCTGATTGGATCCTACGTGGCCATGTTTCAAGTGGTAGCGAGAAGTCTCCACACATCAAATCAGCGCAACCCAAGGGATAGTCCTCAAATAAGCACAAGCTTTCCATGTGTCCCAGGTCCAAAATGAAGGCCCAAATCGGCTAAGTATGGAAGGTTCAAAGCAGATGGTGCCACGTGTCTCATCAATGCAACTTCAAGGGTTGAAGCCAAGGTGATTCCCTAAACTTGCGCTGACTCTCCATGTGTCCTGTGTCCAAAAGGGGATAGAGATGACCATTTATTCAACTATTTATAAGAGGGTCTATGAAAGCCTCCACGTGCCTCGATAGCGTAACTTCATAAGTGAGGCCCAAGGGACAAACCCTAAATGAGCACCAACTCGCCATGTGGTTAGAGTCAAAAGAGAGACGAGTCGCACGGTTGAAGAGTCCAGGATCGGCTGAAGGAGCCACGCATCATCTTGACACCCTTTTAGGAGTGAATCCAGCGAAACTCAATTAAGCGCTAGCTCTCCACGTGTCTACATGGTCAATGTAAGTCAAGTGGGTAGTAGGTCTGAATCAACTAAGTATAAAAGAACCGACGAAGCTCTCCACATGTATCTTGTACACAACTTCAAAGGAAAAATCAAGCTCGGGTTCCCATGTGTGCGTGAGCTCACCACGTGGTCATATTCAAAGAAGGGGCGAGCGGCGGTTGAATTGGCTAAGTATAGAAGCATTTGCTGAGAAGCATCCACCCGTCACTCAACGTAACTTAAAGGGAAAAATATGGAGCGGAGTCCCAAATGTGTGCTTGAGCCTCCACATGTCGAGGAGGTTAGACAAAGGGACTTAGCCGAAACACAAAAATACTAAAGCTGCTGCCGAAAGGGACACATGGTCACGTTTCAAGTGAAAGCGTTAAGGTGGGTTCTTTTGTGTTTTGATGCTTTGAAAAGTCAAAGCGGGAAAGTGGGCCATCGGAGTGATTTGGGAATTTTTGCTTTGTTTCCATTCGGGCATAAAGTATAAAGTAAGCCACGACTCTACCATTGAAAAGTCAAAGCGCGAAGGCGGGCTGTTAGAGCAATTTGGGAATTTTGGCTTTGTTTCCATAAAGAGCTTAAAGTTATAAAGTGACCCACGGCCCCACCCATGCCAAGGGATAAAGTCAAATGTTGAGCCCGCATCAAAATTCAAAGTGGGGAGGTAGGTCGATAGAGTAATTTGAGTTTTTGAGCCCGCATTGAAAAGAGGTAAAATTATAAAAGTGACCCACGACTCCGTTGCCACTCAAGTAAAGCCATGTGTCAAGCCCGTATCAAAAGTAGATGGGTGGGTCAAAATATTCCGAAGTGCCATTTATATAAAAGGCAAAAATACAAAAGGCATCCTCAAGCTCCGCGTGTGTTTAAATCTCTCCCACGTGGATGACTCAAATTGAAATTTTGCAAAGGTAGATTGAACAAATGTGATTCGGTGCATCTTGTTTTCTGCTGGAGGCATGGAAACAACCGAGGCATTGGAGAAGTTTAGACATCGGTTTCTTGAGTTATTTTCATCATTTTTTGTAACCAAATGTAAGCTGTTCTTGGAAGCTATTTAAAGGGTTCTCCATGCCAATGTTAGGGTTGGATCCTGGTACTCTGTAGAGGTAATAGATTTGAAATGATCAATACATAAGTTTTCATTTTCTTCCTCTACTATTCCTTCTTTCCTTTTCTAAAAATTTGTAAATCATCCATATTTTATGATAAGAAACTTTGTGTTCTTGTTTATATGATTTCTGGAACTTTGTCTCTGTGGAATTATATTGGTTATGAAAGTGAATGATTCTATTACGCATTTCGCTAGTCAATGTGATACTCTGTAATCTATATTTCCTAAAGATATTGTTATGTTCTTCCTCTATCATCTCCTTAATTATTCCATTTTTGTATTGATGATCTTTGGGCATAAAACGTTTCAAAGTATCAGGAATCCACACTTTGAAAGTTAAACATTTGTATATAAGTTTTGATGCTTGCTTTCAATAAGGGAACCTCTCCCATTAAAGAGGAGGGACTTGTTGTCCCCTAATTGTGGTTTCTTAAAGTTCCATTTAAAACCCAACAAGAATATAGAAGATTACGGAATCTTATAATCCAAGACTATAAATTTGTAACAAGACAATAAGTTGAATCAACAAGTTGGATTGTAGCAAGTGGATCTGGATGTAAGTTGGATTGTTCAATTAATAACAAATATGTTTGAATCTACTCTTATTAAAACTTGCTATTCTATCTTTTAATTATTTTAATTTTGTGGCCTCAATGATTTTTAATTCAAAGTTTTTTTCATTAAAATAAACAAAAAATTATAAACAAAAATTATATATGCTAGAATTCTTAGATGATAATAAGATGAAACTTTTGTAATATAGATGAACATACTATCTCAAAATTTATGACGTTTAATTGATCCAACCTATAAATACAAGGTTTAGATTGTTTAGTAGATTATTTTTTAGATAAATATTTAATATCTACAAGAATAAAAACATAAACATTTCCACCTTACAAATGTATGTGATATTATTGTTATAAACCCTTTGTAATGGAATCATGTTGGAGAAAATCAGTAAGGTTTTTTAAATGCTTATTTTGTTTTGATAAACTGACTAATCACCTTGCTCAAAATATATTCCTATAAGAACATCATTGAATAATGAATAACTTTGGCACAAGTTGAAGAATAAGCTTCCCATGTAAAACTAGAGATTTTGGGGCATTTTAACATAATGAAATCAATAGAGGATAAATATATCTTCCTCTAAATGTGGTGAAGCTCTTGAAAAAGAAAGGTTTGGTTTTATACATGACATAAATTAGGGAATTCAAAATAAATCATCACTAGAGATACTCTTCATCAAAAAATCTATTTGCTTAGTGTGATACATGGTAGGGCTTACCAAGCATTAAAAAACTTGATATCTTGATGTTCATTAAGTAATATGATAACTTCCTTCACCTAAAGTTTTGATAAATCATCTTGTGTCATACTAGAGGCTCTCATCTCTAACCATCTTCCTATTAACGTTTAGAGTGATTGGATGACTTGCATTTACCGAGGATTGATGGAAATCAAGTCTATTGAATAAAAATAACCTTCAAAATCATGACTACACCCTTATATTTATCAACTAGTGGTTTGTTAAAGTAGTTTACGTTGTCCTAATTTTCCTACATTTGAAGGAAAATGGCAATTTAAGGAAAAAAATAATTAGGAAAGACTTAAAAGAGTTCAAGATGATTTCTCAAGATCTTATGATTTAAACCTTAAATGAATCAATATTTAGTTACTCTTTCATTTGATTTCAAATTGGTGAAAGTCCAGTCAAATCCATGTTGCTCAAATTTGATCATATATTCATTTATTTAAATGTGATAAAATATTTCAAACTACTTTCTTCAACACCTCAAATCTTAACACATCTCTACACCTCTAGTAATATCAATTCTCTAAGGAATTCAAATTCCATCTGTTGGTGCTCAATTTGGTCTCACTTTAGTTTTCCTTCAAATTATTCGGTTTGTGGGCTTTGTCGTGTTTTCTATTTCCCGTATTGTTGCATGAAAACTCGTCCTCCATTTGGTTTCCATGATCGTACCTTCATTTTTAAGGATAACATAAAATCTAGAATTTGTTTTTCGTCCCTCTGTCCATGTGAAAAGAATCTATAACTTGGGGTAAAACTCGGTTTTTCCTTCCTTCTGTTTTCCATGATTATGTTTTGTTGTCCTTGTCATTTTTGTCCTAAATATCTATGGAAACGAGTTGGATGTGGCTTGGAAGATCATATTTGTGCCTTATATCAATTCTAAAATCTCTTTCTTGAAATAAAGATTTATTTCCGGGCTCAAATGGTGATTTTCCCGCATTTTACGGTTTGTGGTGTGTTTTTCCCGTCAAATTTACATCTCAAAGCATATGTGGAAACGTGGCCCTTTCTTATTGGATGTCGATGGGGAACTTTGAAAACTCTAAGGTTTGATTCAACTCAAAAATTTCCACGTGGAGAGCCGATGTTCATCTAAAAATCACCTTTTGGTTTGGCCTTGGAGTTGAGCGGGGGGACACATGGAGGTTTCGCTTCCTTTCCTAGACTTAGAATTTTTTTCATGGCTAGTACAACTTTGGCGAGACCATTGACATGTGGAGGGTGACACTCATTTGAGGATTCACATCGAGGTCCCATCTTACCAATTGTGACAGGAGATATGTGGAGGCAAACGGCTCGCTGATATACTTAAACTTTCCAAAGCAATTTTGAAAGGCCTAGGACACATGGAGGGATCCCGTGCTCTATATGGGGACCAGCCCCTAAGTTTTATTTTGAAGAAGCGCCGGAGGAGGACACTTGGAGGCTTCCGCTTACTTTCGCCCTTGCTTAGACTTTTCAACGGCCAAGGAAAACTATCTCGGACCCTAGACACATGGCGTCTTCCACTGATCCTTCAAATTTTTAAAAACTCTCGGAATGAGACACGTGGTGAGCCCACACTTATTTTGGGTCTCTGTTGTTGGGGACAATCTCAAAGTGCGCCATTGAGACACGTGGAGGATTCTGCTAGCTCCTTTTTACACTAAGACTTTTCAAAGGCCAAACGGCATTTTTATTGAGCCAGGGCACCGTGGAAGGCCCGCGCTTGTTTGAAAAATTTCCCTTGTACTTATCCTTTGCAGTTTCACTAAGGAAACATGTGGATGGTTATAAAATAAAGTGGAGAAGGGATAAAATCAATGGTTGTTGTGCATCGCATCTATTTTTACGCCATTTTTTCTCCAAAACTTACGGAGATGCGTATATGCACTATTTTTCATCATTTTTTGATGAAATTTCTTGTCATCTTTGTCTATAAAGTGCCATTGAATGGATTGAACTTAATTTATGAGTCAAAGGATTGTTAAGGTTGATATTTTGAAGTTGGAATTGCTCAGGCACTTGAAAAAATAGGAATTACTAAAGAAGATGGATGCGGGATAGAGTTGCAGAGAGGAAAGAAAAGGAAAAGGATGAAATTATGAAAGTTGGAGGTGCAAAAGATGAAAAAGGTGTTGCCTCGAGAGTTAAAAGGATTACCTATCATAACTAGGCATGCAGAGCCTCCGAAAAATGATTAAAGGGATTCCTCACATGACGAGAATCGGAGAATGATTAGAAGGATTGCCAAAAGTTGTGGCATGTCATCCTAGTCATTAGTCAAGGGCCCAAGAAACATGATCAATTCACAATTGGTCCACCTGGCAGCTTTCAAATGTGAATTTGTTAAACATCACTTTGTGAGACAAATTGGTAACAAGCAAAGGTCCCTCGAATATTCTTCTCTTTTGGGAGGAAAATTGAGTGAGTAAAATGTATAAATGCAATGAGAATACTCTTGCAAAAGGTCAGGGTTAAATTCTTAAGAGAAAATTTGAGAAAGCCGTCTTCCTGAGAGACCAATCCAAGATACCTGGTTAATTCCTTCTGTGTTAGATTTTCTATCATGTCAAGTTGGTTATAGATGTATAGCCATTGACGAGCATTGATATTTCTCTGGAAGCTTTCCCCTGTTGATGAATCTAAGCAATTTTGAAATTAATTTGTGTTCAATCTCTAGAAATTTGTGTCTGCTTTGTTTCAGAATGTCTGCAAATGGTTTCTTTTGTTCCTATTGCAATCTTACATTGAAATCTTTGTGAAATCACACAGGATCTTGTCCCTATGAAAATTTAGTGGCATTTGCAATTTCATTTCAAGAAGAGCCTTCATCTTATGATGAGATAAAAAAATTTAAAAACACTCCATTGTCATTTGTTGATAAATATTGTTCGTAAGTCTTTTGATGGACCTAAGGCATGATTGATCAAAAATTTTGGTGTTTAATTGAGTCTTTTTAACTCGAGCCTTTTGCTAGATTCTCAAAGATTTTGTGAAAATGTGGTGATTTGGGCCTCCATGAAGCACACCTTCTCGTTGAAGGAAGCGTCTTAACTATTCAAGCTTTCTTGTTGAGTTATCCATTGTTGTGAAGTTTCTCGAGGTGTCGTAAAATCAACTTTATCTACTTGATCTCCCACCAAAATCATTCAAAAACCATGAATCCATCCTAAACTACCTCATTTTTTCCCTGTATATCCACAAATGAACAAAATCTATTTACTAAAATATGTAGAACAATCAAGATTTAATAATGTCTTTAGTAACCTTAGCCTTGTGTTGAAAGTATCTCCATCTTTTAGAAGTGACAAATCTTGAGAGTTAAATTATGAAGTATTGACCGTATTTTCCCAAGGTTTTCTTTATAAAATTTGTGCAAAAGAAGGATATCTCCATCTCCTTCATCAAACAGAGGTTACACTAAGGGTTCTCTCACCTTGGTCGAAAGGCACGGTCTAAATCGGCGAGGATAGGTCAAATCCTCTTGAAGGTGCTATCATCTCTCCATAAATATGAGTGACAAAGGGCAAATTAGATCTCATCCCGGTTACAAAATGACACACATTATGATCTATCCTGTCTCTAAGCTCGTGCCCACTCGTGATCTTTGCTCGCTCACTTGAAAGGGAGAATAAATTTGGATACCAACACCATCTTTAGTAGTATTTTTCAAAACTTCTACTATTGAGAAGGTGGTTTCCCTTTTAAATTACACCTAGTTTATGCCTTCTTAGCGCATGACATTTGATAAACCTATTTTTGATGGTATTTAAAATGTGGTCAGTGGTAGAATTGTCAATGAAAAGGTGTTTGGATTGATACATTTCACTTTAATATTTATCAAACCATGCGGGACACAATTGGTCCTTAATATTTGCATAATGGTTACATTAGAGATTTGCGGGGAAAACATTAACGAATATCTTTAGTATTGACATCATGAACATGTTTCACGTTTAACTCTCTTTTATCTTAGGAAAGATTTTAAATATATATTATTTTTAAATTTAATAATTGCTTGGAATTTTTTTACAATTACAAACATATTCTTTGCGTGATATGATGTAATATGCTAGATTCAAGTATAAATTATAAAGGTTGATCTTTTGAGGTTGACCACATTTTCAACATAAGTAGAAACTGATGTATTGTCCCTTACATCGTGAACAAATTTCCTCTTGAAGGTTTTTGACATAGCGATCTAGAGATAGGAAAAGGTCAATGAAAACATATTGGGGATAAACATCAATCTTATTAGTCATTTATAGTTGACAAGCATTCATATCAAGTTCTTCTTTAATTGTAAATCATAGAGGTTGAACCTCATTAAAAATGGTATGGACTACAAGTTGGGTTGCTTGCATAGAAAATTACTTTGTTTTGACTTGGTCATTTTCCTTGATAACCAAAAATTGAGGAAGAAGATGCAATAAAATATGTAAACTTAAAGAATTTAGTCAATTTGAATCCCGTAATGGTGGCGGTGGATGATAAACCTGACATTACTCCTCATTCTTATTCAAAGTGTGGTGATTTAAATATTATTTTTAGAATTAATAATTTTAGATTTTTCACATTTAACCTTGGATTTTAAGTTTATTTCTTAAACCTCATCACTAATGCAAAATTTAGGGATGTAATTTGTATGAGGAGAAATTTGTTTGTGTAATTTATTAAACAAAGAAACACACACACACAAATATTGGAGGAGTCTAGTAGGAAATGGAAAACAGCGTTGTGTGACGCGTTTTTAGGATATGGGAATGACTAAAACAAAGAATCGAACATTCGATTGATTCCTCACACGCATTGTTGATTAAAGCCTTTGGAGAATGAAGTTCCCCCACGACACCCTTTTGACTCGGCTCTATCCCTGCCCGCTTTGACGAAAGACTCGTTGTTCTATATAAACTCTACGCCTTCATTCATTTTCCACAACAACATCAAGTGTTAATTGATTTGTGATTGTGTTCTGCGACTATGGCTGCTCCACTGCTTCCCTATTTCGTCCTCCTCCTGGGAATGACGTTTTTAATGGCACAAACTACTCAAGCGCTGGTTTACGTATTCTCCAATTCCGCGCTAGGTACGCCTGGAGGCGACAAGTTTGATCAAGAGATTGGTCAGAGCGGCGCTTTCGAAATTATGGACTCTTCAACTAAATTTATCTGGAACACCTTCGCACAACAATCAGCAGATGATAGGAAGGACGTGCAGAGGGTTGCTCTCATCGTGGAAAGTATGGACGGTGTCGCGTATACAAGTGGAGACGAAATCCATCTCAGCGCAAATTATGTGGGAAACTTTGGAGGAGACGTGAAATCAGAGATAAGAGGAGTATTATATCACGAAATGACACACGTGTGGCAGTGGAATGGGCAAGGTAATGCTCCAGGTGGCCTTATTGAGGGTGTTGCAGACTATTTGAGGCTCACTGCGGGATTAGCCCCTTCCCATTGGGTTAAGCCTGGAGGGGGAGACAGATGGGATCAGGGCTATGATGTTACTGCTCTCTTTTTACAGTATTGTGAGAGTATCAGTTCTGGTTTTGTTGCGAACATGAATGCAAAACTGAAGGGAGGATGGGACTTGGGATTCTTCAATGATCTCACTGGAAAATCTGTTGACCAGCTCTGGAGCGACTACAAGGCAAAATATGCATCTTAGGGAATGTTTCAGCCCTAATAAATAAAGTCTTGAGTTCTAAATATATCAGAGATCTCTCATGGGTAGGGAGTTTCTCTTTCTTAATACAAACAGTGATATAAAGGATTTGGTATATTATAATTATACTCTCTTCATCCAAATTTAATTGTTATACTATATCAATGGGCCCATAAAGGGGTCAATCACATTCGTGCGTTTTTTTGGTGTGGTCCCTTATGATCCCTTATATTTTCCTTTTTGATCTTTTCAACCGTTTGATGTCCATTTGGACGCCAATAGTCTTATATGGGGAACAATGTCTGAGCACTAGCACTAGCCCATTCCTGAGGTGTTGTTAATGATGATCCAATTCCCTGATTTATATTATGACATTTAACTATTTCCGGCGCAAAGCTCTATCCATAGGATTAAAAGTTAACAAAATTAGGACCAACAATGCGAACCCAAGACCATGTGAAAGTTCTAAGTTCAATCGTCACCTTCCTTTGCATGAGGGTCTTTATTTCCCTCTAAGAAAAATGTGTGATTAAGAGAAACCAGTGCTAGCTATAGCTGCCTTCTCTTGGATACCAATCCCTCTTCTTGACAGCATTCTCTCAATGACGACTATCCTGCACAAACTCACACACTCACACCGCACAAACAAAGTTTTGAAGACCATTGACGGGTAGAGATGGGTCAAAGTAAATTTTATCATGTCAGTTGTCTATTAAATAGATTATTTATTAGGTCCTCGAAAAAATTGAGTCAAAAGTCAAATGATAATGTAGTTTATGTTAGCACTTGCTTACCAAAATTACAGTGCAGACATGACTCCTTAATGTTAGTTTTTATTTTATTAACAATCACATGCAAGCGGTGTAATGTGGGACGCTTAAAGCAGTTGGGTGGAGGAGTGAAGTGTGGAGGAGTTGTAAAGTATAAATTTTGATATGTGATATGATTTTGCAATGACTTTGTTGCCTATTTATGACAATTATCTATAGAAATGTTGTTATTGTAGACCAAGTAAAAATGCGAGACTTTTGGATTCATAGAAAAATTCCTAGTGTTTTGATCACCCTTCTTCATCTATTCGGTCCGCTTGGAAAAAGTTAGTCATGTTCTTTATTCAATTTGACCTCAAATAAGAAAAATCAGTTGTTGGAGGAACAAGCTGGAGTAGTCCCTTTATTCCACTTGTTCACCCCTTTGTCACCTTATTTGACTTCTTCATAGAAATTGGGAAAATTAGTTACTTTAGGAACTATATGAGAAATTCCATAGTTTGTGTGTCTCTCGATTTATCAACCTAACCGATCCTTGGGGACAATGATGGTAGTCGAAGAAATCAGAGTTTATTAGAAATAACAATAGAGGGTGATTGTGTTTTTCGTGAAGGAGGAAAGTGGATAGGGTTAATTGGTTGGTTGATGCGGTGAATGGAATTATTGCTATGAGCAAAACCTAGGGGTCATCGAGGGATAAGTTTTTGTAGATTATATTTAATACAAAATGATGCTTTCAACATCTGTAATATGATGGATGTTATTTACATGTAGTAGATTGTTCGATGAGGAATCCATCGAATAATCAATTTTGTTGTTCGCATGGCATTTTCTAGGAAAAGCACAAAAAGGGCTCGAGGTTGTGAATAATGCATATTGTCATTCAAGGCAACTTGGTTCCAAGCGATTACACCTAAGATTGTCCACGGATTATTTACGAGCACCCGATGCAAGCGTTGTTGTTGTTCATTGATGATATCTCTCATTGCGAGCATAATGCTCATGCCATTACTTTCTTTTTCAATATGTTACATTATATGTTTATAATTTTGTAAATATGAAGCCACTAAAATGAGGGATATGTACTACCCACCAATGTGGGACCCAAACACAAGACCAACCATAACAGAGTAACACCAACTTGTAGAACACACAAAAGTCAATATGACACAATGTGCAACCAATGTCACACCTAGATAAATGAGCAAGTATGAGACTACGACACAATCACGACATGAACAACACGAACTATAACCCTCCGGACTATCACATTTTCCGTGTTCAATCTTTGTCATGTTCAAAAATCTAATTTCATCCTTAAAGGTTTGAAGAGCATATAGCATGACAACCTACATTTTCCTTTTTCTCTAGGTTGCATTTTTGTTACTTTGTTTGATACCTAATGTAAGATGATTTCCACTTCACCATAATTTTTATTCCTTATTTAGCCTTATAGGTCTTGAATCCATTAATCATGAGAGCATGTAGTTTCATTCACAATGATACATTATTTATTTCATTTCGGGTTTAATTTATAACAAGTACACTTAATCACATGAAAGTGTTAACATTGGTTTGAAGAGCATTAACATGCAAGGTGAGAATCCCCTCTTCTCAAAACTTCAAAACTCTATTACACATCGTGAATATCTTAAAAATAAGTGTACACTAATTGGTTCACATTTCAATTTCCATTAATTTGTAAAACCCAATGTTAGTTCCAAACATTTTGAACACATAAACACCACCCAACACACGTTCTTGGACTATGGGTTTGTTTCTTAAGGAGCATGGTTACTCATCATTTTACATAGTTTTCATATCATGAGAAAAGATATAATGACGATAAGAGGAGAATCTTAAGCTAATCTTATGTTTGCAGTACATCTAGAAGATAGAGATGATTGGGATCATTTATACGATACAAAGAGTCACATGTAGTTTATTTTCAAGTAAAAGGTTAATGTTCTAGAATATCATGTTCTTGAAGGAGATATTTCATAATATCTTTAATGTCAGAAAAAGGAGACTTAGCAAGGAGTAAGGAACAAGTCACAATTCTCACCTTTCTAATGGGTCAACATCCTACTATTAACAAACCCATATGTTAAGGTTTAGATACCAAAATATGTCCACATATTACCCTCAAAAGGGTCCTAGGATTATTTTTAAAATTTATTTGTAAATACCCCAAGGGATATACGCCCTACCATGGGAAAAAGCTCGTGTTCAACAACTTAATCCCCAAGACCTCTAAAAACTCAAAGGTGTTTCTATAATCAAAGGCTAAGGAAAACACTTCCATTCCTAAGGTGTAGTGATGTCCCAAGAGGTGTTCGGTTACACTATAGAAACAAGGAACGAGGTTAATCTCAAAGGGACCATTCCATACCACAAGGGTTGATATTTCAAACTATAAGTTTGGTTGATGCTTTCCACCCAAAATGGAAACACACACATGCAAGTTGTTATATTTTTCTTTGAAGGATAAGATATTTCCTAGGTTGATCTTTTGTTAGGGTAAACATATTAATTATGCATTGTAATTAGGTGGTTTATTATTATTTTTGTATGGTTACGATTATATAACTATTATATTGTTTTATTACATACGTGAAGGATTATTGTTGCATTGTTCCTTATTTTATTCCTTCTTCCGCATGTATTTTGGAAGATTATGTAATTATGTATATTTTGTTGCACCTGTGCAACATATTGTTTGTCTGTACATTGGTTGTCCAATATCTATAAGTATTGCATCATGCACCATTATATTTCATTTCCTGCATATTAATAAAACAAGTTAGGTTTTACCTTCGTTTTCTAAACTACATTTGGTATCAAAGGAATTGACCTTGCGGAGTTGGAAAGAGGTTGCGCAGAGGTAGAAGTGTTTTGGAGAAGAAATCTCGCATATTAGGAGAGTCTTTGTTTCTTCCAGCAGACTTCCGTGACATCCTCGCATCCCCACAACCCCTGTTGATTCCAGTGTTTGGAATGTAATTTATGTTTGCACCAGTAGTGGCCCCTACACTAGGAAAAATTTGCTACGAAAAATTTAATTTTTTTCCCCAACTAGGGTTTTGCCTCTAAATTTAAAGGCGCGATTAAGTTTATGGTAAAATAGCATACTTTCAATTTTGGTTGTCTCTATTGTATTGGAGGACCCAGCTCATATAGCTTTGTATCGAGTTGTTTAGCACCCTCCTCCTAATTGGGATGACTGAGCAACATCGAGTTGTGTAGGTAGAGCTAGACATCGAGCTACTTTTCTTTAGGGTCGAGCCAAGCTTGAGTTATTCAAGGCCGAGCTATTTTAATACAACCCGAGTCCTATTCACCAAACTAGATCCGTTTTGTGCACAATACTGAGCCCTTTGTGCGTTAGCGGGCTGTTCCTCCACCTCTTTTACCGATTTGAATCATTGCACATAATGGTCGATCCTCTTTGGTAGACCACGAGTTGGGTGTGATACACCTTGCGAAATCCATCGACGTGGCCGAGTTCTGTTCAAAGAATGAGATCTGCCAATAAAAGGTGAGCCATTCCTTGGACGTGTCGAACGGATCGGCAGGCAAGCTACTGTGAAAGGCAGAGCCAACAATTACGGCAACCCCTGCAGAATGGTGGAAACAAAATTCATCGAGCTCGAGTTGATCATCCATCGAGTTGTGGAGCAAAATATAGTGTCCTACACAATACAAAAAGGTGGATAGTAAAACAACGAAGCCTGTGAACAAATCAATATCAATCAAATCAACAACATCGAGTCACCAATTGTCGAGTCCATTCATCAGGTAACCCGTCATTCAAACGATCCTGCACAAAACAAAAAACGGCGGTGTAAACAATCCAAAAGTAGAAAATCTTTCAAAGAAGCAGAGGCATCAATAAAACGACGATGACAATAACAACAAAAAATGGTGGAGAAAAATCAATGAGCATCAGAGCATATATTTAAAAACTTTTCAAAGGAAAAGATGTTCGAGATCCATATTTCTTATGCCAGGAAACCCTAAATCCGCCCGCTCATCAAACCAGTTACGTGGAAAACCAGATTGCCAAGTTGTAGTGTAAAAAACGTCAGTCCATTTGTTTTTAGTTTTAATATAATTATCCCCATTGCATAATATATGCGCTTAAGGCGCTACAGTGGCTAGTGGAGCTTGGAAAAGGCTTTGAATGCTGGTCGTTCGAATTTCGACACCGATAAAACACATTTTTTTAATATAGATTGAAATTTAGCGGCTATTCTAGCAAATACCTCAAAATTTAGTGGTACACACCCCACTAAATAAATTGGCTAGTCATAACTAAATAGGAAGCTAAAGTTAGCAGAGAGAAAAACCTAAAATAGGGTAAAAAAAGTTCCCCACATCACTTATTTTTGTTTTTGAGAATTTTTTTCTGAAGGAGGGGCACTTAAAAACTGATTTTGAGCCTTTTTTACGGTATTTTTCTTAGTGAGCCGCACAAAGTGCTTTGGAGGCCACTAGGGCCCTACAAAACAAAAGAAAATTGCTTGCCATTCAATTTTTCATAATTTTGGATCTAATTATATATTTCAAAGTGTATTGTACTAATTTGCGGGTTTCCATATTCAACCATAAACCATTATAATCGCTTAAAATTGGCAAAGATTTGTAATAAAAAATAATACTAAAATTATTTTGTATCAAACACAATATCTTTTGATCACTTTCATAGCGTTTGGTATAAACGGTGCCTGCAGGAAGTGCTTACGAGTAAATCCATCGTGACTATTCTTTGCATTTAATGTCTAATATAGATGCAAACAATGTCATCTAGGCATCAACCCTTTAAATTGATAGGGAGTAACAAGGACACAAAGTGCACACACTTTGACTCCTCCCATCCATCTGCGAATGATTTCTCGACTTAAACTCGGACACCGAAATTATCCAAGTATATAAGAAAGTTAGGCACATGTATGAGGATATTTCTTTGAGCGGTTTCAATAATCAAAGCAGAGACCCTTTCGTCAAGATCTTGTCTCGGTACCACATATCGGATTCTTTCACGTACATTAACACCTCTTTCACGCACTTTGCAGAGTATACTAAAGGACAAGCTTCTTCCACATGCGATGAGTATATCGAAGGGCACGATATAGAAAGGTTCGGGTATATCAGACGGTATATAGTTTGGGAAACCATATACAGAGTGATAAGAGCCTTATCCTTTATCACCGATTCTTCAAAATGGACACCAATCCCCCTAAATTCTTTTTCCATTCTCAACTTTTAAGAGAAAATAATTATGCAACATGTAAGACAAAATCAAGACACAACTCGAGTTTGAAGATATTTGGAATGTTGTGGATTGTTTTTTAACTAGATCAACAAGCGATACTGACACAATAGGGATACTTTGATATATCCGATTAGAAGGCAAATCGATAATCTTGTTTGGAGTGTCGATGAGGTGTAACCCCACATTCAAGATGCCAAATCTACCAAATAAGTGTGGGATGATTTAAACATAGTGTCCAAGGATAAGAACAAGAATGTCATCTTGAATATGTAGAGTTAGTTACACATACTAAAGTTTAAACAAAATACAAAAATAAAAGCTTTCTTAAGAAGAGTTATAGAATTAAGGGCTTCACTTCTAGTCCTAGGAGAGGAGGTCACTGATACAACTCTCATTTCCATTGTTCTGAGAGCACTCCCTCCTTCATACCGCATTATATTAACAACACTAAACATGTCAAATTAGATAGTTAGTTTCGATAAGTTAGTGAACCTCTGCAACAAGAGGAAGCTATGTACAAAAAAGATGATGAAGAGGAGAAGGAACTTTATTCTCATCAAAAATGGAAAGGTAAAGAAAAAGGAAAACCTAATTCCTCTCAAAAGTGACAAAATCAGCATCAACAAGGGACAAGCAACACAAGAAGAAATTTCCTATCTCGTAAAAGAGGACATGAGTTAAAATATTGTATGTACAATACCTATAAGAAAGGCTCATCAAGTCATTCTAGACCTCAACACTATAAATCTTTAAAACTACAATCAAGGGTAGAAGAAGGAACGGCAAAGGAAACCCCATCAACAAGGAAATATTTTTGAGTAAGAAGAACAGTCGGATAATGAAGACTTCTTGTAGACTACTTGATCAAGTGAACATTCCATGTTATCTAGTTATGTGTGGTATGTGGATTGGGGAGCCACTCGACGAATGACCAGCCACAAAGACTAGTTCACTTCAATTAGGGACACACCTTCAAAAACCATGTTTCGTTAGGAGATGATTTTTCATACATGGTACTGTGGGATCGGGAACATTTCTCTTCTGTTAGTTCACAATTGTAGATTATCCAATGTACTATATGTCCCTAGATTGAAAAATAAGTTTCTATCATTCAAGTAAACTCTTAGATAAAAATTTGAACATTGACTTTGATATTCATTCCAGCAAAAAAATGTTCTTAATTCAAGATAAATCATGAGGCTCAAAAATTATTGCAAAATCCTCTAATGTGGGACACATGTTCCAGAAACTTGATTTTTTCCACAGAGATGATTAGACGCTTGTGGCTAAGAATACCTCTACCGCACAATTGTGGCATTAGAGACATGGTCACATCATTTTCAAGTATCTTGAAACACTTTTTTGGTATAACATTGTAGAAGTATTTCCATCTCTCGAGAAGGATATAAATAAGTGTCCTCAAAACCCTAGAAGGAAAAAAAACGTAAAGCTTCATTCCGAGAAGAGTACTTATCGAGATCATGGTAAGCTTGATCTAGTTTATGCTGATCTTTGTGGAGCAATGCAACCCAAGTCATTTACGGATTCCAATACTTCATGCTTTGTGTTGATGATTATTCAAGAAAAATGTGTACATACTTTGTCTTCGCAAGAGAAGTGAATCTTTTGAAACTTTCAAGAAGTTCAAAGCGGCTTTTGAGAACGAGAATATTTGTCACATCAGAACTTTCCACTCGGATCGAGGGGGAATTTACTAGTTACGAGTTCAAATCCTACCTAAAAGCTCACAAGATTCATTAAAAATACCTCATGCACAAACACCCCAACAAAATGGTGTTATTGAGAGAAGAAACCACACTATCACGAAATGGTGCATTTTATGATCAATCATTCTAGACTGAAGATGAGGACATTTTGGGAAGAAGTAAAGCAAAGATAACTATGTATTTGTTGAACAGAGTGCCCATAGTTGCTCTTGATGGAGTTATGCCATACAAAGCACGGTCAATGCGGAAACCATCTATTGCACACCTCGTGAGTAGTTGGGTGCAAATAAAGCATGTATATACCTAAGTAAAATAGAAATAAGTTGGATATGAAATCACAAAACTCATCTTCATTGGCTATAGTGAAGAGACTCTTAGGTATAGATTGATGGATCCGAAGACTAGGAAAGTCTACACCAACAAATATGTTGATTTTTTGAGAAGAAGGAAGTAGAGACTCCTCCTCTGGACTCACTTGATGTAGATTTTTCACCTATTGTAAAAATAAAAGCTGATGTTCCGTAAATGATGAAAGTGATGATGGGGATGATGGTGATGATTAGATAGAACCATGACCCATGGGATCAATTCAGCGTATGACCAAGTGGTATACAAACATGTTATGAGATGCAAAATTGGATGGTCCTATGGATATATCCACCACTAGACCAAGGACTCACAATAAAGCATGAAAATAAGTAAAATTTTCTTTGATGAGTAGAGTTATTAAATATGATGATCCCAATATCGCCTCGGAAGCCCTACATTCGAAATCTTGAAAAGATGCCATGGATGTTGAGTATCAATCAAGTAATGAAAAATAACACTTAAAGCAACTTATCGATCTTCCACTAGGAAGAAACCCATTGGTTGGAGATGGATTTTCAAAACAAAATACAATGTAGATGGTACCAAAGGGTTAAGCCCAAAAATAAGGCATAGAATATGAGGAGACATTTGCTTCCTGACTAAGATTAAAATGATCATAATTATATTTTCGTATTTGCACAATTTGGTTGCAAAGTCCATTAGATGGATGTAAAAATTTCTTTTTAAACAAATATCTACAAGAAGAAGTCTACATGACTCAACCAGAGGGATATGTCATACCTGGTCAAGAAACAAAGGTACGAAGACTCAGAAAATCTTTGTATGACTTTAAATAGGTGCCCGAGGATTAGTATATCAAAATTGATGAGAATCTTGTACATCATGGATTTATCATAAATCCATACGATCCCAATATCTACCTCAAAAATTAAGGTGCGAGATTGTGATTATTGTTTTTATGTTGATGATCTAGTCATCACTGGAAATTCAATAAAGATGATTGATGCAATGAAGAAAGATCTTAAATGATCGTTTGACATGACAGATCTTGGTATGATGCACTACTATCTTAGATTGGAAGTATGGCAAAAGGAGAATCAAATATTTGTTTCTCGGTTGAAATATACCAAGATTTTCATGGCTCCATCGCTGACATGCGACAACACTAGTTCGTAATGACGCATCACAAGCGCGACACTAATCTGTAATGACGCGCGACATTGGCGCGACACTAGTTTGTAATGACGCGCGACATTGGCGCGACACTAGTTCGTAATGACGCGCTAAATTGTCACCGCGTCGCTACCCGCCGCTGTGTTCAGTAATGACACGCGACATCGCTTCCTACCGCACGCGCACATCATCGCCCCTGATGACGTGCGTCATTTGCTCCTACTGACACGCGCCATCGCTCCTACCGACGCGTGTCGCTAGACGCTGTCGCATGTCGGCTAGGATCGTTGTCACGTCACCTATGACTTTGACGCGACATCGCTTCTATCGACGCGACACTGTACCCTAATGACGCGCCATCGAACTCGCTGACGCGCGCCGAGGTAATAATGACGCGCGACAATAGGAGGAAGTGACGCGCGTCAGTAGGGGACAGTGTCGCGTCACTAGGTGCCAGTGTCGCGCCAAATGTCCTAGATGACGCGCGACAAAAGTTAGAGCTGACGCGCGTCAATAGGGAGACAAAGTTGATGACGCCGCAGTAGGAGAAAATGACGCGCGTCATCAGGGGCCAGTGACGCCCTATTTAGCTTATAAATACCCTTGTGCCACTCATTTTCTCGTTTTCATTTTCCCGTTCTTGAATTTTTACAGGTCTAAATCGTCGTCAAAGACGCAATTACAGCTACAATGTCGACTTCACATGCTTCCCAATTGCAAGTTCAGCAAGAAAATCAAGAGAATCCAACTCAATCGATTTCGAAGATCAACTACAGGAATCCCTTATGCCCTCACATCCATACGGCTTTAAAGATGTCTTCGTAATATCAAGCGATGGAAGAGTGTGAATTTACAGGGCTCGTGAATATGCCCCATTTCGAAACAGATCCGGATATTTTGAATTACCTTCTGTCATGCTACAATTCAGAGGACGGTATTTTTTATGTGACTCTGAACGATGGCCAAATGTTCCAATTCACTATTGAAGCAAATGACATACATCGGTTTACGGGCCTTCCTTTCAGAAATTTACCAATTGTTACAACCAAGGCAACACTACTTGAAGAAGACAAGAAATTTCTCGAATCAACGTATGGTTTCCATGTTGATTGTAAGTATAATTCCTTTTAATTCATATTTTTTATTGTTTTTTATTCTGATACAATTTGTTATAAATTTATAGTAATTATCATTGTTTCGCATTTGCAGCCCATGTCAATAAATCCAGGCGTGGTGTAGATACACAATCAATTGCACACCACTTTCTTGCTGCACTTATTTCATTTTTTCAAGCCAGAATTGTTTTGCAGGGTCGCCAAACAGATATACCAAATTGGGCCATCGCATACATTTGTGCCACTATCTCAAAACGACAATTCGATTGGTGCACATATCTATCCAAAAAAATAAGAACTGACATAATAAATTCAAAACTCTCAGATAAACCTTTCATTTATTCAACAAACTATCTCCTCGGCTTCTACTATGAGGCAAGCTTTTAAATTTAAAAGATAAAGAAATTCCTACTTGCTCTCGATGAGGCTTCAAGAAATTCTCAATTCCATTTGAAGAACAACATGTATAAACTATTTAGTTTGTAATTGTATTTCAATTTTCGACATTACAAAGGCAGCTTATTAAAACTTAAATTTAAATGTTTTCACAGAGAAGATATCTTCAAGCCCTTCCAAAAAAAAAAAAAAAAGAAATTATCGAGAGGAAGAGGCCAACAACACGCGGAGGCTTTGGGACTCCCAATCTGAAATGGAAGCTCACTCCTCTCCAAACCCTCAACAAGCTTGAACTCGTTAAACGCCAGAGAAGTAATACATTCTCATATATTATTTACAAATTCCAAAGTTGCATATTTATTTTTCAATTTAAATTTTAACCAAAAGAATTGACATTATTTAATATTGATGAATTGCAGGGACTTTGGAACCTTCTTCCCCAACTCACTCCATACAGTCGCATGCATTCATATCTTCTGAACAGCCACTGAGTACAACTCCTACAAGGCCACCCATAGCACCGAGAAAAACAACCCCTCGACAACAAGGTACAACTTTTCTATAGTACGTTTAATTTCGTAGTTTTGACTTTATGAATTGTTTTAATATTTTTCATTTTTTTCTTGTACTTTTCAGCACATGTCAGTCATGATCAAACCACGGCACCGACACCCACTCAACCATTAATTTTTAAAATGCCAACCAGAGGAACAGTGAAAAAGAACATTGGTAAACGCATGCCTTTTGCTCCGGCCCCTAGCTGGGACACTAAACCTGCCTCCTCGTTTCGAATTCCAACTCTATCACTTGGTGGCTTGCCCAAAGGCAACGGGCATATCTGTTTAACAATATAAATTTAGATGAAGATTATTTGGGCATCGATAAGAATGACCCAACCGGTTTTTTCGATACCCGTGAGATGATTCAAGGCCAAAGCAGTATACTTCAAATTTCAATTTTAATATGCTTTACAATTTTGAATTACATTCGATTTAAATTTATTTATCTAAATCTTGATTAATTTTTTTCAAAAACAGATCAGCCCACCCAAAGGCGTAAGTAAACAAGGAGCAGCTTGATCTTGGTGAAAGCCCCCATTCTTCTCCAAAGAAGATCGTCCGCATCGATCAGATAGTGAACAAATGCCACATTTTCCTTCGAGAACTTAATTGGTAATGATTGTCAATCCCATATCAGTGAGTTTATTATTCCTCATATCCAACAGCTTATAGAATGGGAGAAAAGGGCTAAAGTTCTTATCAATGAAATTATTAGTCGTTATGAAAAT
The DNA here is from genome assembly GCA_018340775.1 of Taxus wallichiana var. yunnanensis. Lineage (NCBI taxonomy): Eukaryota > Viridiplantae > Streptophyta > Pinopsida > Cupressales > Taxaceae > Taxus > Taxus wallichiana. Next base: position 567,957,270 of record CM031236.1, read on the forward strand.
TATTGGCAACGGGATAGTTTATACGCTGCAGTCCAGAATCAACCTGCGAAGATGGATTCCTTACTTACCCAAGTAAGATGTGGGACTGTCACGTTTAACAACAACTATAAAGACGACATTTTAGATAAGGCACTAAACAAATTGGAAAATATTAGTGCCGAGGCCCAGGCATATTTTAACAAATGGTCCAAGGACAAGGATTTGGTATCAATCGCAAATGCCGAAAGAGATAGAGCTGTTGTAAGTACTATTACATTTAAACAATCATTTTTGTTATTTTGAAATTTTGAATTTACATTAATATTTTATATTGACATTACTCTTTTTGTGCAGTTGAAATATGAAAATTTGAAGAGTCGTGCAAAGGTTTTGCAAGTTCACTTGAAACAAAGAAAGAACAAACTTATCCGCAAAGAAAAATTTGAAGCAAAATATTGTTTTGTTAACAAACAAAACAATACACTAAAGCGGATAATTAAAGAGCATGGTCTCGACTCGACATATTATTCAAAGCCAAAGCAGCTTCTGATCCAAATTTGCTGTCGCATGGAGATGCAACAAATCAAGAAGAAAGAATTATAAAAACTGACAAAATCGCAGTAAGATCTTATAAGTTCTGTGGGTTATTTTGGTGTTGGGGAAAGAGGTACATCCACAAAGTGGAAGAAGCAGCTGGGGAAGAGAGCAGAGTTGAATTGTATAAAGAAAAAGAGGGTTTTGAAAATTAGAAACTTTTATTATTGAGGAAACTTTATATATTGAATTTGAAAACTTCTACTATTGAGTATCTACTATGGTATTTGAATTTAATAATATGGATTTATATAGTCTTTAATTTTAATTGCATTAGATGGTGATTATCATGAATTATATGTATGTTTTTGTTTACTTGCATTGTCATGAATCAGTATGTGGACGTAGATGATGAATGATGATAACTGATAATTAATGATAGATGATGATGAAAGACGATGATCAATTTAATGTGTATAATGTAAAATGTAGTGCCTAAATATCTTGTGGGACTTTAATTATCTTGAAAATTATGTTTTTGGGAAAATAAAGAACTAAGATTTGAAGTGCATCTTTAGGATTTCTCCTTAATAGACTTATGGTGTAGGAAAATTCTATTTTAAAGAGATTCACCTCTATATAAGTGCATAATCTCTCATTAGAGAGGTTGTTTGACATCCAAAATGGTCAAGACCATTTGTCAGAAAATAACGTTTTGCTGCAAACAATCAAGACCATGGTTTAAAAGATATGGTTTTGTTATCATGGATATTGTTTTGTGTAGAGTAGATTGACAAGTTGCTCTAAATAGTCAAGGTTATGGAATCTAGATTAACCAAAGTGGAATAACCATGTGATTAAAAGATAGGTCAAGCTCGATATAGAACTTTGAAGTTTAATGTAAAACATATAAGGTCAAGAATCCTATCATTTTTTAATATTTGATAAGGGTGAAGAATAATTGTGGATTAGAACGGGAGGCTATAAGTTGGAATAATTTTGAGTGTGTAAGAAAATATCAAGGTTGTAAACTAGATCATAGCAAACTATGTGTGTAGATTTTTATTAGATAAAGACTCACAAGTTGATTTAAATAGTTGTGATTAGTGTAGATTTGGGTGGGTGACTATAGGATATGGAAGATAGCATTAGAATTGAGTTTGAATAACTTCGTGTTAGAGGATGATCATTATAAGTCTAAAAATAGATCTATTTCTTCATGGAGAAATCTGAAGAAGTGATGGATCTATGACAAAGCATGGAATTTTAGGAAGAGTGTCAGGACTTATATTTATAATAGTATAATGTATTGTTTAATAGTTTATCCCGCAGTTAAAAAAATATATCAAAGGATTTTCCACATATAAAAAATAAATTAAATATAATTCTAAGAAATCAAGAAAGAATCATCACCGGTAAGAAATTAAACATAATCGCAAATATCATAGGGTTTAGCTTACCTCTCGCGTATTAGATCGTGTGAAATCATCAAGGGTAACGTGCTAGATCTTTGTTTTTCCCGATATCAGAGAGAGGGGTGAGTTGCTCGACATCATTGGTCCCCGAGAAGTGGCAGCAACATCTTTAAATATATAGACCAACAATATCTTTAAATAAATGATAACTAGAGCTGAAAAAATGTAAAGTAACAAACAATAAGATGATGTTCAAGAAGATACCTATTTAAAATTGAAATCATCCTCGTAATGTGCTAGATCTTTGTCTTAATAAAATTCAACACAAAAATGGATTAGTAGATAGATGGGTGAGTTGCTCGACATCACGGTCCCGAGAAGTAAACTTTCCTGACGGATGTCAACCCACGCCAAAAAAAAATAAAATATTGATTTAACTAAATGTAAATACATAGACATCTTTAATGATAAAAAGAGGAGAAAAAAATGAATAGGAATAAACAATAAGATTAAGGGGAAAAAGATTCCTCCTTAAAGTTGAAATCATCACTGCCACTGGTAATGAGCTATATCTGTGTTTCAAAAAAACCCAACACGAGAAATGGATTAGTAGATAGATGCGTGAATTGCCTGACGTTTTTAGTATATAGATCTGTAACATCTTTAATCAAAACCAGAGCTGAAAAAATGAATAGTAATAAATAATAAGATTAAGGGGAAAAAGATACCTGCTTAAAGTTGAAATCATCACTGCCACTGGTAATGAGCTAGATCTGTGTTTTAAAAAAACCCAACACGAGTAATGGATTAGTAGATAGATGGGTGAATTGCCTGACATTTTTAGTATATAGACTGTAACATCTTTAGAAAACCCATGGTTAACCAAAACATGAAATGTGTATAGGAGTGTCTTTTAGTGCTTCATGCCAAATTTAATTAGATTTTGAAATGAGTATTTAAACTTATTCAAGTTTTTATAAAACTCGATCGCTTAGAAATGCAGACTACCACCTTGTATAGGATTCACATCTTGAGATTCTCTTCAGATCGCTTTGGAGTGGTCAATTAAAATATGTCTCTTTTTTTTTCAAAATTTTAAGGTGGTGCATATGATCATAGCTCAATAAGGTTGTTTACATATCATGTTAGTTACAAGAATGAGGTTTGAAAGATACAATAAGGGTAAAGTGATCAAAATTGTTGTGTAACGGAAAATTGTTTTTACTTTCTTCTAATTATTATCATTGAAATGATGAAATACTTGGTGATTATCGCAAGGAGTATCAAAGTATAAAATTCCCGCTACCACCTTGTTTTGTTTTCCTTCACAAGATACAATGTGAAGTGTATGTTCAAGACAATTTTTTTGCAGCTCCCCATTTCTATGCCTTGAATTGATTAATCATGATCTTCTTGAAGTACAATTGATAAAATCAAGTGTCTCAAATATTGAAATTTTTTTTTACACTCAACATAAAGTTCTCTCAGGCAAGGTCGATCATCTTAAAAAGGTAACATTGTGTAAATTTTGTCAACAAAGGTTCTTATCTGTACCTCATCTCAAACTCGGCCTTAGCATATATCATGAAGTTTTTTTTGAACTTATCAAACAAGACCCTATATCATCATCAAGTACACACCAAACACTGTTGATAAATTTGAAGGCTTCATCTCAATTGGCTGCATTGCAAACATGAAGGGAATTTCCTCTAGAGCAAAAGAGGTGAAAACTTCAATTCCATTAAATTTTGGATAAGAAATCAATTATTCGTAGTCTCAAGCTTTCTCAATGGAACGTCAATGGTCTTGACCGACGCACGTCAATGGAACGTCAATGGTCTTGACCGACGCGCGACACTCCCCGCTAATGACGACACGCCATCGCACCTAATGACGACGCGCCATCGCTAACTAATGACGCACGCACGCGCCTAATGACGCGCGTCATCGTTGCCTAATGACGCGCGCCATCGCACTAATGACGCACGCACATCGCACGACTAATGACGCGTCATCGCACCTAATGACGCGCGTCACTGGCACCTAATGACGCGCGTCACTTGCACCTAATGACGCGCGTCACTGGTTTCTAGTGACGCGCGTCACTGGATCCTAGTGACGCGCCACCGATTCTATCGACGCGCCACTTTCTACTTTTGACGCGCGTCGCTCACTCCTATTGTCGCGCGTCGCTTAGACTATTGTCGCGCGTCAGCTAGAACCTTTGACGCGCGTCAAGTGAAGCCATTGACGCCCAATTTAGCCTATAAATACCCTTCAACCGGTCATTTTCTCGTTTTCACCTTCCAGCTCTAGATTTTTTGCAGGTCTCGATGCTTCCCAACTCCAAGTTCAGTAACAAAAATCAAGAGAATCCAATTCAATCGATTTCCAAGATCAACTACAGGAATCCCTTATGCCCTCACATCCATACTATTAATATGCCCCATTTCGAAACAGATCCGGATATTTTGAATTACTTTCTGTCATCCTACAATTCAGAGGACGGCATTTTTTATGTGACTCTGAACGATGGCCGAATTTTTCAATTCAGTATCGAAGCAAATGACATCCATCGGTTTACGGGCCTTTCGTTCAAAAATTTACCAATTGTTACAACCAAGGCAACACTCGTGGAAGAAAAGAATTTTCTCGAATCAACGTTCGGTTTCCATGTTGATTGTAAGTATAATTCCTTTTAATTCATATTTTTTATTCTGATACAATTTGTTGTTATAAATTTATAGTAATTTTCACTGTTTCGCATTTGCAGCCCATGTCAATAAATAAAAGGCGTGGTGTCTAATATGTAACATTTCTGAGTACATGTAATTTTTGCAATGCTAGTGTCTAAGATGAGCTTTGTAACTTTGATTGACCTGATGAGTGCAGTGGAAAAGTTTAAACAAAAAAAAGATCTTAAGAAAACTGATGGAACCAAGAAGGGGAAATTAATTGATGTTCCCAAACTTGATGATGCAAATCAATCAAGGGGGAAGAATTCTGATCAATGTACTTTAATATTAACAGAGGGTGACTCAGCCAAGGCTCTTGCTGTAAGTGTTTGTGCTTCAATCGTGGAAATGTGAATACCGAATTTGGTAGTATTGTGACATGTTTCGACATCACTTTCCAATTTAATTTTTTGTTATTTTAGTTATCTTTATTCTATCAGGTGGTAAGAATATCTATTGTTGGTCAATATTATTATGGCGTGTTTCCTCTCAGAGGTAAGCTGCTCAATGTCAGGGAAGCTACCACTCACCAACAAATGGAGAATAAAGAGATAGTAAATATAAAAAAAATCCTTGGTCTACAGGAAGATAAAATATATGACAACATTAAATCTTTAAGATATGGCCATCTGATGATAATGACAGACCAGGTACATGATCTTTGTATAGCGTTGTTTAGTTTCTGCTTAATTCTGACACATCCTTTCTAGTGAGATCCTTTGACTTGTCCTTTGTCTCTTAAAGGACCATGATGGATCCCACATCAAAGGATTGCTGATCAATTTCATACACCATACCTGGCCATCACTGCTTAAAATTCCTTCATTTGTTGTGGAATTTATCACTCCTATTGTCAGTGTAACTGTTACCCCTGTATATTTTGTTGAGTGTATTGAGACTCTTTATATTTGTTTTTAAGCCTCCAGATGTTATTTATCTCCATGTCTAATTTTGGCACATGTTGATGTAGGCAACTCACAAAAATGGAAATGTGTTATCTTTTTACACAATTCCTGAGTATGAAGCTTGGAGAGAATCATTGAGTGGATCGATAACTGGCTGGACCATATAGTACTACAAAGTAATGCTAGTTTGTTTTCTCTTTATATGTTTTCAAGTTCTGGTTTTGTTCACTTGCTGATTAGGTATCACTTGTTGCTTGGACCATACAGGGTTTTGGCACAAGTACTTCTAAAGAGGGCAAGGAGTATTTCATACAACTAGACAAGCACAAAAAATATTTTGTGTGGGTTGAAAAAGATAGATTCCTCATATCAATATAGAATGGGAGAGAAGGGCTAAGGTTCTTATCAATGAGATTATTAGTCGTTATGAAAATTATTGGCAACGGATAGTTTAACGCTCGCTGCAATGATCCAAATTTGCTGTCGCATGGAGATTTCTGGTTTTGGGGAAGGAGGTACAGCCACAGTGGAAGAAGCCGTTGGGGAAGAGTGCAGAGTAGAATTGGATAAAGAAAGAGAGGGTTTTGAAAACTAGAAACTTTTATTATTGAGGAAACTTTAAATATTGAATTTGAAAACTTCTACTATTGAGTATGTACTATGGTTTTTGAATTTAATTATATGGATTTATATACAATCTTTAATTTTAATTGCATTAGATGGTGATTATCATGAATTATATGTATGTTTCTTGTTTACTTGAGTTGTCATGAATTGTATGTGGACGTAGATGATGAATGATGATAATTGATAATTAATGATAGATGATGATGAAAGACGATGATCAATTTAATGTGGACGTAGATTTATCATCAAGCACAGTAATTCTTCTTCTCTAGAATTTTGAACTTGTTTTAAGATAATTATTCTCTACACTTGTAATGATATGATCATAATGTCATTAGAATGGATATAGATGATAAATAAATGGAATATAGATGACATTAGAATAAAAGAATTGTAATGATATGATTATGAATTATTTTAAAAAATGAAATTGTTTTAATAAATTTAAAATTAGATAAATAATTGTATTAATAATAATTGTAGTGTCAGGACTCAGGATATGATAATGATATGGTGATGATATGATATATATGGATGATGAGGAATTTTATGTGGACTTATATTTAAAAATAAATTAAATATAATTATGAGAAATCAAGAAAGAATATAAGAAATATACAAATATGCTAGGGTTTAGCTTAGAGATGATTAGATTGATGTGAAATCATCAAGGGTTACGTGCTAGATCTTTGTTTTACATGACATTGTAGATATAGGGTGAGTTGCCCGACATTTTTAGTCCTGACTCCTGAGAAGTGCCAGCAACATCTTTAAATATATAGACTAACAATATCTTTAAATAAATGTAAATATATAGAATTAAACTTGTAACGTCTTTAATGATAACAAGAGCTGAAAAAATGTAAAGTAACAATCGATAAGATTATGTTGAAGAAGATACCTATTTAAAATTGAAATCATCACCGGTAATGTGCTAGATCTTTGTCTTAAAAAAAATTCAACACAAAAAATGGATTAGTAGATAGATGGGTGAGTTGCCTGACATTGTCAGTCCCGAGAAGTAACAGCTTCCTCGGACGGATGTCAACCCACGTTTTCAAAAAGTAAAAATGTTGTATTTAACTAAATGTAAATACATACACCTGTAACATCTTTAATGATAACCAGAGCTGAAAAAATGAATAGTAACAAACAATAAAATTATGTTGAAGAAGATACCTATTTAAAATTGAAATCATCACCGGTAATGTGCTAGATCTTTGTCTTAAAAAAAATTCAACACAAAAAATGGATTAGTAGATAATGGGTGAGTTGCTCGACATTGTCAAACCCCGAGAAGTAATAAACTTTCCTGACGGATGTCAACCCACATTTTCAAAAAGTAAAAATATTGTATTTAACTAAATGTAAATACATACACCTGTAACATCTTTAATGATAACCAGAGCTGAAAAAATGAATAGTAACAAACAATAAAGATTAAGGGGAAAAAGATACCTCCTTAAAGTTGAAATCATCATCATCGCCACTGTAATGAGCTAGATCTCGTGTTTTAAAAAACCCAACACGAGAAATGTATTAGTAGATAGATGGGTGAATTGCCTGACATTTTTAGTATATAGACTTGTAACATCTTTAATGATAAAGATAAAAGATAGATAAAGAAGATACCTATTTAAAGTTGAAACAATCCATTATCAATAGCTTCATCAAAGTCGATGTTGTCTTCTGTAGAATGTGACGAAGAGCCAATTACACTCTCAAGGTTGGGAATATTTGTACTTGTAGATGTATTATTCACACCTCTTCTTTCGCAAAGGGAATTCCAAAGGCGCAATTGCTCGTCGAACGGAAAGGTTTCGATGGAGTATCGAGAAACATAACACCTCATGCAACTTTCCGATTTTTATCCAACCTGTTTTCGCTTTGATTTTATAAATGACAATGCACTGAAAACCCTTTCATCCTCCACAGACCCCAAAATCATTGTTTGGCATAACTCATATAATCTGAAGTATTCACTGATATCTTCTTGTAAAATAGAACTTTGATAGATTCCTCGCCACAACCTTGTAATAGCTCCACTTTCAGAAGGTTGATCTAAATTCTTATATTGGTTCCTCATTGTTGTTGCAAAATTTGTTGATTGAGACTTTAATAAATCGGCATTCAGTATACCTTTGATTTCCACACCCTTGAGCTCTGACGTCTTTGTAAATTGTTCCATTATTGTACCCATTGATTTATGGAAATGCTTACTGACAAAGTCTGCACGGCCACCTTCAGTATTCCAAAAATTAGGATTCATCACACCCATGGCTTCCAGAATTTTATCTTTACAGAAACGTTCCCTAATTTCTGATGACAAGGTTTCTAAAATTTTTTTAAGCTTTATTCTTGTTTCAACTATAATAGACTCAAACAAATTACGTGTCACGGGAACATCTTCTCGTTCCGATCCTGTAATAGCTTGACGTTGCAAAATGTGCATGTATTTCCTCCCATTAACAAAGATGATGCAGAGGTGATCGTGGATATTAAATCTCAAAAAGGTGTTAGGATTTTTAAGATCTAATAAATCTCTCCAATTTTCAAAAACAGTGCATCAAAACTATCATCGAACAAGACAATATATCAAGACTTTGACATACCATTTTCCTCATCCGTATAAAATCCACAATATAGATTAATCTTCCCTGTGCATGCTTCATCAGTGTATTGATCTCCTTTAACATTGGAAGAATACCAACCAATGTAAGCAATGTCTCCAAATCAGTTAAACGGAACAACAAGTCCCTCGCCCTATCAACTTCATGACGGTATTTGTGCATGAAACCAACCAATGAAGGATACTCCTCACGAACTCTGCATGCAGGTTCATACAAAGAGATCCATCTAGTCTCCACATCCTTCAGAAGTTTTTTGCCATCTGTAATTCCAATTGCAAATTTTTGGAACTCGAGAAAACGCTTTGGGCTGCTTGACATATAGGCATGAAGTTCTCTTATAAGGTCTTCTAATTTAGCAACATTTTCGTGGTTGCTTACCATTTTATACGCTAAATTCATTCTGTGAGCCATACAGTGAATTGGTAGCATATATGGGGCCACTGTTGTTTGTAATCTAACACAGAGCCCTGTTCGGTGACCCTGCATGATAGATGCACCATCCGCTCCAACGCATACCAACTTCGTAGCAATTTCATAATCAGTCATACCAGCAACATCTTTCAAATGAGAAACAACTATTTTATATAGGTTTTCGGCATTGCAGTTTTCAACCATTTTCATAACACCCAACAGATGAGGTGTCCTTATATGATTTTCTAAAGTATAGATGTGGATACATACCCATGCGGTGTTGTCGACTGCTGTCACTTCATCAATTGAAAGAGAGATAAAGTTTGCTTTTTTTACATTCTCTTTCAAATCTTCCTTCTCTATCATCGAGAGGCATTTTGCCATTTCCCATCCACTACTCTCAGACCAATGAGACTGAGGTACATTCAGCATTCCGTTAAATTGATACAAAACTTTGAAATCGAGGAAATCTGAAATCGCTCTTCCTTTTTTAAGTATTTGAAAAAGAGTAGAGAATTGTATGAATTTTGCATGTAGATTTGTTTCTTTCATCTTACCAATATGCGATGTGATCATTCCTCCCTTTTCCAACAGATGTCTGTGTTTTTTCTGCTCTGCCTCATATTCCGTTGCGTATCTAACATGCATGCATTCTTTTCAGCTTTTCCACCTATGTGTTTTGATTTTCTGGCCATCCACCCCTCAAGCATAGCTTAAATATTGTTTTCCACAATGTTTTTCTATAGTGTCCAGCTTCAGTTGCATTTTTTGTTGCTTTCCCAATTTCCACGTACATATTTTACATGTACATTCAGATGGGATTTCTTCAGAATTAGATGATTGTACAGGTTCAATAAACGGAAATTTAGCTGCCCAATCAAACTTGTATGTCCTGCCAATGGTCCACATATTCTTGTTCGTTTTTAATGCTTTACTTTTTTGAGTAGAATTTTGAGCAATATCACAATCACCTGGTTTCCTCTTTCTTGGACCGGAGTTTGATTTTGATTTCTGTCTTCCATTTTGCTAAGTGTTTGTATTTGTGATATCTAGCTGCACTTCTGGTTGCACCCCAACAGGAACAATATCTTCAAGATCTGGCATATTATCGTAGGTTTCATTTGTTTGACTTTGATACTGTGCAAAATGCATGTCCACCTCAATAATTCCTTCCACAATCGATTCGATTCTCTCGTGGTGGCATCTATATGATTGGTATTTACAATATCTGGTATCCGCAGAGTTTCCAAAATACTTGAAGAGTGATTTCGAGATTTCTTACTTACTTTTAGGTTATTCGTATTCTTTGAGCTGGCACCTTCCATTATTCTGAAAAGAGTCCTCAGGTCGCAAAAAAAGAACCAAGTAGCGACTGGCCTGGGCCCGAGGTCTTGTTGCGCGTCCACTGTCTGAGGTCGCGCATCCACTGTCTTAATATATTGTCGCACGTCAACACTGCCCAAGTCACGCGTCAACACTTCCTCTATCGCGCGTCAACACTTCCTCTGTCACGCGTCACTTCTTTTCCCAAGTCGCGTGTCAACACTTCCTTTGTCGCACGTCAGAACACCTTTTTCGCGCAAGCACAAGCACTCTTGTCAGCGCCAAGATAGCTCTCCTGTCGCGCATCATCAATGCACTTGTCGCACAAGCATAGCTCTTTGTCGCACACTTGCATTTTCGCGCGTCAACAATCACAAAGCAATAAGAATATGAATCTCTAGTGCTCAAGGGTATGCAAGTTCAAATTTCACAAGATTGGTAATTTGGTAAGCTACTTGAGGTATACTACGCATGAATCACCTAGGTTTTTATAGGAGATGTTTTCAAATGAAGGCGAAGTTTAACCCCAAAAAAATATACTATATATTTTAGGCGAACAGGACACCGACCCACTCCGAATAATTCACCTTTTCAAATTTTCCTAAAATGAAATTTTTTCCATATTACGAATATTCACCGCTAAAATTATCCCCGGGCCGGGTGCACTTTGCATAACCTGAAAGGAAGTACTAACCATTCATACAAACCTTGTTTTGTTTTGAAGGAAGCTTTCCATATATCCTCCTCCTTCATTCTAACTTGATGATAATTGGACTTGAGATCTAGCTTTGTGAAGAATTTGGCATGTTGAAGCTGGTCCAAGAGATCATCTATGTAGGTAAGTGGATATATGTTCTTTATAGTGATCTTATTCAAAGCACGGTGAGTCGATGCAGATTCTCCAAGAACCATCCTTCTCCGACACCATCAAAATAGGTGAACCACATGGTGAGGTGCTCACATGTATCACCCATTGGTCTAGTACTTCCTAGATCTTTACTTAAGTACTCTCAAGCAAGGATTTCCTATACAACATGATGTTCAAGAGAGGGGACTCTACAATAGTTGAATCTCGTGCTCTACTTCCCATTTTGGTGGTAACCCACCGGGAGCCTAAAAACTTCCTGAAAGGACTGAATAATACTATCCAAATCATGCTTTCCCTAGGTAAGAAATATTTGAAACTCCTACCCCATCTTGTTTGTCCTTTAACAAAAGTTAACAAAACTCGATTATGATTTTCCCGAATAAGTCATTTTGCTTGGTTAGTAGTCACCATAGCAAATTGTGTCTTGCACTGTTGTGCCCAGATGTTGTAGCTTATCCCTTCCTTGACCCATATGTACAAGTTTTCCCTTCTCATAAATATATCATCCTTGATAAACAAGTAAGGACTCTTGAATACAACATAAAAAGCATCAAGTGGAATAATGTCAGCTTCCAAAACATCAATATACTGGGAATTTATCCCAAACTAAACCTTACATCTTCTTGTTACCTAAATTTCAACACTCTTCTTCACCTAACCCAAATGATAAGGGTGTGGATGCTCATAAGTCTCAAGACCAATCTTCTTTACAACTACTTCAGAAATCAAGTTAGACTGAGAACCGGTATCAACCAAAGCATTTACCTTAGTTCTCTTGATCTGGATTTTGATCTAGAATAGTCTACTCATCTCCTCTTCATGGCTGTCCATATTAGTGGCCGTGCATCCAAGCCTTTCATCTACATCGAGTCATCTTATATTTCTACCTCCCTTTCGTTCTTACATCTATCATGGACTTCTTTGAGTCCTTGGTTCGATTCTTTCGAATGATTTGCGACTCTAGATGTAAGTTCCAACATGTAGCGTCAGTATGACCATTGATATCACAATTCTTACAAAAATTCTTGGGATTTTTACAAGTATTTAAAGAAGTGGCAACTTGTTTACCTTTCCCTTTTGTTTTCCCATACTTTTTCTTTAGTGATTTACCCGATGCATTGCACGCTTGCTTCCCCTTGTTTCTTTTCATCATCTATGTAGTATGCTTTCACACATGCCTTGTTGAGATCTAATTTGGGCTTGGTGGAGATGAATTTTCTTTGAAGGTGAGTGTGAAGTCCTCCCAAGTACTTAGTCAGAATATCCTCATCCTCCAAGTCCATGTTTAGCAACATAGCCTACCTCCGAAACTCTGTAGTATAGTCTTGCAAACTTTGACCACTGCCTTGTCTAAAATACTACCATTTAATAATTTGGTCTTTCTTGTGGCCAATAGGATAGAATTTACCTCTAAGTAATTCTTTAAATTCTTGCCAAGATTTCACAATAGACGCGTTGCTTATTTTCACAAGTGGTTAGATGGGTTTCCCAGGGGAATTTCAAACCGCAGCATGTCCCCTTCATTTTGAGACATGCAAAGGTGATCCTCTATGCCTCACCGACATTATGGATGCTAAATTAGAATTCTAACTATTTTAACCAATTATCAAGCAAATCCGCATCTACTTGTCCTTCAAAGCTTTTAATATCAAATTTTGTCTCAACTTTAAAAGGAGTATGATCGGATTTTACCTTTTATCTTGTGTTTGAATTCTCTTCTTTTTGATCTTCCCCATAACTTTCCTCATGGTGGCTCCCTCCTATGCCAAACTTTTCAGCTAAGCCCCGAACCGCTAAGTCCATGGAGTATTTGTTTAAATTGTCTTCGAAATCAACAAGCTCTTCTTGCTTTCTAAACATCCTATCCATCATGGTCTCTAGCATCTCGATTTATGCAGACCAAGTTCTCTCTCCATTTGTCCCCGAATTCTTTGTTTCCACCTATTTGTAGAAATTTCTGGATCATAGGTAAAGCTCTCTTCACCTTTAGATCTCGTAAAATTTCATACAAATCAAAGAAAAATACCACATGCCCGGATACTTGTTAGCTATGATACCAAAATGATCTGTAAACTCTTCAACTTTGGAATTATCAATAAAACACAATTACACAAATAAACACTATTGTTCTACTTTCTATTATAAAATACAGAGATAGCTAGTGAATGAATTATGCTTATGCTTAGAATCCACAATTGCAGGAAAGGAAAGAATTTAAGCTCATAAACACCAACAAATTTTATCCTGGAAACCTCCGGAGAAGGAAAAATCATCAGAAGGAAAATTTCTTTCTTCCCACTTTTATTGGCCAATTCAAGATAACAAGGATCAGAATTTACAATAAGTATGAAAGAGAAGTAGATAATATCTCACACTTCCTCCCAAATACTTGTTTTCTCTGTCTCGTTTCTTCTACAAAACACAATTCTAGCACTAAGAAATTCTTGCGCACTTGCTTTCATGCTTCGATGATCTTATTCTCTTCTACAAACATGTATTTATAGCCTTTCCCATGTCCTCCCGTGTATTGGAGAATGGAAACGGTCATGGAGGAGAAGAGACATGAACAACCTTCCAAATTATGGGTTATTCGTTTCATATTTTTGTTTTTTGTTCGAAAGAGGCAAGAACTCTGCCCAATACAAACCGGCGGTCCCAGGACTGTCGCCCTAGTTGGGCGGCGGTTTTGTAACTGCTGCTCTACACAGATTAGCATTCCTGTTACTAACAAGATAGATCCTCCGTGTATCATTTTTCCTTCTTTGTGCTGACTGTTTTGATGAAGTAGATTCATTTTGGATCCCTATGGATCAAAATTTGTCCCTTATAAGCTCTCTAAAGCTTAAAAGGTTGCTTGTGATTGACATTTTTCTTGAATTTTCATATGACATTGTCTCTCACATGGATAATGACAAAGCCCCTGGCTAAGATGGAATACCATGTGAGTATTATAAAACTCTCGTGGGATGTGGTTTGAATGACCCTAATTTTCAAAGTATATAAACACTTTTTAATTTTGATTTTGGGAAATATATATAATCAACCAAGACCAAATCAAATTCATCCTTTCACACCTTTTTTTAATACCGATCTTGATACTATTGATTACATTATGGACATTATTATGGTTTTGATTTAGTATGATGTTAGATGTTGGACCATGGATTATTGTTGATTTGATTTAGTTATGATGCATGATGATTATTAGAGACACTTCATATGTGGATGATGATATACTATTTGACATGGATATATTATGAATGTTGTTTGGACATGTGATATTTGGATATTGTGAGTAGACCTAGAAAATGGACATTATATGATGATGATATAGTTGTTGATATAAATTATAAGTGATATTGTTGATTGCCTTGATGTTGTTGTGATTCATATGTATAGATGATTTTGTGATTATATTTATATCATGTTGGATGTTCTGATATGGCCACGAGGCCAAAGGAGGTATTTGTTTTTTTTAAGTTAAACTATCACAACAAACATCGGGGGATTGGAGACCAACCACATTGGAATTCTAGATGAATTCAACAAGGTCACCATGGAAACATGTTTTTTTGTGTGTGTGTGTTGTTTTTTTGTTAGGGATTCCCATGGGGGATTACCTTTGAATGTGACCAAGGGGATTTATGTATTTATTAATGTGGTTTCTTTTATTAATGTTTGCATGTGTTTATTTTGTGGTGCTTTTACCCTTTTTCATTAGTTATTAAATGTTGTGTTAATGTTGTGAATAATCATGTTGTTAAAGTAAAAAATCAATATGTCATAAGAAAGTAATTAGTGAAGTGGTTGGCTTTTGTATTAAATGTTGTAGTATGTATGTGTAAGTGACCTTGTAAGTGATGTGTAAGTTTACTTTGAGTGTGAAACACTCCACCTTCTTGGAAATTCGAATTTGTCCTTGGAGGCTGATTTTGGAGGCTTGTGGGACAAGTAAAACTTGTCCCATACCTCTTAATTTTATTTACCAACCATACCTATGGTTGGAGGGTTGAATTTAGACCTTCTTTATGCATTTTTGATATGACTAATTGTAAGTTTTAATTGCACTCTTCTTACATTTTATTAAATTCAGTCCTTATGGGGTGTGGGCTTTTTGGAGTGTGTAAGTTTATTGTCATATTATTCACCCACCTCTTTATTGTGCATTGGAGAATGAATTTGAATTTTGTGTTGGAGTTGAGGATGTGTGATGTGGCATCCTACATGGATCCACCTCATCCTCTTCTCTTCCCTCTTCTATAAAATTAGAACTCCTTGCTTTGTTTTGGGTTGTTGAACATTTTGCATACTTCCTTTTGGGTGAAATTTTTTGTTGTGGGAGCTCTTGCTTTTGGAAGGAGATTGGAGACCTTTGCATGCTTGTTGGTTGTTGATTTTGGACTGTATTTTGGCATTGGAAAGCTTGTTGTTTTGGAACTTAGACAACTCCTTCATGGAGAGGTAAGAGCTTGGCTCTTGAAATACTCTTTTTCTTTATGAATGTACATGTTATTGTGTGAATGTTTTAGCATGTTTGTGGGTTGTTTGGGTAGACTGACTAGGAATGGTGTAGGAGAAGGCTATGGGGAATCCATGTGGGGGCATAAGGGAATTCCAGTGGCATCAAAATTCATGTGGAGGGAGTTGGGATTGGGTTTCTACCTTGGAAAAGAAATGGCATTGCATTTCTTACTTTGTGGGGGCATAAGGAAATTTGTGGGGGCATAAGGAGGGATTTGGGGGGCATAAGGATATATGGGAGATGTTTTATATTGGGTAAGTCTATTATAGGTGGATACCCAATTCCCATTGGGAGGCATAAACAACTTCCCCATAGTTCCTTGCTCCTTTGGCTTGCTTGATGGAGCCTTAGTCTTGTTTGTATGTTTTAATGTAGTTGTAAACTACATTCTATTTTGAACTGTGTTTAAAATGTGAAAATGTTGCATGTGTGTTGTGGAAGCCTTGTTTGCCATGGGTTGAATCACATTTTATTGCATTATGGTTGGGGCTGGGGCCAATGAAGAAGGATGGATTCTCCTCTTCATTGGATGTCTTGGTTGGGTGGAGAGCATTTCCTTTCCCCTGCCTTTGTTGTGATCCAAAAGGAGAAATTTATGTTGTTGTTCTGGAGCAGAGGAGAAAGACAGTTTGATAGTTCCATGTGAAATGAAATCTCATTGTAACCTTTCCCACCTTGAAGTGGATGATTTGTATATTATTTGTAATGGAAAGATACTTTGTATTAAGCTATGAAATTTATGTATTCCAAGTTGTGAAAGAGATATACTCTCTTTTCTGATCATCTGAAAGAAAGAAATTGGAAATCTATTATTTGCATTCAAGGAATTGAAAGATGTAAAGTTGTATCATTTTTTTGAAATCAATAAAGGATTGCAATACTTTTCTTCAATTTGCATTGTTGCATTGAAATTGATCATCAATTTGTGATTTGAAACCTCTGTTTGGAAAATTGAAAGAGGAATACGTATGAAGGAAATATATGGAACTTTGTTCTTTTGAAATATGTTAAAATTAGAAATCAGACCTTGCATTTTATCTATTAAATGGTTTGTTTGTATCAAATAAATGTCTTAGGCTGGAATGGAAATGAATCTCCATATTTGGAAGATGAAAAATGATAAATAGCCCTTTTAAATCTGATCTTTGTTTTAAATTTTAAAACTAGAAAATACTTCTCTAAAATGCATAGTTGAACCTACAAACAATAATCAACATTGAAACATTAAAATCTAGCATGCTATGTTATCAATGTACTCAATTGGGCTAAAACACTTAAGGAAAAATCCTTCAAACATTGCAAAATCGGGTCAAAACCTCTTACAGTCATTTTGTTATCAAGAAATGTAAAACTTTAATTTACAACTCAATTAAACCAAATTGAATCTTGAAAACTTCCTAAAATACATCTAAGAACATTTCCCCCATGTCTATTTGACATGTTGAGAGAGGAAGAAGATCAAATTGAACAGATCTAACAAGTTAAAATTTATCAGTTCGCACTATAAAAGTTACAGGCTGTTTTCTTAAAATTGACCCCTTAAACTTTATCAAAACCAAAAATTAATGAGCTCTGTGCAAAGAGGATGTTGAGAGATTTCTAGAAAGTCCTTGTTTTCCCCAAACCGAGCTCTCTATCAAAAGTTATGGCCTTCTGAAGTTTTCTTCACTTGGCATTAAAATTTTGGGAAAATTTTCTTGCAAGCGGGCCCGGAAAATTTTTCCCTTGGGGCTTAGGAAAATTTTTGGGAAATTTTTCAAAATTTTCTCTACTACCCCGCAGCCAATAGCCAATTAAGAGGCTGCCACGTGGCCCCATGAGGTGACGGTGGATGGGTGGATCCCCTTTTTAACTTAGCGCTATCGAAAATTTTTGGGAAAATTTTCCAAATTTTCCCCACCAGCTCGAAACCAATTAGGTGATGCCACGTGGCTTCACAAGGCAAAGGTGGAGGAATGGGATCCTTTTTGACCTTAGTCTTTTATCTCAAAATTTTTTTGGGAAAATTTTCCAAGTTTTCCCTGTTGTTCCAGCGACCCACAGCCAATCAGGGGCTACCACGTGGCATCTCGAGGTGCTGGCAGAGGCACGGGTCTATGTACCCTCTTAGCCCTTCGGGGCATTAAGTCAATCTTCTCCCGCCACCCTACTTTCCCTGCATTGGCTTAGGTGATGCCACATGTCCCCTTTGGGTCTCACGGGAGCACATGCATAAAATCTACTTTTCACCGCGCGTGAGAGAATTTGCAAATGTCTCCTACCGCCCCGCCTTTCCCCGCTTTCCCCGCTCTACCTTAGGGAGTGCCATGTGTCCCTTGTGGAATTGCGGACCCACAAGAGCATGGGTGTAAATGTGATTTTTCCCCAAAAAAAAAAATTCCAAAAGGTCTCCCCATGCCGCCAACCCGCCCTTTGGGAAAATTTTCTCCCCTAGGCCCGCAAGCCCGCTCTTGGGGAAAATTTTCACCCCAAGGCCCGCTTGACCCATAACTTGAAAAATATGAGGAGTTAGGAGGACTTCTTTATATCATTGGAAAGGTGAGGAAATTTCCTATCAATGGGAGTAATTTAGGAAAATTTTGAATGCATTAAGGGTGAAAAATCAAGTTGAAACTTTAGGCCTGTTAGAGAGTGTGTATGGTGAGGAATTTCCCTCTGAACCTAATTGAAACTTCTAACCCTAAATTTTGGACCTTGTGACCTCTAATAATTATTAATAAAATAAAATTATACTCTAGTAGATTAGAATTGTTTCGAAACTTGTTAGTGATAGTTGTTGTCTTGTAACATGGTTGTAGATTCTTTTAATAAAAAAATTATTCCATAATTTTCCTAACTAATCCTAGGTTGTTCTTGGATCTCAAGTGGGTTGTTTTAATGGGCGTTACACTTGGTATCGAGTAAGTGGTTCAAAATCTTGGACCATTGGGCACACTAGAAAACTTGAGACATGAAACTTAAACCTAGCACACTTTTAAATCTAGAAAACAACTTAGTTTAGAAATTACATATTTTAGTAAACATGGAAATTGAATAAAACTTAGAAAAATGAACTAACTCTCACCTTGGTCTATGCAGGAGGCATAGACGGGATGAGGGAATTTTCACATAGACCTAGACTTACCACCACTAGATCATGTTGTAGCAGCCATCCTACCCCAGATTTTGTAGACTCTTTAGGATGTTAATGCCGCTCTACGCGGAGGATCAAGTAGGAGGACATGTGCAGCCAGACATGACAGAGTCCCTTCCATTGAGGGTCAGGTATCTCCTCGACCTAGTGAGGAGCATGGAGGAGAGAACTCCCATGCAGATTCAGTTAGGTAGAGTCACCATAGAGGGGATAGGGTGACCGAGTTTTGAGCATAGAGAGAGGTCTCGGAGCCCTAGGCTTAGGGATGAGCATGCAGAGAGACCTAGAGGCCGTCAGACCACAACTGTAGATCACATCAGGGAGATCCTAAAGCTTTGACCATCACATTATTCTAGTGACATAGGTGGATTTTAGGTAGAGGCTATGGTTAGTGAGCTTGAGTGATGCTTCAAGCTCTGTCCTTGTTCTAGCAACACAAAATCTGTGTTGTGATCCATCTACTGAGGGATGGAGTAGGTGTATGGTGGAGGATAGAGGAGTAGAAGCTCCATGTTGATTATGAGATAGTTACCTGGGAGCTATTTGAGGAGAGTTTAGGAGTAGATATTTGTCACGGAGGTTCATACAGTAGAAGATAGATGAGTTTCATGACCTTCGACAGGCATCTCTTTAGTAGCAAAGTATGAGAGTAGATTTTGGATCTACTCTAGTATGTTGAGTACATGTAGGATGAGCAGGTGTGGATCCACAGGTTCATCAGGGCTGAACCTAGACATTGGAGGTGTGGTTGGATCCATTGTCCACAGAAATTTTAGCGAGGCCATTGAGAAGGCCTACATAGCAGAGGAGACTCGGGGAAAGACCCAGCAGGCTAGAGACCGAGTCTGGAGCCACATACAGATAGATGTAGGACAATAGATCGAGGGGTCAGCTCCTCCTCCTCATGGTGGATAGAGTTCTTCACAGTCATCATTTAGACCCCAGAGCAGCAGTAGCAGTAGCAATAGTCCCACCCACCTTATAGACCTCCACAGAGAGTTGATGCACAGAGAGGTCAGAGTATGGGCCTCCTCCTAGGGGTCCCATAGGACACAGGGTGGACCTAGAGCTCATCAGTGGGAGCTCCAGTAGAGGCCTGCAACAGACCACCATTGGATCATCAAGATCCACACATAGACTTCGAGAGCACCTACTGGAGGTGCTACTCATTGGAGAGGATCAGGTGGTTGTTTTGGTTGTGGAGTTGTGGGACATTTTTGGAGAGACTACCCTCAGAACCCTAACAAGGGTAAGACACAGATCTCAAGAGCGACTATTGGTGACATGGGATGTAGCCATAGGATTTATGCAGTGGTTGAGAACCACTGCCAGAGAGCATAGAGTATAATCATTGAGACTACATAGGTAGCATTGGGGGTATTCCTACCTCTATATTGTTTGATTCTAGTTCTTCTGACTCTTTCATTGCACCATCTTTAGTAGAGTGATGCAGGCTGGTGGTAGTTAGGTAGGGTCATAGTTGGGATGTTGAGATGGCTTCTGGAGCCAAGATCTCTGTAGACTCCTTAGTTAAGGAGTGTGTAGTGGATTTGGGACCTTTCACCACTACCTCGGATCTCCGTATCCTTCCTTTGGGCTCTTATGGAGTCATCTTGGGTATGGATTGGTTATCTACACACAAGGCTAGAGTGGATTGTTACCACAAGATTATATCTTGTGTGTAGATGATTTGGGAGTTGAGTCGGTGATTTCAGGGGTCAGGAGACCCATTTCTATTCGCACCATCTCGCTATGTAGCTTAAGCGGTGTGTGGTGTGTATGATGGGGTTTAGATGTATGTTGTTACAATTAGTGACAGATTAGAGGATGGGTCTAGTGGACCATCACTAGATGATCACCCCATTTTGAGAGAGTTTTGCAGATGTCTTTTCTGGGGAGCTACCGAGGTTACCACCCCCACGTGAGATTGATTTTCATATAGATCTAGTCCGGGAGAGAAGAGCCTATCTCACGAGCACCTTATCGGATGACCACCCTAGAGCTCTGTGAGCTCAAGTTGTAGCTTGAGGGCCTTTTGGAGAAAGGCCTTATCCATCCTAGTGTATCCCCTTGGGGTGCACCGGTGATCTTTTTGTGAAGAAGAAGGATGGATCCTTATGGTTGTGTATTGATTACACTAACTGAACAAAGTAACGATCAAGAATCATTATCCCTTCCATGCATTGATGATTTGTTTGATCAGATGAAGGGAGCCAATTTTCTCTAAGATTGATCTTAAGTCAAGTTACCATCAGCTGAGGATTTCGGAGGTGGACATTCATAAGACCACCTTCCGTATGAGATATGGCCACTATGAGTTCACAGTGGTGCCTTTTGGTTTGACTAATGCCCCCGTAGTGTTTATGAGTTTGATGAATGGGGTATTCAGACCTTCTTAGATTTCACTTGTGCTCATCTTCCTTGATGACATTTTGATTTACTCACATATGCATGAGGAGCACGAGGGGCACCTTCGCCAGGTTCTTCAGTGTCTTGGGAGCAGCAACTTTTACGAGAACTTGGAGAAGTGTGCATTCTTTCAGATGAGAGGTGCATTATTTGGGTCACATCATTTTGGGGAAGGTATCACCATCGATCCTTCCAAGATTAGAGCTATTATGGATTGGCCAACACCCACTATTGTGACTAAGGTGTGCAGCTTCATGGGATTAGTAGGTTACTACAGAGATTTGTTTAGGACTTCTCTCGGATTGCACACCTATCACTTCCCTTTAGAGGAAAGGGAAGAAGTTTGTTTGGTCAGAATAGATGTGAGCATAGCCTTCAAGACATTGAAGGAGTGTCTCACTACAACACCTATTCTTGTAGTGTTGGATCCACAGGGTGAGTTTTTCATTTGCACGGATGCTTCTTTAGTAGGGCTTGGAGGTGTGTTGATGTAGGAGGGTAGAGTAGTGGCTTTTGAGTCTCACAAACTCAAAGATTATGAGCTTAATTATCCGACTCATGATCTTGAGCTTATGGTAGTTTGTGCACCTTTGGTTCGATGGAGACACTTTCTTCTTGGTTAGAGATTCACACTTAGGACAGATCACTTGAGTCTTCGCCATCTCTTCACGTAACCCAATCTCAACGCTCATCAATGGGCATTGGATGGAGTTGCTTTGTGAGTATGATATGGAGATAGAGCATGTGAAAGGGAAGGAGAATGTGGTGGTAGACACTCTCTCAAGAGATGGAGACATGTGGCTATGGCCACCTCAGTGAGCACAGATTTGTGGAGTAGGATTCTTCAGCAGCTTCCTCTTGATAACTTCTACATTATAGTTTGAGTAGAGATCGAGTCTCAGAGACCCCTCGAGGGGAAGTTTGATGGTTTTTCTTTAGAGGTAGATGGTCTTCTCAGGCACAGAGGCAGATTTATGTTCCCAGAGATGGAGGCTTGAGGCAGGACATCTTGGCAGAGGCACATCGTGCACCCTATTCAGCCCATCCGGGGTGAAGAAGATGCACGCCACCTTGAGATAGTTATATCATTGGAGAGGACTTGGAGAGATGTGGCCCAGTTCATGTCATGATGTTTAGAGTGCTAGAGAGTTAAGGCGAGCATCAACATCCAGCTGGCCTTCTCTTTCCTCATGCTATATCGGAATGGAAGTGGGACACCATTTCCATGGATTTCATTGGGCTACCGATGTCAAGATATCACCACGATGCCATCATGGTCATGGTTGATAAATTGACAAAAGTGGCTCACTTTTCTCGGTGAAGACCACTTATATAGCTAGAGTAGTGGCATGGGTATATTTGGATGAGATTGTTAGGTTACACGGGATTCATGGAAGATCATTAGTGACCGCGATCCTTTGTACACTTCCCATTTTTGGACTATGCAAGCATGCCCTCGGGATGAAGATCAATTTCAGCACAACATATCACCCGAGACAGATGGACAAATGGAGCGGGTGAATCATATTTTAGAGGACATGCTCAGGATGTATGTGATGGATCAAGTAGTCTAGATGGGAGGAGTACTTGTACTTGGTGGAGTTTTCCTACAATAATAGTTTTAGAGTTCTATAGGCATGGCTCCTTTTCAGGCTTTGTATGGTAGAGAGTGTAGGACACCTCTTAGCTGGGATAGGCTAGAGGACAAGGTTTCTCTTGGACCAGCTTTGTTATAGGACATGGAGCAGCAAGTGGTTTTGATCAGATAGAGAGACTATAGGAGGCACAGGACAGGATAGAAGAAGTATGCAGATCAACATAGGACCGACTGTAGTTTTGATGTGGGCATGAAGGTGTTCCTTCGTGTCAGGCCACATAAGAGCCCTATCCATTATGGAAAAGGTTCTAAGTTAGCTCCTAGATTCATTGGTCCTTTTGAGATCTTGGAGCAGCGTATCGGCCCTTTGGCCTACCATCTAGCATTGCCACCTAGCTTGTCTCACATACATGATGTGTTTCATGTTTAGTTCTTAGGAGATATATTGTAGATCCTTCTCATGTGTTAGATTGGACCTCATTGTAGGTGCAGGATCAGGGGCAGGTGATGGTGGAGCCCATTCGCATTATAGATCGCAGGACCCTGGGCCTTGAGGTAGAGAGATTGATTAGGTCGGGTGTAGTGGGACAAGATATGATGAGACTGCAGCTACATGGGAGGATGCTACATTATTATTGCGGGTTAGTTTCCACATTTGTTCCAGTGACTTCTAGGAGGAAGTTGAGTCTAAGGGGAGGGGATGTAGTGCCCACTTCCCTTTGACACCTTTTGATACTGATCTTGATATTATTGATTACATTATGGACATTATTATGGTTTTGATTTAGTATGATGTTAGATGTTGGACCATGGATTATTGTTGATCTTGATTTAGTTATGATGCATGATGATTATTAGAGACACTTCATATGTGGATGATGATATACTATTTGACATGGATATATTATGAATGTTGTTCGGACATGTGATGTTTGGATATTGTGAGTAGACCTAGAAAATGGACATTATATGATGATGATATAGTTGTTGATATAAATTGTAAGTGATATTGTTGATTGCCTTGATGTTGTTGTGATTCATATGTATAGATGATTTTGTGATTATATTTATATCATGTTGGATGTTCGATATGGCCACGAGGCCAAAGGAGGTATTTGTTTTTTTTGTAGGTTAAACTATCACAACAAACATCGGGGGATTGGAGAC
This sequence comes from Taxus wallichiana var. yunnanensis, assembly GCA_018340775.1. NCBI lineage: Eukaryota > Viridiplantae > Streptophyta > Pinopsida > Cupressales > Taxaceae > Taxus > Taxus wallichiana. The sequence continues at coordinate 567,981,525 of CM031236.1, forward strand.
CAACCACATTGGAATTCTAGATGAATTCAACAAGGTCACCATGGCAACATGTTTTTTGTGTGTGTGTGTGTTGTTTTTGTTAGGGATTCCCATGGGGGGATTACCTTTGAATGTGACCAAGGGCTTTATGTATTTATTAATGTGGTTTCTTTTATTAATGTTTGCATGTGTTTATTTTGTGGTGCTTTTACCCTTTTTCATTAGTTATTAAATGTTGTGTTAATGTTGTGAATAATCATGTTGTTAAAGTAAACAAATCAATATGTCATAAGAAAGTAATTAGTGAAGTGGTTGACTTTTGTATTAAATGTTGTAAGTATGTGTAAGTGACCTTGTAAGTGATGTGTAAGTTTACTTTTGAGTGTGAAACACTCCACCTTCTTGGAAATTTGAATTTGTCCTTGGAGGCTGATTTTGGAGGCTTGTGGGACAAGTAAAACTTGTCCCATACCTCTTAAATTTATTTACCAACCATACCTATGGTTGGAGGGTTGAATTTAGACCTTCTTTATGCATTTTGATATGACTAATTATAATTTTTAATTGCACTCTTCTTACATTTTATTAAATTCAGTCCTTATGGGGTGTGGGCTTTTTGGAGTGTGTAAGTTTATTGTCATATTATTCACCCACCTCTTTATTGTGCATTGGAGAATGAATTTGACTTTTGTGTTGGAGTTGAGGATGTGTGATGTGGCATCCTACATGGATCCACCTCATCCTCTTCTCTTCCCTCTTCTATAAAATTAGAACTCCTTGCTTTGTTTTGGGTTGTTGAACATTTTGCATACTTCCTTTTGGGAAAATATTTGTTGTGTGGAGCTCTTGATTTTGGAAGGAGATTGGAGACCTTTGCATGCTTGTTGGTTGTTGATTTTGGACTATATTTTGGCATTGGAAAGCTTTTGCTTTTTTGGAACTTAGACAAATCCTTCATGGAGAGGTAAGAGCTTGGCTCTTGAAATACTCTTTTTCTTTATGAATGTACATGTTATTGTGTGAATGTTTTAGCATGTTTGTGGGTTGTTTGGGTAGGCGCCTAGGAATGGTGTAGGAGAAGGCTATGGGGAATCCATGTGGGGGCATAAGGGAATGCCAGTGGCATCATAATTCATGTGGAGGGAGTTGGGATTGGGTTTCTACCTTGGAAAATAAATGGCATTGCATTTCTTACTTTGTGGGGGCATAAGGAAATTTGTGGGGGCATAAGGAGGGATTGTGGGGGGCATAAGGATATGGGAGATGTTTTATATTGGTGGTCTATTATAGGTGGATACCCAATTCCCATTGGGAGGCATAAGTAGCTTCCCCCATAGTTCCTTTCTCCTTTGGTTTGCTTGATGGAGCCTTAGTCTTGTTTGTATGTTTTAATGTAGTTGTAAACTACATTTTATTTTGAACTATGTTTAAAATGTGAAAATGTTGCATGTGTGTTGTGGAAGCCTTGTTGCCATGGGTTGAATCACATCTTTTATTACATTATGGTTGGGATCAGGGACAATGAAGAAGGATGGCTTCTCCTCTTCATTGGATGTCTTGGTTGGGTGGAGAGTATTGCCTTTCCCCTGCCTTTGTTGTGATCCAAAAGGAGAAATTTATGTTGTTGTTCTGGAGCAGAGGAGAAAGACAGTTTGATAGTTCCATGTGAAATGAAATCTCATTGTAACCTTTCCCACCTTGAAGTGGATGATCTGTATATTATTTTTAATGGAAATATACTTTGTATTAAGCTATGAAAGTTATGTATTCCAAGTTGTGAAAGAGATATACTTTATTCTGATCATCTGAAAGAAAGAAATTGGAAATCTATTATTTGCATTCAAGGAATTGAAAGATGTAAAGTTGTATTGTTTTTTTGAAATCAATAAAGGATTGCAATAATTTTCTTCAATTTTCATTGTTGCATTGAAATTGATCATCAATTTGTGATTTGAAACCTCTGTTTGGAAAATTGAAAGAGGAATACGTATGAAGGAAATATATGGAACTCTGTTCTTTTGAAATATGTTAAAATTAGAAATTAGACCTTGCATTTTATCTATTAAATGGTTTTTTTGTATCAACTAAATGTCTTAGGCTAGAATGGAAATGAATCTCCATATTTGGAAGATGAAAAATGATAAATATCCCTTTTAAATCTGATCTCTGTTTTAAATTTTAAAATTGGCAAATACTTCTCTAAAATGCATAGTTCAAACCTACAAACAATAATCAGAAACATTAAAATTTAAAATCGAGCATGCTATGTTATCAATGTACTCAATTGGGCTAAAACACTTAGGGAAAAATCCTTCAAACATTGCAAAATCAAGGGCTCAAACCTCTTACGAGTTGTTTTGTTTCAAGAGATGTAAAAATTAATTTGCAACTCAATTAAACAAATTAAATCTTGAAATCTTCCTAAATACATCTAGAACAATCCTTCATGTCTATTTGACATGTTGAGAGAGGAAGAAGATCAAATTGAATAGATATAACAAGTTAAAATTTACCAGTTCGCACTATAAAAGCCTGCAAGCCGTTTTCTTAAAATTGACCCCTTAAACTTTATCAAAATAAAAATTAATGATCTCTTGAAAAAGGATGTTGAGATCTTTCCAGAAAGTCCTCATTTTCCCTAAACCAAGATCTCTATCAAAAGTTATGGCCTATGAATATTTTCTTCAGTTAGCATTAAAATTTTGGGAAATGTTTCCTTGGCGGGCCCGCGGCCCAAATTTTCCCCTTATGGGGCTTAGGAAATTTTTGGGAAAATTTTCAAAATTTTCTCCATAGCCCCGCCACCCCATAGTCAATCAGAGGCTACCATGTGGCACCATGAGGTGAAAAACGAGGGGCGGATCCTCTTTTGAACTTAGCGTTTTCAATTTTTTTTTTGGGAAAATTTTCCAAACTTTCCCCGCTGGCCCACAACCAATCAGGTGATGCCACATGGTGTCATGAGGCATCGGCGGAGGAACGGATCCATTTTTTGTGTTTTGAGTCTCGGAAAAATTTGGAAAATTTTCCAAGTTTTTTCCGTTATTTTGCCTACTCGCAGACCATTTAGGGGCTACCACGTGGCATCGCGAGGTGCCGGCGGAGGCGCGGGTCTATTTACCCTCTTAGCCCTTCGGGGCTTAAGTCATTTTCTCCCTACCACCGCCTTCCCCATGTTGGCTTAGGAGATGCCACATTTCCTTTATGGACTCGTGGGAGCATGGGCACGAAAACTTTTCACTGCGCGGGAGAATTTATAAAATGTCTCCCGCCACCCCGCCTTTCCTCGTTTTTCCCCACACTGCCTTAGGGAGTGCCATGTCTCCTTTGACGGACAGCGGACCCACGGGAGCGCGGATGCAAATGTGATTTTTTTCCTTGCATGGGTAAAAATTTTTTATAAAGTCTCCCCGTGGCCTGCCAACCTGCCCTTGGGCAAATTTTCACCCCTAGGCCTGCAAGCCCGCTCTTGGGGGGAAAATTTTCATCCCAAGGTCTGTTGGCCCATAACTTGAAAAATATAAGGAGTTAGGAGGACTTCTTTATATCAATGGAAAGGTGAAGAAATTTCTATCAATGGGAGTAATTTAGGAAATTTTGAATGTGTTAAGGGTGAGAAAAATCAAGTTGAAACTTTAGACCACATTAGAGAGTGTGTATGGTGAGGATTTCCCTCAAACCTAATTGAAACTTCTAACCCTAAATTTTAGACCTTGTGACCTCTAATAATTATTAATAAAACAAAAGTATACTCTAGTAGATTAGAATTGTTTTAAAACTTATTAGTGACATAGTTGTTGTCTTGTAACATGGTTGTAGATTCTTTAAATGTAGCTTTCCCTTGGGTGCTAAAAAAACCAATCATGCCTGTCAAAAGTTAAATTCCACACTATTCATTAAAATATAGTTAGAAAAGACATCAAGCAAAACCATCCACTTCTAAACTCATTCTCATGTCATAGAAAAGACACAACTAGAGGAGAAGGGTTGACAAGTTATGGAGCCAGGATTAACCCTTGCTAAATGCATTTAGCTTCAAAAGAAATTCAAAATCCATTTCACCACTAATACATGGTTTTAAACTCACTCATATTTTTGGATACACACATGCCTAGAGAAAGGAATAATGACATTCTCTTATTTACTCAAAATTTCCCTTATTCTTTTGAAGTAAGTATGGCATAAGCTCCAAGAGTTTGGAGAAATTTTGGAATTTCTTAGTTTATGATTTATTTAAATTTAATTGAATTTCATTCTTATTTCTAATTTCATGATTTTTTTATTATTTAAATTTGACTTACACAAAATCTCAATTGTTTTTACGATAGGCCAATACCACAAAATAATTTACATTTAAAAATCAAATGGATTCTATTTATTAATAACAAAATATGTTTGAGTTAGATCGAAGTTTAACATTATAAATAAATTTATTAATATTTTAAAATCAAGGATCAAGAATGGTCCCGAGATGGATGACTCGCATGCAAGAATGAATTTACCTTACAAATCGGAGATACAGGGATGATCCTAGGGTTCCAAAAGGTTAGTCTAAGAAAGAACACTTCAAAACTGCCCCTATTATTTTATTGTTGTAAATGTTTAATTTAAATGTTACCATTTTTATGAATTGTTCATAACATCGACAGGATGCTAGAACAACAAACCCACTCAAACTAAGGCCAACTCGAGCCCACGCAACTCCAATCAAGAGGTGGTAATGAGAGGAGAACTACATTTCCCTGGCCTTACAAAAGCATCGTCTAGAATGCAACACACTCCAAGCACTAAGAGGATAGAGTAAGCACGAAAAAGTTGACAATGGCAATTTCTTATTAGCAAAAGAAAAGCTAAGTTTCTTAAGATGCAACCACCAACATCTTTAAGTAGTTTTTAAAATTTTCTTATTTTTCTTATGTTTTGTGAAGTTTGGCATCACTCATCCTTTTATTATTCAACTTATATTTTTGTTAACACATTTTCCATACGTTTTTATAGACTTCTCATTTTATATATGGAAAAAGGATGGTGTAAGCCTCAATTTTTAAAAATTGTTTGTGTTTTTAAAAACATGTGTATAAACTCTATTTTATTTTATTTATATTAAATAGTGAACTTACTTCTTTTTGTTATATCAAATAAAACTTAAAACTAAATATATACATATTTTATAAAATTTAAAAATGTGTTAGCCCATCATCTCTTAATAGTTATAAAACATTAGTATATACTCAATTTGGAAGAAACGATTCTAAGAAAAAAATTCAGTCATAAAATAAGTGGGGTGTATTTTGTAATTATAAATTCCGTCTAAATGGAAAGAAATATATATTCATGGATGGTTTAAATCTAACTTTCATTGACTTATATATCTAAAATATTATTGCCATTTTTAATAAAGATACATATACTAAATATAGTGATGTGTGTAAATATATTAAAAATTGTTAAAATAAATGTAGTACATTATATATTTCAATTAAAACCATATTAAAAGAAATGTTTTTCATACTTTGAAGGGTAAAAATGGAAAATTCCACCATTAAAAAAATATTTTATGGGCATAAGTGGTTGATAAATTTATTGCGTATTAATTCCTTATTAAACATTGCGATTTAGGAATTATTGTTGGGCTTAACAATGGGCACACCCACCTCGGTTTGTCACTTTGGGTAAGTGACCCTTTTTTTTCAATTGAAAACCTTTTAAATTATTTTATGATTCTTTTGCTTGGCCAGTTTCCCCACTAATCGTATTGATGAAAATTTTATTTTTCTTCTCTTTTTATGATCATCTGCTGTCTAATATGCACCAATTCCACTTAGAATGAATCCTTCAAACCTATGAATAAGAGAAAATATATTTACAAATAATTTTTAACTTGAACATTGAAGAAATAAAAGAAAATCCACTAAAATTGTATCATTTACAAGGAAAACCAATAGATAAAACATGATATTGAGGGTTTCCTTCCAATTATCCTTGGTTTTGGCTCCCATCTTAAACCATATTCCTATAAATTTAATAATGATTGGATGAATCGTAATACAAATATTGATGAAAATTTAATTTTTTGAATATCACTTTGACCTTCAAAACTTGACTATACCCTTATATCTACTAAATGGTGGGTTGTTTAAATAGTTTGCATTGTCAAACTTTTTCTACATTTTGGAGGAAAATGGCAATATAAAGAAAAATATCTAATTACGACTCTCTTCATGAGTTCAAGATGATTTATAAATATATTATGATGTCAAACTTCATCGAATCAAGTTTTAGTTATTCTTTTCCATGATTTCAAATTGGAAAAATGCATCAAATCCATGTTGCTCAACTTCTGAAGCATATACTCATTTATGTAAAGTGGATATAAGGTTTTGAATGATTTTCTCCAACACCTCAAAGCTTACTACACCTCTAGAAATATCCAAAGGTTTTTAGATTCCATTTTTAGTTGAATTTCTTTAATCTTCAACTATTGAGAAAGTGATTTCTCTTTTAAAGTGCATCTAGGTTTTACCTTGCATTTACTGATTCTTAGTGCATGGTATTTGATAAACCTATTTGTTGATGATATTCAATTTTTGGCAAGTAAAATTTCCAATGAAAAGGTGTTTGGATTGATATATTTCTTTGCAAAATTTATCAAAGCATGTGGGACACAACTATTCCTAGTTTGCATAAAGTTTACATTGGAGATTTGTAGGAAAACACCATAACAACAATAATTGATATTGACATCTTAAACATGTTTCACTTTTAACTCTCCTTTATCTTTAGAAGGATTTAAATTATATGTTATTTTTAAATTTAATTAATTCTTGGGAAAAAATAAATAATTACAAACGTATTTTGTAACGCCCGCAAAAACGAAGTTCTAGGAACACGCTTCAACTTAACACTTACCCAAAAATTGCAACTAATTTTTTTTTGTTTAAGTTATAAGAATGTTACAAGGGTGCTTGACCCCTTAGGGTTCATTAAATTAACTTACACTACTAAACTCAGCTTTACGATTGAAGAACTAGGTCTAGTTAAAAAGGTTAACATATTTTCAAATTTATCTCAAAGGTCCATTAACCAATTATTCATTAGGAAGGTACCAAGGATTAATTTACTTAATTAAATATTTTCTTCTCTTTAGCTAAAGTTAAATTTTAGAAGGTTACCCTTAAGTTAATTTATTAAATTCATTATCTTATTAACTTAGAGTCCTTTTGTGACTTCCCAAGGCTTGCTAAGAACTAACAAAGGATTAGCACTCTAAGGAAATTTAAATGGCCCCATTCCCCAATTACACATACCCTTAAGGATTTTAAATTAAACATTTAAAATACATTTCTACCTAATAAAAGTAGGGTGAATTCTCTTAGATCAAATCCATCTTGGCCACTAGATCCTAGGGTTCCAAACATAGCCCTAAATTTCCTTATGAATTTCTATTAAAACTTTTCATATTCCATTCTTCTCATTTGGTCTATTTCTTTTGTTAAATTTGCAGGTTGGAGAGGAGGAAGCCATGGGAGCAAGAGAGGAAGAACTATGGAGGATTCTACATGGAGATCTAGTTTAGACTTAGTTTAGTTTTAGTTTTATTAATGTAATCTATTTCATTCAAGGATTGGGAGGGATTTCCTCTACCAATCTAGTTTTCATTTCAAGCTATTTTTATATTGGGTTTTAAATTTGGGGCAAACCCTACCCCCATTGTTATAGATGAAAGAGAATATTTTAGATCCACCATTTGAATGGTTTATTGTTCATATCCATGGGATTACTCATTGTTTTCTCTTGCTGGAGCTTAACGGCTTAAAATTTACATCTTAAAGATGAGTAAAAACCCGTTAAAATTTTCACATAGGCACGGATCCACGAAGTTTTGTTGTAAGTGATATAACCACCACCCGAGTAGACCGGAGGTCCTGGGACCTTCACTCTACCAGGTGAAAAACCATGGACTACCACCCTACTTGATCGGTGGTTTTGAGACCGCCGCCTTGGCCTCGAGCGACATATATGGGACTCGCCACTCTACACAGTCATCAGTCTGTTTGAGAAAAATAGAACCTTAAATCTAGAAATTTTACAAAAAGTAAAAGTTGATAAAAGGTACTAAGATGCATTCTGAACTTAGTTTTATGCACCTAAGGTCTCCAATTTTTGATTTCTTTCCAATGGATCATTTCTTAGTTAAAAATTGCTCAATTAAAGAATTTTCCATTCTAAAAGTATTAATACAACTACAAGGTCTATTTTATCTTGTTCAACTAAATTTTCTTCAATATCAAGAGTTAAAAGAAATTTACATCTACTTCTAACATTGTTATCACCATTTCTAAATAGAAAATACTTTCAATTTGTTGTCTCTTCCATTCAATACAAATTATAGATTCAAAATTACTACAATAGATTTCTTTTCCATTCAAATTTACTATGCATACTTTTAACATATTATCACTTTTCTATTTCTACTTTCTCATTTGCAACAATACAATCTCACAAAGAAATTAAAATTTCTTTTCCCATTGAGTATAACTCATTTCTTTTAACCAAAGAACTACTTTTCTCACAATACAACCAAGATTTCAACAAGGAGAATTACTTTCTTTTCTATTTGCAAAACTAACTCTACAATACAATTCTTTCTTCTTTCTTTTCTTATTTGTTTCTTTCCACATGCAATACAATATCAATAAAAACTATTTGAATACAAATTTCCTTTACAAGATCAATACAATGTCCTCCACTTGAAGTGGGAAAGATCATACAATAATGCAAGCTAAAATAGAATACAATATTACAAGTTCTTCCACTCTAAGTGGGAATAACACAAAGGAATTTTATTACAAGAAGGATCTTCTTAGGGACTCCACCAAAAGCTCCAAGCTTCCAACTCCAACAAGATAGCTCCTCCAAGATTTGTTTGATTCACAAAAAAATGGGGGGAGAGGCAATGCTCTCCACCCAACCAAGACATCCAATGAAGAGGAGAAGCCATCCTCTTCATTGGCCCCCGAGCCCCAACCACATCACAATGGAAGATGATTTCAACACATGGCAACAACAAGCTTCCACAATACTTAACAAAAATAGTTTCACAATCCATTCCATCCACATTCAAACACAACAACACAAACAAGAAGAATCAACAAAACAACAATATAACAAGGCTTATCAAGAAAGCCAAAAGAGCAAGACCTATGGGGAGGCCACTTATGCCTCCCAATGGGAATGGGTGCCCACCTTTAAGCCTCCAATGCATGTCTCAAATCCCCTACAAACTCTTATGCCTCCCTCAAGTACCCCTTATACCTCCATATACTCTTATGCCTCCCTCATAACAAGAAACAAGAAGAAATGCAAGCATTCCTCATACAAGGTGGGGCACCCAACCCAAACTCCCTCCACAAAAAAAGGTAAACTCTTATGCCTCCCTACATGAAATATCCCCATAGTCTCCTCCTACTCCAAAACTTAGGCAATCTACCCATACCCAACAAGCATTCCAAAGAAAAAAATACTCAACACAAGCATATAAAAACAAAAATAAGCATAACATAAACAAGGGAAAGCTCCTACCTTTCCATAGTAGAGCTTGTTCCAAGAGTAAGTATTTAATCTCCTCAAACCAAGCAAGCATCCAAAAGCTCCAATAATCCACAAGATCTCTCAACAATCCACAAGTTATCTCAACAATCCTCTCCAAAATACAAGAGTCTCAAAATAATGAAGTAACCCCCAAACAAGTAAAAAGATTTCAATAAATAGAAAAAGGAGAGAGGAGGATGATGTGGCTCCAAATAGGATGCCACCTCATTTACTCTCCACTCCACATCACCTTAGTAAACCTCATATTACAAATCACCATTAATTAGTGGTTGAAGGAATGAGAAGATACTAGCACACACTAACTAAGCCCACACCCCTAAAGGAAAAAATTAAATGTTTGAAAGAAACTACAATAACCATTTCACCTTTTTCTCTTCCCAAAACACCCAAGGTTAACCCCCAACCCATAGGTAGGGTTGGCAAGGCCATTTAAGAGGTGTGGGAAAAGTTTGACTTGTCCCACAAGATTTCAAATTTTGCCTCTAAGACCAAATAAGAGTTTCCCATGAAGGGTAGAGTGTACAACACTCAAGGTCTTAAGAATTCAACACACAACACAAAATCGAAGAGAAAATCAAGTCTAATAAATGAATTCCTTTTGGTCACATCTTTAATTAGTTTAGGAATAGATTAATTTAACTCTAATCAAGACACTTAGACCCATTAAAATAAAGGGTAAAAACAATACATAAAAATTCTAAATTAATAAAACAAGTAAATTACATCACAAAAGGAACCACATACTAACATTAATAAAGGAACTAAAATAAAAGACAACACATGACCCCTTGGTCACTATTTCCCCCTAACCAAAAATCAAACACACACAATTACATGTTACCATGGTGACCCTTGTTGAATTCATCAAGAATTCCAATGTGGTTGGTCTCAATCCCCTCGATGTTTGTTGTGAATAATTTAACCTGTAAAACATAAAAATACCCTCTTGACCTCATGGTCGCATTAAAAATATCTATGATAAAATATATAATATAAATCTAAGATCATCTATATACAAATCAAATATCATCTAGGAAAATACAATATCATTTATAACTTTTAGCAACATTTCTATTCCACATTTCATCCATGTCAAAATGATCACAACATTAATCCAATTATCAAAGGTCTACTCAATATGATGAAATATATCACATGTCAGAAATATATATAAATAACCATGTCAACAGTATATCAACATCAATATCAAATGTCTCTAATGGTCCACATGCATCATATATGAATCGAATCAACAACAGTCAATATTTCTAACATCTAACATCATACTAAATCAAAAGCCATAATATATCCATAAGTGTAGTCGACAGTATCGAAATCAATAATAAAAAAGGTGTCGAAGGGAAGTGGGCACTACATATTATTTGTGCTATTTGAAGTAATATGTTATATATTCACATAAAAATTGAAAAGATTGAAATTTTGAGGTTGAGGACATTTTCAACATAAGAGGAAACTATGTTAATTTCCTTACATAATGAATAAAGTTCCTCCGGAGATATTTAGACATAATAATCTAGACTTAGGAAAAGGTTAATCAAAACATAGTGGTGATCAATATAAATCTTATTAGTCATTTATTGTTTACATGCATATATGTGAATTTATTATTTAAGTGTAAATCATGGAGGTCAACTCTCATCAAAAAATAATATGGACTACAAGTTGGGTTTCTTTCATAGAAAATTACCTCATTTGGTCTTAGCCATACTCCTTTAGTAATACAAATTGAGGAAGAATAACTTAAAAACCATAAACATGTTATCTAGTAGAAGTGCACCTTGTCGAGGAACGTAAGATTTTGTCTATATCGCTCTTTTATCACTTCTACAAATATAAAAGTGAGACACCTCATGGGCTGTGGGTATTACAAATGTAAGGTGAATCTCTAGATTTTAAAGGGTTGGCTCCATTTCATTGTATCCCTAATGTAAATCCCAAAAATTTAAAGTTCTAATGAAACATTAATTCTTAAACAATTATCCGAGTAAAGTTGCGAATACTTTTTGTTTTTTAAGGTTCAAGGGTGTCAACCTCTAATATACGTTTAATAACCTTCTACTAGCAATGTTACATTTCATAAGGTATCACTTGTTTCTAGATTATTAATTAATTATTATAGTGCTTGCTTTCCTTCGACACCTTGTGATATTGATCCTAATATTGCTAACTATATTATGGAAATTGTTATAGTTTAATTTAGTATGATGTTAGATGTTAGATCATGGTTTATTGAGGTATTTGATTCATATATGGTGAATGATGATTAATAGAGACCTTTTGGTTATTGATGTTGATATATTATTTGACATGGTTACACTATAGATGTTGCTCGAAATTGTGATACTTTGATATTCGAGTAGACCTAAAAATGAGAATTCAAGTGAAATTGGTGATGATATAGTTGTGGATGATATTGTAAGTGATCTGCTTATTGTCTTGATGTTTGTTGAGATTCACATATATGTCGATGATCTTGGAATTATATTTATATTCATTTGAATGATCTAATATGGCCATGAGGCCAAAGAAGGTATCAGTATTTTATAGGTTCAAAATATCATAAAAATATCGAGGATTGGAGACCAACCACATTAGAATTCTAGATGAATTCAACAAGGTCACCATGGCAACTTGTATTTGTTTGTGTGTTTGGTTGTGTTAGGGATTGTCATGGGGGGTGGGATCACCTTTAGATGTGACCAAGGGTTAGGTGTATTTTTATTTGGTCCCTTTTTATTGATGTTTGTATGTGTTTATTAAGTGATGTGTTTATCCATTTTATTTAAATAAATTATGTTATATAATGTGAGTAATCATATTGTTAAAATAAATTAACCAACTTGGGTCATAAGGAAGTAATTATTGGAGTGGTTGACTCTTGTATTAAATGTTGTAAGATATGTGTAAGCAATGTGTAAGTGATGTGTAAGAGATATGTAAGTAAAATTTGGAGTACAAAACACTTCATCTTCTTTAGAATTCGAAATTGTCCTTGGAGATTGATTATGGAGGCTTGTGGGAAAAGTTAAACTTGTCCCATAGCTCTCAAATTTGCTTACCAACCTTACCTATAGTTGAAGAGTTTAAATATAGCCTTCATTATACATTCTTGTAAGTCTACCTAAATGTTTTAATTGCACTTCTTGCTTGAAATTAATTTCAGTCCTCTCGGGGTTTGAGTTGATTTAGTGAGTAAGTAAAGCTGTCATATTATTCACCTACTTATTTATTGTGTCTTTGAGATTGAAGTTGACTTGTGAGTTGGAGTTGAGGATGTGTGATGTGGCATCCTATAAAGATCAACATCCTCCTCCTCTCTTCCCCCTTCTATATATTCGAATTCATTTTATTGTTTGGGGTTACACCCTTTTGGTCACTTCACTTTTGCATACATGGTTTGGGGAAAACTCTTTTTGTTTGGAGCTCTTGCTTTTGGAGAAAGTTGCAACATTTTTATAGGCCCATATTTTATTGATCCTGGATTTGTTTTGTATTGGAAAGCTTCTTTTGGTTGGAACTCGAAACAAACTCCATTATGGAGAGGCAAGAGATTGGATCTTTAAATGCTCTTATTCTATTGTGCAAAGGTTATTGTTGTGAATGTTTTGCCTGTGTGTGGGTTGTTTGGGTAGATGGCCTAGGGATGGTGTAGGAGAATACTATGGGGTATTTACGTGGGAGGAATAAGTGTTTTGGGAGGTATAAGTGTGGAGGAGTTGGGATTTTGGTTCCACCTTACAAAGAAATAGCTTTCATTTCTTTACTCGTTATGGGGCACCATAACCGGTTGGGAGACATAAGGGAAAGTGAGGAATTAGGGGTACTTGGTGGAGGCATAAGGGCATGTCGGGGATTTGAAATGATATATGTATATATTTTGGAAGTTGTTTTCGAGGTGGTGATACCCATTTCCCTTGGGAGGCATAAACAATATCCCCCATAGTTTCTTGCTCCTTTGGCTTGCATGAGGAAGCTTTGATTGTTGTTAGTTGTGGTTGCAAACTATAACTTTGTTTTGGGCTCTATTTTAAATGTGAAATTACATGTTTGTTGTGGAAGCCTCTTTTGTTGCCATGAGTTGAAACACATATTTTATTGCATTGTGGTTGGGGCTCTGGGGCCAATGAAGAAGGATGGCTTCAACTTGTCATTGGATTTCTTGGTTGGGTGGATAGCGTTTCCTTTCCCCTGTTCTTTCTAATCAATTTAAATAAAGAAAATGGAGGATATCCATGTTGTTGTTACGGAGAGCGAGAGGAAAAAGGACAAGTTTTATAATCTTTGTTGAGGTTATTCTTATTTCAACCCCTTCCCACTTGAATTGGATGACCTTATACATTTTGGTGATGGAAATATGTTTTTATTGGCTATGAAAGGTGTAATTAAAAATGTGAAAGAGATATACTCTACTTTTACGGCTGGAATAAATGTGGAAGGAATTGTATTTTGTACATTGTAATTGAGAAGGAAGATAGAGATTTGACAGTCCCTTGTGAAAATCCTTTTGTAACCTTTCCCAACTTGAAGTGGATGATATTTTATATTATTGTGTTGGGAAGGCTACTCTGTTCTAGTTATGAAAGTTGTTGTGATTATGGAAGAATATATCTTGTATTGATTACGTGAAGGTTGAGAAAAGAAAGATATGTATTTTGTATGTTATATTCTTAAAATAAATGAGAAATAAGTTGTAAAAGATTCCTTGAATCAATAAAAGTGTTTTTCCTTGTTTCATATGATATTTATTTCAGTATAAATCTACGTTTGAAATGTAGCATAAAAGATCCGGTTGGAAAATTGTCAAGTAAATATGCATGAATAAATGTTATACTGCTCTGTTCTTTTGAAATGCATGATTTAGAAATCAGAACTATATGTTGAATTTTGAATATTTGATTTGAAAACCAACTTCATATGTTATATTGGATTGGGAATTTATTTCATATGTCAAGTTGGTAAAGAAAACTCGAATCTGTATAAGATCAAGTATAAACTCCATCCTTTATCTCACTTTGTACACTTGCAAAATTTTATTTAAAGTATAGAGCAAACCTGCAACATTGAAAAGATAAATTGAAATATAAATTGAGCTTGTGGGATCAAAATGATCCCAAGAAAATAAAATACTTAAGGAATTTCCATAGAACCTTTCAATTAGGGCTTAAACATGATTTCGTGTTCGTTGTTGTCAAATTAGGATATTCTCAAAATGTAAATCAATCAAACAACTTCACCCTTGTAATCTATCCTAAAATATTCCAAGAAAAATCCTCCATGCCATTCGACATGTAGAAAAGGAGTTATGGCATATTCGAACAAATTTTATAAGTTAAATAGTCCAATTCATGTTTTAAGTGATAGAGAAACATTTTCTTAAAAATTACCACTCAAACATCATCAAAATTAAAATCATAAGCTTCTGTGTAAAAGGACTTGAGAGATTTCCAAAAGTCCTTGTTTTCCAAAAATGGAGCTCCCAGTTGAAAGTTATGGCCTTCTGAAGTTTTACTTCATCTTGGCTTTAAAATCTAACTGTCAATTTAAGTGAATAAAATATTCTTGGGTGGACCCACAGGCTAAAACTTCCTTTTCCTACTTTTTCCCAAAAAGCACAGAGTCATGAAGTTTCTCACTTGCTCCGCTGATCCAAGCATTCATTTTGTCAAAAATGATCTAAGTTCAATATATATATATTATTTGGAAATTTTTACTCCCATGACCCCACCTCCGTAGCCAATCCTTGATCAACACGTAGCTTCATTGGGCACCAAGCGGATGCTCGGATTGATTTCAACCTTTACGCTTTTAAAAACAAATTTGGCAAAATTTGTAAGTTTTCCAGCAGCCTCGCCGACTGCATCCAATCAGTCTTTGTCACGTGGCTTCATGAGGCGTTAATGAAGGAGCGGATCCTTTTAGCCTTAATGCTTTCAAATAAAAATTATGGCAAAAATTCCTACTTATCTCCATGACCCGCATCCCCACCTTTGCCTTAGAAAAAGCACTTCCTGCGGAAGCGTGTGTCTACATTCTAAAACTTAGCTTTTAATTTTTTTGGAAAATTTTTAAAAAGTTTCTCCTTTGCCTCACCACCCATAGCCAATGAGAGTTTGATAGGTTACATCATCGGCATTGGAAGAGGCGGGGTTAATTTTATCCTTTGCACTTTTGTATCACAAAGGTATTTAATTCTTAAGTTTCCCGGTGACGCTTGGCGTGCAACTAATGATTGATTGACATGTGGCATCATTGGGTGTCAGTGGGGCGTGGGTGATTCTTAACCTTTAACGCGTTTCAGGAAAAAGTCAAATTTTCTAAGTTTTCCCCGTCGGTCCGCTTACCCGCTTGGAAGTGGGACTGACACATGACATCTCTACACGCCGGGGGAGGAGTGGGTAATTTTGAACCTTTTTCCCTTCAATATTTTTAAGGAAAAATTCAATTTTGCCTCTAGCATCCCACTTTTCTACCTAGGCTAGAAATTTGGACACGTGTGCATGCGTTGGGAAAGTGACATGCGAGGATGATAATCGACAAGTGACTTTCCCGTACCCGACCTCCCGAGGTCGTGCCGAGACAGCCGGTGGTTTGAAATGCGGGTGACTTAGATGAAGTCACAGCCGGGATTATGGTCAGTTTTCTATGATAGAAAAGCTACAAGCGAGGATGAGAATCGGCAAGCAACTTTCTTATGGCTAACCATGGGAGGATCAGTGACTAAGATCTGGTAGTTTGATCTCCTGGTAGCTAAACTGAAAAAGGGGAGATTTAGAGGCTATGAGCGGGTAGCATAAATTCCCTAGTGATTTACCCTCCTAACTAGAATTTAAGCGTTTAATCTAGTTATGGAATCTCCAAATTAACTTAAACTGAAAATAACAATTTATACTACTACTGAAAGGGAAACTAATCTAAACAAAATATATGATTGAAACATTATAATTACAAGCAACAATTAAACTACTTTTATACTAAAACTAAACAAGTGAGATAACCCGGTGTGGTTATTCACCTGTGCAGATGTGTGAATCTAAATAAAAGACAGCTAATTAACTTAATTGAAAACCTTCAATCCTACCTCAGAAGTGAGGAACAAATCATAGTTTCTCAGAAACTATCATTCCCCATAGCTTCCTGGAAATATTGAAAGTGAGCTTTAACTGAAATAAAATGATTCACTACTCTATTTGATAATAACTTTGACGATTTAAACCTGGAGTTTACTGAGCAGAGGCAAATCCAGTTGTGTTGTAGCTTGTCCCCTCAGAGTGATCTCTTCGTTCTTGCATGTTCACGTGAATCCAGAAAGAGTAGGAGTATGGCAACATCAGCAAGAGAAGGAACTGGGATGACAATTACTTTGAAGTAAAATGGCACAAAGCACAAGTAGGAGAGGGATGGCGCAAGTGAACTGGCTTGGCCTATGCGATTCCTAGCAGGGTTGTTGCAGCAATGATAAAACAAAATGATAAACAGCAGGTACTCAAACAATGAATAATAGCAGCTTCAGAGAAATACAACGAAGTACAAGTAGGAGAGGGATGGCACAAGAGAACAGAGCTTGGCCTATACGATTCCTAGCAGGATCGTTGTCGGTGTGCTGATGAGGCATAACTAAATACTCAAAATTCTAATCCATGCTAAAGATAAAATGATTCATAAAATAAATCTAGGGTGAGTATTGAAGACTGAAATTCAAGAATGAAGACTCAGGACCAAAGAACCAAGACCATTTACTTGTAAACAAGCTACATATTTATAACATTTGCAATGAGTAGAAGGCAAGTTCAAATTGAACTCTCCCACCATTAAACAAAGATAAATCACTTTGTTGATCGGAAAAACATAAATACAAGCTTTAGTGGTTGAGAAATGTGAGTGAAAATTGAATTTTCACGCTTGACGCGATTGTCGGAACATTGCGAAAGCGCATACGGGACCGCCGCCCTGCTCGGTGCGGCGGTTCTGCAGACCGCCGCCTGTTCGGGCGGCAGTCACAGACCGCCGCCCTTGGGCGGCGGTTTCCTCATTGAAGACCAAAAGCCAAGAAAAGAGGAAAAAGGGAAAAAAAAGCACGCGGGGCTAAACGGGGCATGCGGGATGTTAATGCATATCTCGTAAAGCTTTTACGGATCCCGAACACCTTGCGAAGAGACTGTATCATCATTGGGGATTCTCAGCAATTTTTCGTATGCAGTACATACAATTTTGGGTACGTACATATTTCCCCCTCGAGAGAAGTGTTTTAGCCATGAAGAGGCATAAAACGTTGGGTCCGAGTATGGCGGTCCCAAAATGGGGAGTTAGAGGCTATACCTGACATGCCCGTGTGTCGAAATGCCGCCAACTTTCACATGCTTTTCAGAATGTATGCAATGGATGACAAGTGATAACAAATGTTAAACAGAATGTTTTTACTTTATTTTGCTTTTGCAATGCTGATATGTGATGACAAACATGTTGTAGTTTTGAACTTTTGGCCTCTTTAGACAATGTCTGTGATTTCTTCTCATGTTGGCAAAACGTGATGAATGTATAGCGATAAAGAGATGAACTTGCCCCAATCCCAAATCCACGCAACTAGTAAGATGCGAGGGCTCAACACCAAGAATTGGGAAGGGCACAAGTTGTATGAGTTTGATTTGAGTGGAATGATGAGAGACATACAAAACAAGAACAAGAACCAAATTTGGACCTACACACCCACCCTACTCAGAACTACTACCAAGCTTAGAAGGCCACTTACTTTTAGTTTATCTAGACTTAGATTCATAAATGGCAACCTGGTTGACAAAATCTGGTTTTGACGATTTGATCTCTTTGGAATTTAGATGTTTGGATATTTGCCTTCTTTTAACAGAATTTGACTTGTGTTTTTAGCATACCAAGATTTGTTAGTTTGTGTGACTGGACCCCCCACACCTTGCCTCACACCACTAGTAAGAAGCATGGATTTGTCACCAAAGGCAAGATACAGGCGAGTAAGGGCACTTCTTTCCTTTCCCAACCTCACATCACCAGTAAGAGATGTGGGCTTATCACCGAAGGTTGATGGGGCAAAGAAGTGTGTAAAATAAAATATTTTGTTTGCTTGGCGCTTTTGATTTCATTTGATTTTTACATTTCTGATCTATGACTTTGGGATATCCTTTCGTTCCAAGAGATTTTAAGAGGGATAGATGTGATGACACCAAGAAGCTTCTAGAAATGGACCATAGGCAAGGACAACTTCACCTAGTAGAAAGAACAAGCAAAGCCAAGTATGCAGGTCTTGGTATGGTTTCCGTCAATGTTTGTCTGTCAAACTTGATGAGAAGATTTGAAAGTACTTGATGATGTTTGAAGAGATGTGATTTGAATAATTTTGCCAATATCTTGAGAAATTTGTGCATTACTTAAGAGTAAGTTCTGGACTACAATATTTATGAAACGAGTGAACAAAATGAACCAACTAAATTACTAATGTAATGCAAATGCAACCATGTACATGAAAATGCAGGTGGAACCATATGTCATGATGTCTAAGGTGAAGAAAGTTGATGAATATCGAATTCTTCACCCCTAGAAGTACACAGCGGAGAACCATTATCCTCAAATTTTTCATTTTCTTGACGAGGGCCTACCATTCTGGGTTTGAACTTACAACCCTTGCCCAGAGGTGTATATGTCCCATTATTAAAAACATTTTTCTGAAGGAGGTGTTCGCATGCCTCTTTGTCATGTTTTTGAGAGATGACATGTGGGTGAGCATGACTATGCTGCTCGACCTTCTCTCTCATAGTGAGCATTGTGTTAATGATGAGGTCTTGCCCCATGGATAGGGAAAACTTAGCTTTAGACACGCATGGGTCGAAACTAGGCTTTAGAATAGGGCAGTGCCTAGAGATGGTTTTGATAGGCATCGTTTCAGTTTTAAATTGCCTTTCTTCACTTGTTAATTCTATCATGTTTATATCTAGATTTAGGTCATCGGAGGGAAGAGATGCTATGCCGAGAAGACTACCCATTCCTTGAGGTTCGAATGGGAGAAAGATCGGTTCGTCATTCTCCAAGAGTTTCATAATTCCTGCTGTGGCTTTAGTGGAGACTGTTTCCACAGAAATTGACTTATCTTTATTTGTCTTTGCCACCTCGTATATTAAATCATAGGATCCTACCGGTTTAGCATTTGTAGGAACTTCATCTCGTGTGGAGAAAATATCGGGTAGGGGTTGTGAAACATACTCCTTTGTCCAGAGTTGTTGCATTAATTTCACACTCAACCTCTAGCTCAACTAATCCCAAGATTTTTGTATTACCATTTGAACCTAGGTTAGGAGCAACCTGAGAGTTGTCAGGAGTTGAGGCGTCTTGATTGTTATTTCTTATTATGATACCTTTGTTTTTCCCATTTGGATCTAACCTGTTATTGTTAGAATGATTTGGGAGAGGATCATTGAAGATCTTGAGAGGTGCATTTTGAGGGGAAACTACCCCTGCAAAAGTATTTGGTGCTGGTGACACAGGATCTGCCAAGAACATATCTATGAAAAGTTGTTTTTGTTCTTCTGGCAAGCGTTGCATGAATTTATTATAGTCATGGCAAGTCCTAGTATCATGACCCCTGATTTTGTGGAAACCACAATATAGATTGGGATTATAGTTCCGTGGTCGTCGGTTTGAATCATATTGTGGCCCAAAGTTCTGATTGGGCTGCTGGTTGTTATAGTTGAAATTTCGAGGTTGTGGCCTTTGGATTTGGTTTTGATATCCATCTGGGCCCCGAGAAAGGCCTTGTGGCTGGATTTGCTGTTGTGGAGGATGACTAGAATCCTCCGTATTGATCGTTGGGGTGAAGTTATTATTGCGTTGATTGTTAGTAGGTGCCGGGGTGTTCACAACATTTGGTCCTTTGACTTGATCAGTGAATCCATCTGTTGTAACCCCATGGTTTTCATTAAGGATATTGGGTCTTTGATCAGCATTCGTTGTAGTAGGATAAGTTGTAGTGTTCTGGTTGGGGGCGATTAACCTCCCGTTTGCTCCATATGTCTTACGACCACTATCTATTGCTGCTTGATCAATTCGCAGAGCGCTCTCAAGTACCTCATCATAAGTCCTTAGTGGGAACTTCTGGACTTCTTCCTTCACTTCTCTGCTAAGAGAATGAAGGAATAAATCACATAGTTCCATCTGATCCATGTTTGGAGCGCTTGCTGAGGAATAAAGGACTGTGCGCCACCTTTGGATGAAATGGGCAACAGACTCGTTATGTTCTTGCTTGATGTGCAAGAACTCCCGATTCCTGTCCTTAATAGTTTGTTCATGTCGAAGGCTTTGATGAACTCCAGACACGAGTTGTTTGAATGAATGTATAGAAGCTTGGGTATTTACATGTAATACCAATCGAGGCAATGCCTTCCAGTGTTTTGGGAATATTTTAGCAACAACCCCATCCCATGGGAGTAGTTCACGAATGGTCATGAGCGTAAGCTTTGATATGCGCATTCGGATCTCCTTCTCCTTTGTATTTGGGCAAATCGGGAAGAGGCCTTGGAAGCATAACGCTTCGTATGGCGAAATCTAAAGGCTCCTTTAAATATTCTGAATAAGTCCCTATCGCATACGTCTCAACCATTGATGGTGCCTGTTGAGGAGGCGGTGGCGGAACGGGTTGTTGATATGGCGTAATGTACGCGTTAGCAGGGGCATAAGGCAATCCCTGTATTTGAGTAAACACGCCGGGGGATGAGTACATATCCCCTTGTGGTGATTTGGAGTACATGTTTAAGTATGAAGGTGTACTATCCAGGAATGGATTGCTCTGTACTGGACCAGGAGGAACAGTGCTAGCGATAGTGGGTCTAGTTGGCACTTGTTGCGAATATTGAGGAGTCATACCTAACGTGCCTACTCCTGTGAGGAGATCTACTTGGCTAGGATGGTGTGGAGGATTGGAACTCCCTGTTTGTATGATTCTCGAATTTTGACTTGCTTGGGCAAGTTCTAATCCTCTAACCTTTTCTATTAGAGTTGAAATGACTTCGTTCGGTGAAGCCACGATATCGTGCCTTGGTGGCGTTTGCTGTATAACATGGCTTTGTGGAGGTGTGTGATATCCTGCTATGAACTGATCACTATCCTGCCAAGCATCTCTGAGAGTATTTTCCATACGTGATGGCATAGGGGAATTTTCTTGAGGAGAGAACTCGGGTTGTATCTGTAAAGTTCCTACAGGTGGGTACATGCCTTGAGAGCGTTGTTCACTCCTAGGATAACGTATTGAATACTCGTCATCTAGAACTGAGTATGGATCTGACTGTCTACTAATAGGCGGTCTGAGTAATACCTGAGGAGATGAAGCAGACTCTCCAGTTAATGTCATATTGTTCGAGCACGAAGGCTCTGTTTGTGTTGAGCAAGTTGCTCCAACCCTCTGTTTGGAAGGATGAGTTATATCTAGTCCTTGGTGTTTGTGTTGACAACTGATTAGTTGAATAGTTGTCGCCCCACATTGAGAGTGAGGGTGATGATGCATTGCCTATTCATTGGGTGTAGTATGCCTCAAGACCCAAGAGGGGTCTGCCGTATGCATCGAATCCCGACATATTCGGGGGGTATATGAATACCCGCAGAATAATGGGAAGGAGCGAAGGTGATTTGGAGAAGATGAAACTTCTCAAAGAGAAGGTGAAAGAAATGTTTGTTTCACGTTGGGTTCACCAATTTTGTACGTTGGGAAAGTGACATGCGAGGATGATAATTGACAAGTGACCTTCCCCATACCCGACCTCCCGAGGTCGTGCTGAGACAGCCGGTGGTTTGAAATGCGGGTGACTTAGATGAAGTCACAGCCGGGATTATGGTCAGTTTTCTATGATAGAAAAGCTACAAGCGAGGATGAGAATCGGCAAGCAACTTTCTTATGGCTAACCATGGGAGGATCAGTGACTAAGATCTGGTAGTTTGATCTCCTGGTAGCTAAACTGAAAAAGGGGAGATTTAGAGGCTATGAGCGGGTAGCATAAATTCCCTAGTGATTTACCCTCCTAACTAGAATTTAAGCGTTTAATCTAGTTATGGAATCTCCAAATTAACTTAAACTGAAAATAACAATTTATACTACTACTGAAAGGGAAACTAATCTAAACAAAATATATGATTGAAACATTATAATTACAAGCAACAATTAAACTACTTTTATACTAAAACTAAACAAGTGAGATAACCCGGTGTGGTTATTCACCTGTGCAGATGTGTGAATCTAAATAAAAGATAGCTAATTAACTTAATTGAAAACCTTCAATCCTACCTCAGAAGTGAGGAACAAATCATAGTTTCTCAGAAACTATCATTCCCCACAGCTTCCCTGGCAATATTGAAAGCGAGCTTTAACTGAAATAAAATGATTCACTACTCTATTTGATAATAACTTTGACGATTTAAACCTGGAGTTTACTGAGCAGAGGAAAATCCAGTTGTGTTGTAGCTTGTCCCCTCAGAGTGATCTCTTCATTCTTGCATGTTCACGTGAATCCAGAAAGAGTAGGAGTATGGCAACATCAGCAAGAGAAGGAACTGGGATGACAATTACTTTGAAGTAAAATGGCACAAAGCACAAGTAGGAGAGGGATGGCGCAAGTGAACTGGCTTGGCCTATGCGATTCCTAGCAGGGTTGTTGCAGCAATGATAAAACAAAATGATAAACAACAGGTACTCAAACAATGAATAATAGCAGCTTCAGAGAAATACAACGAAGTACAAGTAGGAGAGGGATGGCACAAGAGAACAGAGCTTGGCCTATACGATTCCTAGCAGGATCGTTGTCGGTGTACAGTGAGGCATAACTAAATACTCAAAATTCTAATCCATGCTAAAGATAAAATGATTCATAAAATAAATCTAGGACTGAGTATTGAAGACTGAAATTCAAGAATGAAGACTCCAGACCAAAGAACCAAGACCATTTACTTGTAAACAAGCTACATATTTATAGCATTTGCAATGAGTAGAAGGCAAGTTCAAATTGAACTCTCCCACCATTAAACAAAGATAAATCACTGTTCAGTCGGCAAAAACATAAATACAAGCTTTAGTGGTTGAGAAATGCGAGTGAAAATTGAATTTTCACGCTTGACGCGATCGTCGGAACATTCTGGAAAGCGCGTACAGGACCGCCGCCCTGCGTAGGCGGCGGTTTTCATCCAGCGAAGACCAAAGCCAAGAAAAGAGGAAAAAGGGAAAACAAAGCACGCGGGGCTAAGCGGGGCATGCGGGATGTTAACGCATATCTGTAAAGATTTTACGGATCCCGAACACCTTGCGAAGAGACTGTATCATCATTGGGGCTTCGTAACCAATTTCCGATTTCATGACAAGTACATACAATTTTGGAGTACGTACGGTGTCCCTTACGGACCTCAAACTTAAATTTCCTCTTGGTGCACGAAGTATTGCCATAGGCTTGCAAGGCGTGGGTGGATTTTTCTATTTTTGCCAAAAGTGCAAAATCCAAATTACCTCCCTAGCCCCACCGACCCGAATCCCTTTTTGGGAAAATTTTCTTCCCCAGGCCCATAGGCCCGCCTTTGGGGAAAATTTTCTTCCCAAGGCTCACCGGCCCATAACTTGAGAATTATAGGGAGTTAGAAGGACTTCTTTATATCATTGGAAAGGGAAGAAATTTACTATCTAATGGGAATGTTTCTAGAAGTTTTAAAATTAGGGGGTGGGAGATTGAGAAATTTCCTCTTAATCTTAATGATTATTCTAACACTTATTTTTGACATTGTAAATTTAATAATTGTTGTAATGGAAAAATAGGAGCTAAGATTTTTATTTGGCCTCTAAAACTTTCTTGTGGAAACTATTTTTTTCTAACTGGAAGGCGAAACTTTTAATAATAAAAAAGTATCCCATAATTCCGACTATCCTCGGTTGTTCTTGGGTCTCAAGTGGGTAGTTCTAGTGGGCATTACACTTGGTATTAGAGCCATGGGTTCAAGAGATTGGAACCTTGGGCACACTAGAAAACTTGAGACATGAACCTTAACCTAGCACAGTTTTGAATCTAGAAAACAACTTTTTGTAGAAATTACATATTTTAGTAAACATGGAAATTGAATAAAACTTAAAGATGAACTGAATCTCACCTTGATCGTGCGGGAGGTGCAGGCGGGACAAGGGTCTTTTCATATAGACCTAGACATACCACCACTGAGATCATGTTTGTAGAACTATCCTACCACAGATTTTATAGACACTTTAGGATGTTAATGCCGCTCACGTGGAGGGACCGTAGGAGTACATTCAAATCGGACTATTAGTGTGAAATCACAAAGACACCCAGATGGTTTATACAATTATGATTTTCTAAGGCGAGAATAATCGGTGTGATTTCATAACATGGGACCATCTCTCAAGTTGTGGGAATTGCGGACTTGAGATGGCCCTCTGGAGAAATTCAGCTTCTTCTTCCTGATCCTAATGCTTAACTACTCCTAATGCGAAATGACATCTAACTACACCAATCCTAACATTGCCAAGGAGATAAGGAGAGAGAAATTTCATAAAGAGGGAAATCCTACACTAACGAGGTGATAGCAAGGAAAGGGAAGGAAATCTTGGTCAAAATCTCAGTGCTTGAAGTGGAGAGAGGTGAGTAGAGGAGAGGGTGGACAAGATGCACCATAGACCAGAGATAGATTTCACACATAACACCACTTCAAAACCCATTAAACACAGCTCCCAGGACCTGCAACAAACATCAGAATATGCACAAGATACCCAAAAGAACTACGAAAGGTGAGGAGAGACAATAAAATAAGCAAAGGATGGACAAATGCATCCTAAAAAAATATTTCTCTAAAATTTCACACAGTACATCATTAGTGGGCAAGAGGAAAGAGAATGCCATTACAAAGCCATGAAAGGAGGTTCAAACTCCATTTTCAACCCTGGGGAAGAAAAGAAGAGGGAGGTAGAGAAGAAGAATGAACAACCTTTGCAATGAATCCTTCCCCGACTTTATAGATTCAATTCAAAGAGAAGAAAGAGAGAGAGAAGAGGGAAAAGAAAGTTGAAGTTCAATTACTATTGTTAATGCCTCGATAAAATCTTCCCCCAAATATATCTTTACTACATCGATCCTTGGTTTGGTGCCTAGGAGGAAGAGGAAACAATGAAATGAGATCAAATCGATCACGGTTGTTGAGGAAAATAGATCCTACATTAAAATCTCGAAGATGTTTCTTCCATTTTCCTTCACCTTACCAATTCAAAATTAAAGTTTCATACCTCCAAGGTGTGGGAGAGAGGTGAGATCTTTCTAACGGTGTCAAATCTATAATATTTCGAGCCTTGAGTCAAAATATATGCCCCTTCGAAGTTTGTATCGGGTCCATACAGGAGGGCGGGAAAACAACTTGAAAAGTGGGTCCCCTTTTGATAATGTGGGACACATGGAAGCCAGATTAGAGAAAAATCAGGTTTACAGTTCAAAATTTATCTTTTCCCTTTTCGCGAGAATCACAAAATCCGAGAAAACTCCCATGGTCAGTTGCTCTACTTGGACATGTGGCACCCTTTTGGTGGTGGGAATGCACTTCACCTTTTGTCTGTGGCATTTTGAGAAAAGGAAAATTTTCACCTTTTCCTTTTCCTCCCTACTTTGGCTTTGAATCAGGTTCAAACTTTGAATTTTTCCTTTTCCTCATTACGGAATGCAAGCTAGTAGCTCCAAAACATTTTCCTTCATATTTTCTCTATGTACGGGGTTGTCTTGACAAAATTTGCTGTGGGGTGAATTTGGGATAACACATACATGATAGGGTGACGTCCATTGAGGGTCATGCATCTCTTTGGTATAGTGAGGAGTATAGAGGAGAGAACTCCTATGAGGATTTAGTCAAAGAAGAGTCACAATAGAGGAGATAGGGTGACCAAGTTTTAGGACACAAACATAGCTCTCAAAGCCCTAGGCTTAGGGGGTCGCACCACCGCTTGCGCAAACTATATAAGGGAGATCCTAAAGCTACATCCAAGCACATTATTTTGGTGACATAGGTGGATTTTAGGAAGAGGCTTGGTTGGTGAGCTTGAGCAGGTGCTTCAAGCTCTGCCCTTGCTTTAAAAACATGAAATCTCGTGTTTTGATCCATCTTATAAAGGATGGAACACGTGTATGGTGGAGGACGAGAGGAGCGAAGCTCCATGTTGATTCTGAGACAATTACCTGGGAGCTCTTTGAGGAGTGGTTCAGGAGCAGATATTTATCTCGAGAGGTTCATACAACAGAGGATTGATGAGTTTCATGACCTCGACGGGGATCTCTTACGGTGGCTGAGTATGAGAGTATATTTCTAGATCTACTCCAGTATGTTGATTACATGCAGGATGAGTGGGTGTAGATCCACAGGTTCATTCGGGGCCTAAATCTAGACATTGGAGGTGTAGTATGGATCCATTATCCATAGACATTGGCTAAGGCCATTGAGAAGGCCTATATAATAGAGGAGACTTGTGGAGCGACATAGCGAGGATAGAGACCAAGTCTAGAGCCGTATACAAAGTAGATGCGGGACAACCGATCAAGGGGGTGCATGCCTCCTCCTCATGGTGGATAGGGTTCAACATAGTCATCTTGTAGACCACGCATGGAAGCAGCAGCAATAGTCTCGCCCACCATATAGACCTCCATAGAGATTTGATGCATAGAGGGGTCGGAGTATGGGGCCTCCTCCTAGGGTCCCATTAGGACACAAGGAGCACCTAGAGCTCAGTCAGCAGGAGATCACCAATAGATACCTCGGTAGTCCAACAGGGTCATTAGGGTCCATAGCACACCCCTCTAGGGCACCGAATGGAGCTGCTACTTAGGGGAGAGGATTAGGTGGTTGTTTTGGGTGCAGGTGTTCTTGGACATTTTGGAGAGACTACCCACAAAACCCTAATAACAAGGGTAAGGCATAGATCTCGAGCCCATTTTTGGTGACATGGGGTGTAGTCAAAGGATGTACACAACGGTTGAGAACCATCGGGTAGAGCATCGAGTACAATTATTGAGACAACAGTAACATTGGTGGTATTCCTACCTCTATTTTATTTGATTATGGTTCTTCTGATTCTTTTATTACACCATCTCTAGTAGAGGGATGTTGAGATGGCTTCTGGAGCCAAGATCTCTATAGAATCCCTAGTTAAGGAGTGTGTAGTGGATTTGGGACCTTTCACCACTACCTCGGATCTTTGTATCCTTCCGTTGGGCTCTTATGGAGTCATCTTGGGCATAGACATGTTATCTACACACAGAGCTAGAGTGGATTGTTACCATAAGATCATATCTTGTATAGATGATCTAGAAGTTGAGGCGGTGATAGCGGGTGTTAGAAGACCCGTTTCTATTCACACCATCTTCGCTATATACTTAAGCGGTGTGTGCGATGGGGTTGTCGGGATGTTTGTTGTCACAAATAGTGGTGATCGGAGGATGGGTCTAGTGGACCATCGCTAGATGACCTTCCTATTTTGTGAGAGTTTACCGATGTCTTTCTGGGGAGCTACCGAGTTCGCTTTACCCCCACGTGAGATATATTTCCATATAGATTTGGTTTTAGGAGCAAAGCCTATCTCACAAGCACCTTATTAGATGACTACCCCTGAGCTCTGCAAGCTCAAGTTATAGCTTGAGGGCCTTGTGGAGAAGGGCAAAATTTTTCCTCGTGTATCCCCTTGGGGTACACCGATGATCTTTGTAATGAAGAAGGATGGATCCTTGTGGTTGTGTATTGATTACCACCAATCTGAACAAAGTAACGATCAAGAATCGTTATCCCCTTCCATGCATTGATGATTTGTTTGATTAGATGAAGGGAGCCACACCTTTCTCGGCTAAAGATTTTAGAGCTAGAAATTCATAAGACCTCCTTCCATATGAGATATGGCCACTATGAGTTCACATTGGTACCTTTTGGTTTGATGAATTCCCCCATAGTGTTTATGAGTTTGATGAATGGGGTATTTAGGACCTTCTTAGATCGCTTCATGCTCATCTTCCTTGATGACATTTTGATTTACTCATGAATGCGTGAGGAGCATGAGGGGCACCTTCACCAAGTTCTTCGGTGTCTTTGGGAGAAGCAACTTTATGGGAACTTGGAGAAGTGTGCATTCTTTCAGATGAAGGTGTAGTATTTGGGTCATATCATTTTTTGGGAAGGTATCACCATCGATCCTTCCAAGATTAGAGCTATCATGGATTAGCCAACACCCACTACTATGACTGAGGTGTGCAGCTTCATGGGATTAGTAGGGTACTATAGGATATTTTTCAAGACTTCTCTCAGATTGCACACCCCATCTCTTCCCTTCAGTGGAAAGGGAAGAAGTTTGTTTGGTCAGATAGGTGTGAGTAGGCCTTGAGGGCTTTGAAGGAATTTTTCACTATAACACCTATCCTATTAGTGACGGATCCACATGGTGAGTTTTTCATTTCCACGGATGCTTATTTAGTTGGGCTTGGAGGTGTGTTGATGCGGGAGGGTAGATTAGTGGCTTACGAGTCTCATAAAGTTGAATATTATGAGCTTAATTATCTTACTCATGATCTTGAGCTTACGGAAGTTTTCACACTTTGGTTTGATGGAGGCACTTTCTTCTTGGTCGAGAGATTCAAACTCGGGATAGATCACCCGAGTCTTCACCACCTCTTCATGAAACCCAATCTCAACACTCTCCAACGACGTTGGATGGAGCTAATTTGTGAGTATGATATGGAGATAGAGCATTTGAAAGGGAACAAAATTGTGGTTGCAGACGCTCTTAGTAGATGAAGACATTATGGCTATGGCCACCTTAGTGAGCATGGATTTTTAGTAGGATTCTACAAAGTAGCTTCCTCACGCGGCTTCTACATTATAGCCAAAGTAGAGATCGAGTCTCGAGACCCTTGAGGGGAAGTTCAATGGTTTTTCCTTAGAGGTAGATGGTCTTCTAAGGTACATAGGCTAGATTTATGTTCCCAGAGATGGAGGATTGAGGCAAGACATCTTGGTAGAGGCACATCGTGCACCCTATTGAGCTCATCTTGGGGTGAAGAAAATGCATGCCACCTTGAGAAAGTTGTATCATTGAAGGGGACTTCATAGAGATGTGGCTCAATTCATGTCATGTTGTTTAGAGTGCGAGAAAGTGCGGGCCGAGAATCAACATCTAGCTTTCCTTCTCTATCCTCATACTATACCAAAATGGAAGTGGGATACCATTTACGTGGACTTCATTGTTGGGTTACCGATGTCGAGATACCACCACAATTCCATCATGGTCATGGTGGATAAATTGACAAAAGCTGGTTCATTTATCTCCAATAAAGACCAGTTATATAGCTAATACTGATGGCATGGGTATATCTTGATGAGATTGTTAGGTTATGCGGGATTCCACGGAAGATCATTTATGACCACGATCCTTTGTATACTTCCCATTTGGACCACCATGCAAGTATGCCCTCGGGACGAGGATAAACTTCAACATAACATATCACTGAGCCGAGGCGTGATGGCCGAGTGGGTGAATCAGATCTTGGAGGACATGCTTAGGATGTACATTATGGACAAACAAATCCAAATGGGAGGAGTACCTATACTTGGTAAAGTTTTCCTACAATAATAGTCTTCATAGTTCTATAGGCATGGCTCCTTTTTAGGCTTTGTATGGTAGAGAGTTCAGGACACCCCTTAATTGGGATAGGTTAGAGGAAAATGTTACTCTAGGGCCAACTTTATTACAGGACATGGAGCAGCAAGTGGTTATGATCGGACATAGGCTACAAGAGGCACATGACGGGTAGAAGAAGTACATGGATCAACATAGGACCAATCGTAGTTTTTATGTGGTCATGAAGGTTTTCCTTCGTGTTAAGCCACATAAGAGCCCCATCCATTATGGAAAAGGTTCTAAGTTATCCCCAGATTGGTTGGTCCTTTTGAGATCTTGAAGCATATCGACCCTTTGGCCTACCATCTAGCATTTCCACCTAGCTTGTCTTGCGTACATGATGTGTTTCATGTTTTATTTCTTAGGAGATATGTTGTAGATAATTCTCATGTGTTAGATTTGACATCATTGCAGGTGCATGATTAGGGGTAGGTGATGGTGGAGCCCGTTTGCATCATAGAGGTAGAGAGGTTGATCGAGGTCCAGGTGGAGTGGGATAGATATGAGAGGCGCAGCTACATAGGAGGATGCTACTTTGTTACGAGTTCAGTTCCCACATCTGTTCTAGGAACTTCTAGGAGGAAGTCGAGCCTAAGGGGAGGGGTATTTAGTGCCCGCTTTCCTTCGACACCTTGTGATATTGATCACGAGATCTGCTAACTATATTATGGACATTGTTATAGTTTAATTTAGCATGATTTTATATGTTAGATCATGGTTTATTGAGGACTTTGATTCATAAATGGTGAATGATGATTAGGAGAGACATTTTGGATATTGATGTTGATATATTGTTTGACATGGTTACACTATAGATGTTTCTTGAACTTGTGGTGCTTGGAAAGGGGAGAGGGATTTAGTGCCCACTTTCCTTCGACACCTTGTGATATTGATCCTGATACTGCTAACTATATTATGGACATTGTTATAGTTTAATTTAGCATGATGTTATATGTTAGATCATGGTTTATTGAGGACTTTGATTCATATATGGTGCATGATGATTAATAGAGACATTTTGGATATTGATGTTGATATATTATTTGACATGGTTACACTATAGATGTTGCTCGAACTTGTGGTGCTTGGATATTTTGAGTAGACCTAAAAATGAGAATTCAAGTAAAATTGGTGATGATATAGTTGTGGATGATATTGTAAGTGATGTTTCGATTGTCTTGATGTTTGTTGAGATTCACATATATGTTGATGATCTTGGAATTATATTTATACTCATTTGAATGTTTTAATATGGCCACGAGGCTGAAGGAGGTATTCATATTTTATAGGTTCAAAATATCACAACAAACATTGGGGATTAGAGACCAACCACATTAGAATTCTAGATGAATTCAACAAGGTCACCATGGCAACTTGTATTTGTTTATGTGTTTGGTTATGTTAGGGATTCCCATGGGGGGGGGATCACCTTTAAACATGACCAAGGGTTATGTGTATTTATTTATTTGGTCCCTTTTTATTGATGTTTGTATGTGTTTATTAAGTGATATGTTTATCCCTTGTATTTAAATAAATTGTGGTGTAAATGTGAGTAATCATATTGTTAAAATAAAGTAACCAACTTGGGTCATAAGGAAGTAATTATTGGAGTGGTCGACTCTTGTATTAAATGTTGTCGAGATATGTGTAAGCAATGTGTAAGTGATGTGTAAGAGATATGTAAGTAAAATTTGGAGTATGAAACACTTCATCTTCTTTGGAATTGGAAATTGTCCTTGGAGATGGATTTTGGAGGCTTGTGGGACAAGTTAAACTTGTCCCATAGCTCTTAAATTTACATACCAACCTTACCTATAGTTGGAGAGTTTAAATATAGCCTTCATTATGCATTCTTGTAAGTCTACTTGAATGTTTTAATTACACTAGTTGCCTGAAATTAATTTTAGTCCTTTGGGGTTTGAGTTTGATTTGAGTGTGTAAGTAAAACCGTCATATTATTCACCTACTTATTTATTGTGTCTTGGAGATTGAAGTTGACTTGTGAGTTGGAGTTGAGGATGTGTGATGTGGCATCCTACAAAGATCCACCTCATCCTCCTCTCTTCCCCCTTCTATATATTCAAATTCATTTTATTGTTTGGGGTTACACCCTTTTGGTCGCTTCACTTTTGCATACTTGGTTTGGGGGTGAATTCTTTTGTTGTTTGGAGCTCTTGCTTTTGGAGAAAGTTACAGACTTTTTGCGGCCTGTGTTTTGTTGATCTTGGACTGTTTTGTATTGGAAAGCTTGCTGGTTGGAACTTGAAACAAACTCCATTATGGAGAGGTAAGAGCTTGGCTCTTGAAATGCTCTTCTTTTATTGTGAAAATGTTATTGTTGTGAATGTTTTGACTTGTTTGTGGGTTGTTCATGTAGATGGCCTAGGGATGGTGTTGGAGAATACTATGGGGTATTTATGTGGGAGGCATAAGTGTTTTGGGGATGTATAATTGTGGAGGGAGTTGGGATTTGGGTTGAACCTTACAAAGAAATAGATTTAATTTCTTTACTCGTTATAGGGTGCCATAAGAGGTTGGGGAGGCATAAGGAAAGTGAGGAATAAGGGTACTTGGGGGAGGCATAAGGGCATGTCAAGGATATTTGAAATGATATATATATATATATATTGTAAGCGGTTTTTTCAGGTGGTGATACCCATTTCCCGTGGGAGGCATAAACAACATCCCCATAGTTTCTTACTCCTTTGGCTTGCATGAGGAATCTTGAGTGTTGTTTTTGTGGTTTTATCTTTGTTTTGGACAATGTTTTAAATGTGGAATTGCATGTGTGTTGTGAAAGCCTACTATTGCCATGAGTTGAAACACATATTTTATTGCATTGTGGTTTGAGCTCAGGGCCAATGAAGAGGGATGACTTCTCCTTGTCATTGGATTTCTTTGTTGAGTGGAGAGCATTTCCTTTCCCCTTGTTCTGTTGTGATCAATTGAAATAAAGAAAATGGAGGATATCCATGTTCTTTATTTTGGAGCATAGGAAAAGGACAAGATTGAAAATCCTTGTTGAGCTTATTCTTATTGCAACCCCTTCCCACTTGAAGTGGATGACCTTGTACATTTTGGTGATGGAAATATGTTTTTGGTGGCTATGAAAGTTATAATTCAAAATGTAAAAGAGATATACTTTATTTTCGGTTTGAATAAATGTGGAAGGAATTGTATTTTGTACATTGTAATTGAGAAGGAAGACAAAGATTTGACAATTTTGTGAAACTCCTTTTGAAACCTTTCCCAACTTGAAGTGGATGATCTTGTATATTATTATTTTGGGAAGGCTACTCTATTCTAGTTATGAAAGTTGTTGTGATTATGGAAGAATATATCTTGTATTTAGTTTTGTGAACAAAAAAGAAAGATATGTATTTTGTATGTTATATTCTGAAAATAAATGAGAAAGAAGTTGTAAAAGATTCCTTGAATCAATAGAAGTGTTTTTCCTTGTTTCATATGATATTACTTTCATTGGAAATATGTGTTTGAAATATAGTATAAAAGATCTGGTTGGAAAATTGAAAAGTAAATACATATGAATAAATGTTATACTGCTCTGTTCTTTTGAAATGCATGATTTAGAAATCAAAACTATACGTTGGCTTTTGAATACTTGATTTGAAAACCAAATTCATATGTTAGATTGGATTGGGAATGAATTTCATATATCAAGTTGGTAAAGGAAACCCGGATTTGTTTAAGATCAAGTATAAACTCCATCCTTTATCTCACTGTACACTTGCAAAATTTTATTTAAAGTACAAAGTGACCCTGCAACATTGAAAAGATAAATTGAAATATCAATTGAGCTTGTGGGATCAAAATTATCCCAAGCAAATAAAATACTTAAGGAATTTCCATATAACCTTTCAATTTGGGCTCAAACAATTTCACAGTCGTTGTTGTCAAATTGGGAGATTTTCAAAATTTAAATCAATCAAACAACTTCACCCTTGTAATCTATCCTAAAATATTCCAAGAAAAATCCTTCATGCCTGTTTGGCATGTAGAGAAGGAATTATGGAAAATTCAAACAAATTTTATAAGTTGAAAAGTCACTTCACGTTTTAAGTGATAGAGAAATTTTTTTCTCAAACATTACCACTCAAACATCATAAAAATTAAAATCATTTCCAAAAAGTCCTCGTTTGTCCCAAAAATGGAGCTCTAGTCGAAATTTATGGACTTATGAAGTTTTAATTCATCTTGGATTTAAAATCTAACTATCAATTTAAGTGAATAAAATATTCTTGGGTGGACACATGGGATAAAACTTATTTTTATTGATTTTTTCCAAAAGCACGAGTCATGAAGTTTCCTCGTCGCTCCGCTGATCCGCAAGCCTTCATTTTGTCTAAAAATGATCTAATTTCAATATATATATAAAGATATATATTATTTGGCAATTTTTCCTCTGCGGCCCCACCACCCCGCAGCCTAATCCTGATCGACACATGGCTTCTTTGGGCACCATGGATGCTTGGATTGATTTCAACCTTTCACGCTTTCAAAAATAAATTTGGAAAAATTTGTAAGTTTTCCCCACGGCCCGCCGACTGCAGCCAATCGTGCATGCGCCACATGGCTTCACGAGATGTCGATGGAGGAGTGGATCCTTTTAGCCTTAACAATTTCAAATAAATTTTTTGGCAAAAATTCCTACTAACTCCGCGTGGTCCTGACATCCCCGCCCTTACCTTGGAAAATAACTTCCATGGTTGCGTGGGTTTGCATTCTAAAACATAGCTTTTAATTTTTTAGGAAAATTTGTAAAAGTTTCTCCACTACCTCGCCACCCGCAGCCAATGAGAGCCTGACACGTGGCATCATCTGGCATCGGCGGAGGCGTGGGTTAATTTTAGCCTTTGTGCTTTTGTATCACAAAGGTTTTTAATTCTTATGTTTCCCACCGACCTACTAGCCCACAACTAATGATTGATTGACACGTGGCATCATTGGGCATCAACGGGTGCACGGGTGATTCTTAACCTTTAATGTTTTTGGCAAAAGTCAAATTTTCTAAGTTTTCCCACTGGTCTACTTCCCCGCTTGGAAATTGGGACTGACACGTGGAGGCATCTCTACACGTGACGGAGGAGCGGGTAATTTTGAACCTTTTTTCGCCCTTCAAGATTTTTAAGGCAAAAATTCAATTTTGCCTCAGCGTCCCACTTTTCCGCCTAGGCTAGGAATTTTGGACACGTGTCCCTTGCGGACCTCAAACTTAAACTTCCTCTTGGAGTGTGAAGTCCATTGCCGCGAGCTCGCAGGGGCATGGGTATATTTTTCTTTTTGCTAAAAGTGTAAAATCCCAAATTACCTCCCCATCCCCACCAACTGAATCCCTTTTGTGAAAATTTTCTTTCCCTGTGCCCGCAGCCCACCATTGTGGAAAATTTTCTTCCCAAGGCCCACCGGCCCATAACTTGAGAATTATAGGAGTTAGAAGGACTTATTTATATCATTAGAAAGGGCTAAGAAATTTCCTATCTAATGGGAATGTTTCCAAAAGTTTTCAAGTGTGTTAATTTTGGAAAAACTAGGTTGAATCTCTTAAGCTTGTTAGGGGTGGGAGATTGAGAAATTTCCTCTTAATCTTAATGATTATTCTAACCCTAAGGTTTGACCCTATATATTTAATAATTGTTGTAATAGAAAAATTATCCTATAATTCTTCCTCGATTATCCTAGGTTGTTCTTGGGTCTCAAGTGGGTTGTCTTAGTGGGCATTAAAATTATTCTTAATCCAGCTTCTAATGTCAGTTTAATTATCATCACTAGATAAGTGTTCAATAATTCCTTTCACTAGGTTAAATAGTTTCTCTCTTGGGAATTAACATTCAATCCACATCTAATAAATCCTTATCCTTAGTTACCTTAGTGCACTTAAATTAGTTTCTTTAATGTCCATTGAATTAATTTCTAAAACATACTAGGAACTAAATAAATAACTTAACATACAAGGGTATTAAATGGCCCCATTCACCCATTTACACATACCCTTAAATTATCTAAAAACCCATAATATTTATTCTTACCTAACAATTGTAGGGTTGATTCTCAACCCTTGGATCAAATAAATTGTGGCCACTAGATCTTAGGGTTCCATACTAACCCTAACTATCCTTATGAAATCTTATTAAACCTTTTTCTTTTCCCTAGCCTCCTCATTTGGTCACTTTTCTTTTGTTTAATTTGTAGGTTGGAGAAATGGAAGCCATGGGGGCAAGGAGGAGGAATCCATGAAGAAATTAATTAGGATCAAGATGATATTAGTTTAGTTTATGGATTTATTAAAGTAATTTATTCCATTTGTTGATTGTAGAGGTTTTTACTCTAAATTTGGAGTTATTATTTAGTTATTTCATTTTTTGAGTCTTCTATTTGGGAAAAACCCTATTTCCATTTTGATCTATGAGATTTAATACATTTAAATGCCCCTTCAAGGGTTTACTTGCTTTAAACAATGATTTTTTCACTTATAGTATGACGGTGGTCTTATTTTGACATTTAATAGGCTCAATTTGTTTTTGATCAAGTCTAAATTAGCACACATGCGGATTTATATTATTCTTCTATCAGTTGTGAAACCACCATCCAAAGTAGGCCCACAACCCCAGGACCACCACCCTACTTGTTTGACAATTCAAAACCGCCACCTTATCTCGGGTGGAGGTTCGAGACCATCGCTCGCACAAGGTAGAAGTCCTATTCTTTGAAAAAAGAACAATCAAATCTGTGAATTTCACAAAAATGAGTTTTACAAGGGTTCTTTAAAGGTTTTCCTTAGCTTGAATTTACATTCCTAAATTCTCTAGTTTAAGGGTTTAACCATTGATTCATTCCATGCCTAATTTACTAAATTTAAATATTTTTTATTTCAATAGTAACAAGAAGGAAACTACAAAATTATATTTCTAACAACATTATTTTCAAAGGAAGAAGAAATGAAACTTAACCTATTTCTAAGTATCATTGTTTTTCCCTTTTACAAAAAAATGCAATCTATCAACAAGGTAACTTATTATAACTTAGTGCATCTTTTCATTTCCACTACAACCATTTACTCAAGGAAAACACAACAACTATTATACATTTAATATTTACTAAGAATACATCATTAATATTTACAACTTCTATGTTCCTCCTTCATTCTTACAAAAATACAACTTCCACAAATAATAATGAACTTCCTTTTTCTTGAGAAAAACTCATTTTTTTCAATGCAAGGAGCTTTGTTCCTAACAATACATTACAACTTAATAATACAAACATACAATAAAACTTTTCTTTCAAATACAATATGTTAGTCTTCCACCTTAAGTGGGAATTGCAGAAATGTTTTCTCACAAAGAAGGATTCCTTTTGACTTCACAAAAGATCCAAATGATAATTCTTCAACAAGAGCTCCACCATTTCTTCACTTGACCACTAAACAAAAAAAGGGGAGAGGCAACACTCTTGACCCAACCAATAATCCAATGAGGATAAGAAGTTATCCTTCTTATTGGGCCTCTAGCCACAACCAAACTGTAATAACAGATAGATCCAACTCATGGAAACAATACAATTCTTCCACATGAAAATACAATTTTTTTTTCACAACCATTTAACACAATTTCAACTCAAGAAAAAAATCACAAGAATGCAACATATCAAAATACATAAGGCTTGAAATGCAAAGCCAATGGAGCAAGGATCTATGGGGATATCACTTATGCCTCCCAATGAGATTAGGTTCCCGACTTAAAACCCTCCAATATACATCTCAAAACCCCTACACCACTCTTATTCCTCCTCAAGATCCTCTTATGCCTCCCTACAATCTCTTATGTCTCCCTCAAAAGAACCAAGTAAAAATGAAAGCATTTTCTTATCCAAGGTGGGGAACCTAACTCAAATCCGTCCCAAAAATGAAATAAACTCTTATGCATCCCCACATATAAGATCCCCATAGCTTTCTCCTACACCATACTTAGACATTCTACCCAAGATCCAAACAAGCATACAAAACATTCACATACATGCAATACACACAAATTTTAGAAAAAAGTAAAAAGAGCATAACTCCTACCTTTCCATGGTAAGAACTTGATCAAGAAATAAAACTCCAAGATCCTTCAAGATTCATCTAGCTCTAAAAGTTCCAAGAATTCAACAAGCACTCCAAAATCCTCTAACTCCCAAAATACATCAGCACAAAAAAAATAAATGAAGTAACCCCTAAACAAACAATTAAACTTGCATAAATATACAAATGAGAGAGGAGGGTGAGGTGGCTCCATGTAGGATGCCACATCACTTATCCTAAACTCCACATCACAATTCAAACCTCAACCCCAATGCACAATAAATTGGTGGTTGAGAGGAATGAAAACCTCTTACACACACAATCCAAACCCACACCCCCTAAGGAAAAATTTAAAACCCATGTAAGAAAAGTGCAATAAATGTCACTTTTATCATACAAAACACATAATGGGATATATTTTTGACACTTAAATCCATAGGTAGGGTTGGTATATGAAATTAAGAGGTGTGGGACAAAATTAGCTTGTCCCAAAATCCTCTAAAAATGGTCCTTAATACCAAATCCAAAATTCCAAGGTAAGGTATAGTTTATAACACTCAAATTCACTTATACTCAAGCAAAATCACATGGTCCAAAAGACCAATAAATCAAATAAATGACTGTGTTTGTCACATCCCCAAATAACTTAATAAGATGATTAAATTACTTAATAAAAGCACATAAATCAACAATGATTAAATAAATTACATCATAAAAAAATCCCACACTCTACGATAAATAAAATACAAGGGAAAGAATTGTTACACAAGCCCATTGTCATAATCTGAGGTCATCCCCATGGGGACCACTTAACAATCTAAAGAAACCAAACATAACACAAGTTTCCATGGTAACATTTCATTGTATCCATCTAGTATTCTATTTTGGTTGGTCTCTAATCCCCTTTTGATTGTTGTAATATAATTTACTGTAAAATCACACAATACCTCCTTCGGCCTCGTGGGAACATCAAAACATCCATGATAAAATATACACACATAATCAATAACCAACCTTATATAGCTAAATCATCATCTCAACTAAAAATTGCTACCATTTTAAGAAAATAGTTAAATAGTACTTTTCTCGCATAAGAATCATATGAATGCACGTATGTGATTAAGACCTAGAAATCTACTGATGTGCATGATTTAGTGACAACAAGAGAGTATGGTTTACATAATTTTCATGATTTATGACCTATTATAGAAAAGGCCCTTTTCAAAATTTCCACACAACATTCTTATACCAATTTTACATACTTAGCGAAGATATAACTCCACCTTTACAAGTTTGAGAATTTGAATTACTAAAAGGAGGGAAGTACACATTTTAAAATATTAAATGTGTAACCACTTTAGATTCCTTCTCATGACTCCAACACCCTATAAAACACTTGATTTGATCTCATAACCATGCTAAGAATGAAAAATCATATTTTT
This sequence comes from Taxus wallichiana var. yunnanensis, assembly GCA_018340775.1. Classification (NCBI taxonomy): domain Eukaryota; kingdom Viridiplantae; phylum Streptophyta; class Pinopsida; order Cupressales; family Taxaceae; genus Taxus; species Taxus wallichiana. The sequence continues at coordinate 568,021,351 of CM031236.1, forward strand.
AACACTCTTTTGATGATGCTCCTGCTTCATTAGCACTACTCTTGAGGAGATTATTTCAAATTGGAAATTGGTCAAGAAAAATTACATACCTTGACATGTTCAACACTCCAATCATTACCTTCGAAGAATTTTCAAAGTCAAAGTCTTATTTTAAGGACATCTTTGACCAATGTCATCATCATTTCAATAAATGGAACCTTTTTCACAACTCTAAAGCATGTGCAAACCATGGAACTTCATAGCTTACATTTGTTGGGCCACCGAGACTTTGATATTTAACCTTATTTGAATGCACATGGATTTTCGTGTTCTTTATAGGAGAGTGATCATTTATTTATATAAATGTATAGGAATCCTATAAATATGGATCATTGGAATTTATCCTCTATAATAGGTATTGAAAACTTCTTTTCCGCCAACAACCAAGATTTGATTCCATTTTCTATCACTTATTAAATAAAGAAATGATTCCACCATTGATATTAATAATTCAAGGCAATGTTAGAACATGAAATTCATATCTCATTAATGCTATTACATTAGCATTCAAAAAGAAAAAATATGCGGATAAATATCCTTTTCATTTGCTTGTGCACCAATAGGTGGTACTAGATTCAAAATATCCTCATCAACCATACATATATCCCTTCACATACCTATAAAGGAACTCAAATCATTAGAAGGAAAATCTCTATCCTATTTTCAAGAATCCCTCAAGCATGTTGAGTATATTATTATTGATGAAATGAGTTTCATTGGACCTAAGTTTCCAACCAAAATTGACTTCCATGTATGAGAGGAATTCCCACATATCAAGTCCTTATGGTTTGGTGGCAAGTTGATCATCCTTTCAGTGAGTTGGGCCAACTTCCACCAAGTAAAGGAAATTATTTTACATGTAATCCATTCCTATTGCAGACAACCCTTTGGAAGCGATTTAATGCTTCCATACCTTTACAAAACGCTTTTTTACCACAAACGTTCCTCCCAAGAAAAAAATTCCGTTCAATATTTTCTCCTCAAGGTCTATAAAAGAATACCAACCTTGCACGAGTAGGATATCCTTATGTAGAGGATAAATTTTTTTCTTTCATAACAAGAAATAAAATATTTCCATGATCTCCCTCACTTGTTTTCTAAAAATTATTTGTTTAACCACTACTCTAAATATTTTCAAATATTTGGATGTTCTAATTTTTCGCTCATTCAGTTGTATTAATCACCAAATGAGGGATTTTAGCATTCGCTTCGATTATAATGAAATGTAGTTCACATTATTATTTACAAAAACAAAAATTTTATCCTTACAAATAACTTATGGTTATAAGAAGGCCTTGTAAATGCTTAAACAGAAAAATTATTGACATTGTTTATGAAACTTCCTCTTCACCTCTTGACTTGCTTTATTTTTGGTCATCAATTTTAATAAAGACATAGAACCATCTTGGAATCCAAAAATTCCCTCCCATGTTCATGTTCCACCAATTTCTAGATGAAATCGTAGGAAAATACCAATCAAAATGGCTTGGTCTCTAACTATAAAAAGGGATCAAGGTATGATTTTGCTAAAAGAAACTAAAGACATTGGTGAAACAAAAGACAAGGACTTACCTTCACTTCCATATCTAGACTCCCATCCTTTGCAAATCTACACATTTCACCCCCTTTCTCCTCCTTGAAAAGTATTCTAAATGTCTTGATGCCCCATTATTCCCATTCGTAATATATTGGAATCTCATCTCCTGGATTTTCTCCCTTCACCTACCAATATATAATGTAACACCCCTTCCTTAATAATCAATCATATCTAAATAAAACTTTTATTAAAATTTTACATTTTTTTCAACATTTCACAAACTACGAAGGAAGAGGAAAATTTTCTAGCAAGAATTTTTTTCATTGTTTGTAACTTGTTTTATCCCTTCTAATAATATTATTTAAAAAAATTCTCGCACAAATAAATGTGTTTTACTTTCTCTAAATACATTCAATCCTATTACCAAAAGAATTGAGAATAATTTTTTTAAAAGACCCTTAACCATATTGATTTATGTTAATATATTTTTCCTTAAAAATAATAACATTTATCAAAAAAGTTGAAAAATATGACTATAAAATATTACATATTCAATGCATACACATATATAAATATATATTGTGTATTTTTTTTTCATTTGCACATGAATTCACTTTTAAATAACCAATATATGTTTCACAAAAACTTAACACATCTTCCGCTATACACTCCTCCACCTTTTCTATTTTGGTGTTCACATTACATTAGTCGCATGCAATTTCTAGTGTTAGGTCAAATGAAATATTTTTTGGGACCGAGTTCACAACCGAGGTCATCACATCCCTTCCCAAGGCCTCATACCCATGAGAAAAGGGTGGGTAAATAATTTATGTAAAAAAATGTAAAAATATTTTGACAATAGAGAAGTGTAAGTTACCTATAAAATTTTCAAAAGAAGGACCATTGTCAAAAATGTTTGTCGACAATTTGTGTGAAAATTTTAAATCTTAAAAATACTTACGGTGACTTCTACAAACAACCACCTACAACTTTCCCAAATTTTTACATGACTCATAGATACGTTACATAAAATGAATCAAGAAATTATCAAAAGTTTTAAAATAATAAATATACTACTACTATAATACTATTAAGGTCGAATCCCAAGTTTGTAACAAGTTGGTGATGCCATTTTAACCAATAGTTGATAAAAATACATACAAACCAAATATTTAATATTACCATTTAGGGTTCTTTCCTTTACTTGGGATTCATTCTTACATTTCATCTTTTACCTTATATTTTTTATACTTCATTATTGTAGAGCCACCTTGAGAGGTAGAGAATAAAGGTAGGATCGATTTGAACACTAATAATTGCCCCACTGGGAGCATGCACAACATGATTTGGAGCAGATCGAGTGTGGATAGATGCCAAAAGCTCAATTTAGATTGAGATGGATATTTGAGGTTAGGGAAGAGCTTGGAGAAAAGTGTTGAACTAATCTCAAAGGGTGACTTCAATTCATGACTCGCAATGTAGGGTGTCGAGTAGGCTTTATGGGAGCAAGGTCATGGCAAAGGGTTGTATGGGCTCATAATGGTCCTAATCTAGATCACCCAGATCAATTCAAGCTCAATGTGTGGACAAGCTAGGGGCTGAGATGATGAAAATAGATTTTTTTGTATGCAACAAAGAAGGATATCAAGGAAAATGTAGTAATTGGGGATTTATTTGAGGAAATAAAAGGTTGATTCAGTTAAGGAGGTCACACATTATGACCCTTGCAAAGAAGAAAAAATCTAAGTGTTGAGTTACTCCCTAATGCAAAGGTTGATTGGACCTATCCGAGATGGAAAAATGCAAGGTGGAGGAGACGATCTCTTTGTAGAGGGGTGAACAGGCATAGATAAGCTTATTTTTCCATTGAAAGCACCACTCCAAGTCATCATTGGTACCTTCTCTCTATCCATTTTTAGTAGTAGTGATGTGGATGAAAGGAATGATAACCAGATCGTACAAGCCAAGAACACAATGCTAATTAAACACCACAATCAATAAGATGAAAGTAATTCACCGTAATAACTTTACATAAACCTTTGCAAACAAATGAGAAGCAATATCATATATTATTATGGAACTCAATGCAATACATTGAGAATGGGCCTTGCTTAAATAGGCAAAGAATAACAATCTAAGAACCACCAAGGTCGAGATCAAGCCATAAATCAATGAAATAACTAGTCATCAAAGAACTAGTCAAGACCATAAATTTAGGAGAGAACTAGACATTAAGGATCTAGTCAATACCATAGATCAAGGAAAGAACTATACCTAAAAACTAGATAATATCTCCTAATATCTAAATAAGATAAAATAAATATCGACACACATAAGTGGGTGAGGATAAATACAATAAAGGTAAATAAAGTACCTAGGTGAACATGAGCTAAGGTAAATACCTACTCTAAAGTGGAGGAATAAGAATAACTTTGTTCAAGATAATACGGCTCCACTATATGCCTAAAGAGTGAGGAAGAGGGTTGTGGAAATATTCAAGGAGGATTATGAAGGGTAAGTGTGTTTAAATGTAGTCTAATATGGCAATGCACGAGTTGTGTGTTATCGATCTAGATACATATTGTGCACGAGGTGAAGATCTTGGCTCTAAAATTTAATTAAAAGTGTCTCGATGTATGTGTCGGTGACATAGTCGGTCCTGGGTGTTTTAATGTATAGATGCACATTTTCTTTAATTACATTCAAAAATCCTAATATAGTGCATTTTACTAGTTAAAATTTTCCTGGGTTTTGTAGTGCCCACTTCCCTTTGACACCTTTCGATATTGATCTTGATATCTTATTGATTACATTATGAACATTATTATGGTTTTGATTTAGTATGATGTTAGATGTTGGACCATGGATTATTGTTGATTTAATTTAGTTATGATACATGATGATTATTAGAGACACTTCATATGTGGATGATGATATACTATTTGACATGGATATATTATGAATGTTGTTCGGACATGTGATTTTTGGATATTGTGAGTAGACCTAGAAAATGCACATTATATGATGATGATATAATTGTTGATATAAATTATAAGTGATACTATTGATTGCCTTGATGTTGTTGTGATTCATATGTATAGATGATTTTGTGATTATACTTATATCATGTTGGATGTTCGATATGGCCACGAGGCTGAAGGAGGTATTTGTGTTTTATAGATTAAACTATCACAACAAACATTTGGGGATCAGAGACCATCCGCATTGGAATTTTAGATGAATTCACAAGGTCACCATGACAATTGTATTTGTTGTGTGTGTTGTATGTTTTTTAGGATTCCCATGGGGGAATTACCTTTGAATGTGACCAAGGGGTTATGTGTATTTTATTAATGTGGTTCCTTTTATTATTGCTTTCATGTGTTTATTTTGTGAAGCATTTACCCCTTTCATTATTCTTTTAATTTTGGAGAATTAATGTGAGTAATCATATTGTTAAAATAAATAAATTTATCAAATTTGGGATATAAGAAAGTAATTATAGAAGTTGGTGGCTCTTGTATTAAATGTGGTAAGTGATGTGTAAGTATGTGTAAGAGTTGTGTACATTATATTTTGGAGTATGAAACACTCCCCATTTTGGAAATTCAAATTTGTCCTTGGGGCTGTTTTTGGAGGCTTGGGGACAAGTTAAACTTGTCCCATAACTCTTAAATTTACATACCAACCTTGGAGGGTTGAATTTAGACCTTCTTTATGCATTTTAATATGACTAATTATGAGTTTTAATTGCACTCTTCTTACATTTTATTAAATTCAGTCTTTATGGGGTGTGGGTTATTTGGAGTGTGTAAGTTTATTGTCATATTATTCACCCACCTCTTTATTGTGCATTAGAGAATGAATTTGAATTTTGTGTTAGAGTTGAGGATGTGTGATGTGGCATCCTACATGGATCCACCTCATCCTCTTCTCTTCCTCTTCTATAAAATTATAACTCCTTGGTTTGTTTTCGGTTGTTGAACATTTTGCATACTTTCTTTTGGAAAATTTTTGTTGTGTGGAGCTCGAGCTCTTACTTTTGAAAGGATTTTAGAGACCCTTGCATACTTGTTGGTTGTTGATTTGGACTATATTTTGGCATTGGAAAGGTTGTTGTTTTAGAACTTAGACAAATCCATCATGGAGAGGTAAGAGATTGGCTCTTGAAATACTCTTTTTCTTTATGAATGTACATGTTATTGTGTGAATGTTTTAGCATGTTTGTGTGTCTTTTGGGTAGAATGCCTAGGAATGGTGTAGGAGAAGACTATGGGGTACTCTTGAGGGAGGCATAAGTGTTTTGGGGAGGTATAAGTGTGGAGGGAGTTGGGATTGGGTTCCACCTTGTAAAAAGAAATAGCTTGCATTTCTTTACTCGTTATGGGGTGCCATAAGAGGTTAGGGAGGCATAATGAAATGTGAGGTATAAGGGGTAATTGGGGGAGTCATAAGGGCATGAAAGGGTTTTAAATGATATTCATATATATATATATTGGTGGGTTGTTCTCAGGTGGTGATACACATTTCCCCTTTGGGAGGCATAAGTAGCATCCCCCATAGTTTCTTGCTCCTTTGGCTTGCTTGATGAAGCCTTAGTATTGTTTTGTCATGTGTTAATGTAGTTAAAAATACATTCTATTTTGACTGTGTTTTTATTTTGGAATGTGCATGTTGAAAGATTGCATTGTGATTTGGAATCCTGTTATTGCCATGGGTTGAAATACATTTCTTATTGCTTTGTGGTTTGGGCTCAAGGGGCAAATGAAGAAGGATGGATTCATTTCATTAGATGTCTTGGTTTCGTAGAGAGCATTTTCTTTCCCTGCCTTTGTTGTGATCAAAATTGGAAGAATGAGAAGAATGTATGTTGTTGTTCTGAAGCTGAGGAAAGACAGTTTGACAGTCCCTTGTGAAATAAAATTTCATTGTAACCTTCCCACTTGAAGTGGATGATCTTGTAAATGTTGTAATGGAAAGATGTTTACAAATTTACAAGTGAAATTTTAAATGTAAAAAATTTATACTCGTATTCGGTTTAGAAAGAATGTGAAAGAATCATACATGCATGGTATGTATATCGTATTTTGTAATCAAATGGAAAGGAAGTTCTAAGTTGTATTTTGTAATCAAATTACATTGTTGTATTTGAATTGATTATTTTAATGTATTGAATCTCTACTTGAAAGAAGAAAATATGTATGAAGGATAGTGCGTAGAACTCGTCTTTGAAATGTGAAAAGAAAAAATTTAGAAATGGTTTTTATCTATGTTTTGTATTTCATCCTTGGAAATAATTTATCTAAAATTAACATTTTGTATTTTGAATTCTAAAATGAACAGTTTGCAATTCAAGAAATAAAATGAAACATTAAAATTGAACATGCTATGATGTAAACGAATTCAATTTGGTCTAAAACGCTTAAGGAAATCTTTCAAACGTTGCAAAATCAGTCTCAATCCATTTGCAATTCCCTCTTGATGTTAAAAGTTGTACAATTTATTTGCAACTTAATAAAACCAATCAAATCTAGTTTTCCATCTTAAAAGAATCGTAGAACAATCCTCCCAAGTTGTTGACATCATGAGTGAAGGAAAGAATCAAATTTTGAACAAATACTTTAATTCAAAATTTACCCCGCTATTAGACTATATAAGTCAAAATTAATGATCTCTGTATAAAGAGGACATCGAGAGATTTCCAGAAAGTCCTCGTTTTCCCAAAACTGATCTTTCTATCAAAATTTATGGCCTTTTGAAGTTTTACTTCATTTTGGCTTCAAAAATTAATCTAACTATCAAAAAGAAATTTTGGAAAATTCAAACTTAACCTTTTCTAAAAATTTTGAGAAAATTTTCAAACTTTTCCCCACCACTCCGTCATCCCACTGCACCCAATCGAAGCTGCCATGTGGCCTCACGAGGCAAATGATGGAGGCACATAATCCATTTTGACCTTAGCATTTTAGAAATTTTTTGGGAAAATTTTCTAGTTTTCCTCCGCCGCCCCACCACCCACAACCAATGGTAGGCTGACACGTGGCAGCCCTAGGCATCGGCGGAGGTGCGAAATGTTTTACAACTTTGAAAATTTAACTTTTTGCTTTGGTGAAAATCCCAAAGTTTCTACCACCATGTGGCCCGCAACCAATGGAAGGCTAACACATGGAAACCTTAGGCATTGGCAGGAGGCGCAAAACATTTTGTACCTTTCAATGTTTTACCCTTAAAATATTAAAGTGAAAATCTCTCCGACGGCTTGACTTCCCACTAGATTTTCTCAGCCGACATGAGTCCTCTTCAGCCATGGGCGCATGGAGGAAAATCATGCTTTTGTCCCAAAAAGGGAAAAACACCAAAACTCTTCCCGCTCCACTCGACCCATGCAAGGGAAAAATTTCTCCCAAGGTCCACGAACCCATAACTTGAAAAATATGAGGAGTTAGGAGAACTTCTTTATATAAATGGAAATGTGAGGAAATTTCCTATCCAATCGAGTAATTTAGGGAAATTTTGAAGGCACTAAGTGTGAGAAAACCAAGTTGAAACTTTAAGCCTGTTAGAGAGTGGGTATGGTGAGGAATTTTTCCCTCTGAACCTAATTGAAACTTCTAACACTAAATTTTAGACCTTATGACCTCTAATAATTATTAATAAAAGAAAAGTATGTTATAGTAGACTAGAATTGTTCCGGAACCTGTTGGTGACAACTGTTGTCTTATAACCTGGTTGTAGATTCTTTTAATAAAAAAATTATTCCATAAATTTCCTAACTAATCCTAGGTTGTTCTTAGGTCTCTAGTGGGTTGTTTTAATGGGCATTACACTTGGTATCAGAGCAGTGGTTCAAAATATTGGACCATTGGGCACACTAGAAAACTGGAGACATGAAACTTAAACCTAGCACACTTTTAAATCTAGAACACAATTTAGTTAGAAATTACATAATTTTAGTAAACATGGAAATTGAATAAAACTTAGAAAAATGAACTAACTCTCGCCTTGGTCTGTGCAGGGGGCACAAACGGGATGAGGGGTATTTTCACATAGACCTAGACTTACCACCACTAGATCATGCTTTGTAGCAGCCATCCAACCCCATATTTTATGACTCTTTAGGATGTTAATGTCACTCTACACTAAGGATTAGTAGGAGGAAGTGCAACCATACATGACATATTCCTTCCATTGGGGTCAAGTATCTCCTCGACCCAGTGAAGTGTTTAGAGGAGAGAAATCACATGCAGAGTCAACCTGGGTAGAGTAACCATGAGGGACAAGGTGACCGAGTTTCAGAGCATAGAGAGAGGTCTCAGAGCCCTAGGTTTAGGGATGAGCATGCAGAGAGACCTAGAGTCCTGTCAGACCACAGCTGTAGATCACATCAGGGAGATCCTGAAGCTTTGACCATCACATTATTCTGGTGACATAGGTGGATTTTAGGAAGAGGTCTAGTTGGTGAGCTTAAGTAGATGCTTTAAGCTCTGTCCTTGTTCTAGCAATACAAAATCTCGTGTTACGATCCATCTACTAAGGGATGAAGTTGGTGTCTAGTGGAGGAAAAAGGAGAAGAAGCTCCATGTTGATTTCGAGTTAGTCACCAGAGCTCTTTCAAGAGCATTTCAAGAATATATATTTGTCACAGAGGTTCATACAACAACGAATAGATGAGTTTCATGACCTCGACAGGCATCACTCATAGTGGTGAGTATGAGAGTAGATTTACGGATCTACTCAAGTATGTTTTTTATATTCAGGATGAGCAGTGTACATTCATAGGTTTATCTCGAGGCCCGAATCTATACATTGGAGTGAAGTGTGGATCCATTGTCCATAGACATTACCCGAGGCCCTCGAGAAGTCCTATATAGCAGAGGAGACTCAGGGAAAGAACCCGTAGGCTAGAGAACGAGTACAGAACCGCATACAACAAATGCAGGACAACAGATCGAGGGGGTCAATACCTCTTCCTTGTGGTAGAAAGGGTTTAGCACAATCATTTTTAGACCACATTAGCAGAAGAATAACAAATTCCCTCCCACCTTATAGACCTCCACAGAGATTTGATACATAGAGAGGACGAAGTATGGGGCCTCCTTCTAGGGTCCCATCAGGACACAAGGTGCCTAGAGAGCTCACTCAGTAGGAGCTCACTAGCAGAGACCTCAGTAGACCACAGCTAGATCATCAAGATCCACACCATAGACCTCTAGAGTACCGACTGGACCGGTTACACAGGGGAGAGGATTAGGAGGGTGTTTTGGTTGTGGTGTTACTGGGCATTTTTGGAGAGATTGCCCACAAAACCCTAATAACAAGGGTAAGACACAAATCTCATAGCTTATTGTTGGTGATATGGGGTGTAGCCATAGGATGTATACATCGGCTGAGAACCGCTGGCCGAGCATCGTAGCAAAGTATATCATTGAGACCGTAGGTAACATTAGGGGTATTCCTACCTCTATATTATTTGATTCTCGGTTCTTCGACTCTTTTATTGCACCATCCTTAGTAGAGCGATGCAGTCTAGTGACAGTTAGGCAAGGTCATAGTTACGACATTGAGATGGCTTCTAGAGCCAAGATCTCTGTAGACTCCTTAGTTAAGGAGTGTGTAGTGGATTTTATAACTTTCACCACTACCTTGGATTTTCGTTTCCTTCCTTTGGGATCTTATGGAGTCATCTTGGGTATGGATTAGTTGTCTACACAAAAGGCCGAGTGGATTATTACCACAAGATTATATCTTGCATGATGATTTGGGAGTTGATTCCGTGATTTAAGGGCTTCAGAGACTGTTTCTATTCGCACCCTCTCTAATATGCAAGCTTAAGCGGTGTGTGCAATGGGGTTTCCAGATGTATATCACACAGGCCAAAAGTGATGGATCGAGGATGGGTCTAGTGGACCATCACTAGATGATCACCCCATTTTGAGAGAGTTTGCAGATGTCTTTCTAGGGGATCTACTGGGGTTACCACCCCACATGAGATTGATTTTCATATAGATCTAGTTTTTAGAGTAGAGCCTATCTCACGAGCACCTTATCTCGATGACCACCCCTGCAGCTCTGTGAGCTCAAATTACAGCTTGAGGGCCTTTTGGAGAAAGGCCTTATCTACCCTAGTGTATCCCCTGGGGTACACTTGTGATCTTTGTGAAGAAGACAGATGGATCCTTGTGGTTGTGTATTGATTACCGCCATCTGAACAAAGTAACGATCAAGAATTGTTATCCCCTTCCACACATTGATGATTTTTTTGATCAAATGAAGGGAGCCATAGTTTTCTCTAAGATTGATCTTAAGTCAAGCTACCATCAGCTAAGGATTTCAGAGGCGGACATTCATAAGACCACCTTCCGTACGAGATATGGGCACTATGAGTTCACAATGGTGCCTTTTGGTTTGACTAATGCCCCCGCAGTGTTTATGAGTTTGATGAATGGGGTATTTAGGACCTTCTTAGATCATTTCATGCTCATCTTCCTTGATGAAATTTTTATTTACTCACGTACGCATGATGAGCACAAGGGGTACCTTTGCTAGGTTCTTCAAATGTCTTTAGGAATAAAAACTTTTCAGAACTTGGAGAAGTGTGCATTCTTTTGACAGAGGTGTAGTATTTGGGTCATATAATTTCTAGTGAAGGTATTACCATCAATTCTTTTAGAAAGAGAATGTAGTGGCGAGATGCTCTCAAAGAAATGGAGACATGTGGTGATAGCCACCTTAGTGAGCACAGATTTGCGGAGTAGGATTCATCAACAGCCTTCCTCGATAGCTTCTAAATTCCATTCGAGCAGAGATCAAGTCTCGAGAGAGCCCTTGAGGGGAATTTTCATGGTTTTTCTTTAGAGGAAGATTGTCTTCTCGTGCACAAAGGTTGGATTTATGTTCCCAGTGATGGAGGCTTGAGGCAGGACATCTTGATAGAGGCACATCGTGCACCCTATTTAGCCCATCCCGGGTGAAGAAGATGCATGCCACCTTGAGACAATTGTATCATTAGAGAGGACTTTGTAGAGATGTCACCCGGCCTTGTGTGATGATGTTTAGAGTGCCAAAAGTTAAGGCCGAGCATTAGAACCAGCCTGGCCTTCTTTCCCTCATGCTATACCGAGTGGAAATGGGACACCATTTCCATGGACTTCATTGTTGGGCTATCGATGTCGAGATATCACCATGACACCATCATGGTCATGGTTGATAAATTGACAAAAGTGGCTCACTTTTCTCCAATGAAGACCACTTATACAACTAGTGCAGGGCATAGGTATACTTGGATGAGATTGTCAGGTTGCACAGATTCGTAGAAGGTCATTAGTGACCACGATCCTTTGACAATTACCATTTCAGACTACGCAAAGCATGCCCTCGGGATGAGGATCAATTTCAGCACAACATATCACCTTGACACGATGGACAAACTAAGTAGGTGAATAAGATTTTAGAGGACATGCTCGGGATGTATGTGATGGATCAACAGTCTAAATGGGAGGAATACCTATACTTGGTGGAGTTTTCCTACAATAATAATTTTCAGAGATCCATAGGCATGGCTCCTTTTCGTGGTTTGTATGGTAGAGAGTGCAAGATACATCTTACATGTGACAAAGTTAGAGGACAAAGTATCTCTTGGACTAACTCTTTTACGGGACATGGGAGTAGGTGGTTTTGATCGATTGCGAGAGACTACAAGAGGCACAAGACAGTAGAAGAAGTATGTAGATGAGCATAGGACCAACCGTAGTTTTGATGTGGGCATGAAGGTGTTCTTTCGTGTCGTGCCACATAAGAGCCCTATCCGTTATGGAAAAGGTTCTAAATTAGCTCTTATATTTGTGGGTCCTTTTGAGATCTTGGAGTGTATCAAAAATATGAAGCTTCTCCAAAAGAAAGAGCTCCCAAAACAACAAGAAATTCACCCAAGAATGAAGTCTCCAAAAGTGAAGCAAATCAAAATAAGGCAAGCAATTCGTATTTTATAGAAGAGGGAAGAGAAGAGGATGAGGAGGATCCATGTAGGATGCCACATCACACATCCTCAACCCCAATGCCAAAATTCAACTTCATTCTCCAATGCATAATAAATAAGTGGGTGAATAATATGAAAGTTCACTTACACACTCAAATCCAACCCACACCTCAAAGGACTGAAATTAAAACATGTAAGAAAAGTGTAATTAAAACCTACAATTTGTCTTCCCAAAATGCATTATAAAAGTCTAATTTTAACTCTCCAACCATAGGTATGGTTGGTAAATAAATTTAAGAGGTATGGGACAAGTTTAACTTGTCCCACAAGCCTCCATAAATAGCCTCCAAGGAAAAATTCAAATTTCTAAGAAGGTGGAGTGTTTCACACTCAAAATTTAACTTACACATCACTTACACATCTCTTACAACACTTTATTCAAGGCCAACAACATTAATTAATTTCTTATGACATATTTTAATTAATTAACTTAACAACATGATTACTCACAATATTACACACCATTTAATGAATAATGAAAGGATAAAAGCTCAAAAAATAAACACATGCAAACATTAACAAAGGAAAAAATAAAAGAAACACATAAAACCCCTTGCTCACATTTAAAGATGATCCCCCCATGGGAATCCCTAACAAAAATACATACACACACAAAAATACATGTTGCCATGGTGACCTTGTTCAATTCATCTAGAATTCCAATATGGTTGGTCTCTAATCCCCGATGTTTGTTGTGATATTTTAACCTCGCAAAACACAAATACCTCCTTTGGCCTCGTGGCCATATGAGAACATCCAAAGCAATATAAATAAAATTCCAAAATCATCTTGATATATGGATCAAAACAACATCCAAGAAACCAACAAGATCATTTGTAATTTTACTCAACAACTATATCATCATCAAAAATTTCCATTTCTAGGTCTATTCACAATATCCAAATATCATATGTCCGAACAACATCCATAGTATAACCATGTTAAACAATATATTAGTATCAATATTCAAATACCTCTAATAACCATCATGCATCATAACAAAATCAATTCAACAATAATCCATGATCGAACATCTAACATCATACTATAATAAAGTCCATAATCGTGTCTAGAATATAATCAACAAAGATATCATGATCGGTATCAAAAAAGTGTCAAAGGGAAGTGGGCACTACATCTTCCTTCGCTTAGACTCAACTTCCTCCCGGAAGTCACTAGAACAAATGTGGAAACCGAACTCTTAGTAAAGTATCATCCTCCCATGTAGCCTGTAGTCTTATCATATCTGTCCCCACAACACTGGACTTGATCAAATTCTTTGCCTCGAAGTCCTGTGGTCCTTTAATTTAGGATGCAAACAAGCTCCACCATCACCGCCTGATCCTATACCTGCAATGATGCCCAATCTAACACATGAGAAGGATCTGCAACATATCTCCTAAGAATCGAAAACATGAAACACATCATGTATGCGAGACAAGATAGGTGGAAATGCTAGATCGTAGGCTATAGGGCCGATACACTCCAAGATCTCAAAAGGACCCATGAATCTAAGAGCTAACTTAGAACCTTTTCCATAACCGATAGGGCTCTTATGTGGCCTCACGGGAAGGAACACCTTTATGCCCAAATCAAAACTATGGTTGTTCCTATGTTGATCTCCATATTTATTCTACCTATCATGTGCCTCTTGAAGCATCTCGTCCGATCAAAACCACCTGTTACTCCATGTCCTACAAAAATATGGTCCAAGAGAAACCATGTCCTCTAGCTATCCCAGTTAAGAGGTGTCCTGCACTCTACCATACAAAGCCCGAAAAGGAGCCATACCTATAGAACTCAAAACTATTATTGTAGGAAAACTCCACCAAGTACAGTACTCCTCCCATCTAGACTGCTGATCCATCACATACATCTTGAGCATGTCCTCTAAAATCTAATTCACCCACTCAGTCTTTCCATTTGTCTTAGGGTGATATGTTGTGCTGAAATTGATCTTCGTCCCGAGGGCGTGCTGCATGGTAGTCTAGAAATGAGAAGTATACAAAGGATTGCAGTCACAAATAATCTTCCGTGGAATCCCGTGTAACCTAAAAATCTCATCCAAATATACCCGTGCCACTGCACTAGCTATATAAGTGGTCTTCACCAGAGAAAAGTGAGCCACTTTTGTCAATTTATCAACCGTGACCATGATGGCGTCGTGGTGATATCTCAACATCGGTAGCCCAACAATGAAGTCCATGGAAATGGTGTCCCATTTCCACTCCGATATAGCATGAGGAAAGAGAAGGATGGCTGGATGCTGATGCTCGGCCTTTTCTTTTTGTCACTCTAAACATCATGACACAAACTAAGCCACGTCTCTACGAATTCCTCTCCAATGATACAACTGTCTCAAGGTAGCATGCATCTTCTTCACCCCAGGATGGGCTGAATAGGGTCTTTGAGACTCGATCTCTACTCAAACTATAATGTAGAAGTTGTCAAGAGGAAGTTATCAAGAATCTTGCTCCACAAATATGAGCTCACTAAGGTGGCCATAGCCAAATGTCCCCATCTATTGAGAGCTTCGCCACCACATTCTCCTTCCCCTTCACATGCTCTATCTCCATATCATAATCACAAAGCAAATCCATCCAACGCTGCTGATGAGTGTTGAGATTGGGTTGCATGAAGAGGTAACGAAGACTCAGATGATCTTTCCGAGTTTGAATCTCGACCAAGTAGAAAATGCCTCTATCAACCAAAGCATGCACGACAACTACCGTAATCTCAAGATCATGAGTCGAGATAATTAAGCTTGTAATCTTTGAGATGTGAGACTCAAAAGCCACTACTTTTCCCTCCCCGCATCAACACACCTCCAAACCCTACTAAGAAGCATTTATGTAAATTAAAAACTCACCCTATGGATCCAGAACTGCAAGAATAGGTGTTGTAGTGAGACATCCCTTCAGTGTCTGAAATCTTGCTTACACCTATCTAACAAAACAAAATTCTTCCCATTCCTTTGAAGGGAAGTGATGGGGTGTGCAATCCGAGAGAAGTCTGAACAAATCTCTTGTAGTAACTTGCTAATCCCATGAAGTTGTGCACCTCAGTCACAGTAGTGGGTGTTGGCCAATCCATAATAGCTCTAATCTTGGAAGGATTGACATCGATACCTTCCCCAGAAAGGATATGACCCAAATACTACACCTCATTCTAAAAGATAACACACTTCTCCAAGTTCCTATAAAGTTATTTCTCCCGAAGACACTGAAGAACTTGGCAAAGGTGCCCCTCATGCTCCTCACGTGTATGTGAGTAAATCAAAATGTCATCAAGGAAGATGAGAATGAAGCAATCTAAGAAGGCCCTAAATACCCCATTCATCAAACTCATAAATACTGCAGGGGAATTCATCAAACCAAAAGGTACCACTGTGAACTTATAGTGGCCATATCTCATATGGAAGGGGGTCTTATGAAGGTCTTCCTTCAAAATCCTTAGCTAATGGTAATCGACTTAAGGTCTATCTAGAGAAAGTAGTGGCTCCCTTCATCTGATCAAACAAATCATCAATGTGTGGAAGGAGATAATGATTCTTGATAATTTTCTTTTTCAAGTAGGTGGTAATCAATACACAATCGCAAGGATCCATCCTTCTTCTTCACAAAAATCACTAGTGCACCCCAAGGGGATACACTAGGATGGATAAGGCCTTTCTCATAAAGACCCTCAAGTTGTAACTTGAGCTCACAGAGCTCTGGTGTGGTCATTTGATAAGGTGCTCGTGAGATAGGCTATGCTCCCAGAACTAGATCTATATGAAAATCAATCTCACATGGGGGTGGCAACCCCGGTAGCTCCCCTAGAAATACATCCGTGAAATCTCTCAAAATGGGATGATCATATAGTGATGGTCCACTAGACCCATCCTCTAATTTTTCACCGACTATAACATCATACATCGACTACCTTGTCTCACACACCGATTAAGTTGTATAGAAAAGATGGTGTGAATAGAAACGAGTCTCCTAACCCTTGAAATATCCGAATGAGCTCCAAAATCATCTCGCACATGATATAATCTTGTGGTAATAATCCACTCTGGCCCTGTGTGTAGACAACCAATCCATACCTAAGATGACTCCATATGAGCCCAAAGGAAGGATACAAAGATCCAAGGTAGTGGTGAAAGGTCCCAAATCCACTACACACTGCTTGACTAGGAGTCTATAGAGATCTTGGCTCAGAAGCCATCTCAACATCGCAATAATGACCATGCCTAAATGTCACTAGCCTACAACACTCTACTAAAGATGGTGCAATGAAAGAATTAGAAGAACCAAAATCAAACAAAATGGAGGTAGGAATACCACCAATGCTACCTACGGTCTCAATAACTATACTTTGATGCTCCCTAGTGGTTCTCGACCACTGCATACATCCTATGATTGTGCCCCATGTCACCAACAGTAGGCTCTGAGATCTATGTCTTACCCTTGTTATTAGGGTTCTGTGGGAAGTCTCTCCAAAAATGTCTAGTAACACCACAACCAAAACAACCGCTTGATCCTCTCCCCCATGTAGCAGTCCAGTCGGTACTCACGGAGTTCTTTGATGTGTATCCTAATGATCCATCTATGGTCTACATCGAGGTATTTGCTGGTGAGCTCTGCTGAGTGAGCTCTGGGCACCCTGTGTCTTGATGGGACCCTTAGGAGGAGGCCCCATACTCTGACCTCTCTGTGCATCAAACCTCTATGGAGGTCTATAAGGTGGGCGGGACTGTTGTTGCTACTACTGCTGCTAGGGTCTAAAATATGACTATGTTGAACCCTTTCCACCATGAGGAAGGGGTACCAACCCACTTGATCTGTTATCTTGCATCAGCTGTATGCAGCTCCAGA
The DNA here is from genome assembly GCA_018340775.1 of Taxus wallichiana var. yunnanensis. Classification (NCBI taxonomy): domain Eukaryota; kingdom Viridiplantae; phylum Streptophyta; class Pinopsida; order Cupressales; family Taxaceae; genus Taxus; species Taxus wallichiana. The sequence continues at coordinate 568,038,821 of CM031236.1, forward strand.
CTCGATCTCTAGCGTGTTGGGTCTTTCCCTAAGTCTCCTCTTCTATATAGGCCTTATCGCGGCCTCGGCTAATGTCCTGTGGACAATGGATCTACGTTACACCTCCAATGTCTACATTCGAGCCCCTGGATGAACCTATGGATCCTCACATTCTCATCCTAAATGTAATCAACATACCGGATTAGATCCGAAATATACTCTCATACTGGCCACCGTAAGAGATGCATGTTGGAGGTCATGAGACTCGTCTATTCGTTGTTGTATGAGCCTCTATGACAAATATCTGCTCCGAAAATGCTCCTCAAAGATCTCCTAGGTAAGCTGTCTCGGGAATCAACATGGAGGATCTTCTCCTCTCGTCTGCCACTGACACTAGCTTCATCCTCGGTAGATGGATTGCAACACGATCTTTCGTGTTTCTCTAACAAGGATAGAGCTTAAAGCATCCGCTCAAGCTCACCAACTAGGCCTCTGCCTCAAATCCACCTATGTCACCAGAATAATGTGATGGCCAAAGCTTCAGGATCTCCCTGATGTGATCTATAGTTGTGGTCTGATGGCCTCTAGGCCTCTCTATATGCTCATCCCTAAGACTAGGGCTCTGAGACCTCTCTTTATGTCCTAAAACTTGGTCACCCTGTCCCCTCTATGGTGACTCAGCTCTAGCTGACTGTATGGAAGTTCTCTCCTTCATGCTCCTCACCTGGGTCATGGAGATACATGACTCTTAATGGAAGTGACTCTATCATATATGGCTACATGTCCTCCTACTGATCCTCTGCGTAGAGTGGTATTAACATCCTAAAGAGTCTACAAAATCTTAGATAGGATAGCTGCTACAACATGATCTAGTGGTGGTAAGTCTAGGTCTATGTGAAAATACCCCTCGTCCCATCTACACCTCCGCACAAACCAAGGCGAGAGTTAGTTCATCTTTCTAAGTTTTATTCAATTTTCAAGTTTACTAACATATGTAATTTCTAAACTAAGTTGATTTCTAGATTTAAAAGTGTGCTAGGTTTAAGGTTCATGTCTCGAGTTTTCTAGTGTGCCCAATGGCCCAATATTTTGATCCACTTCTCTAATACCAAGTGTAACACCTACTAAAAACAACCCACTTGAGACCCAAGAACAACCTAGGATTAGTTAGAAAAATTATGGGATAATTTTTTTGTTTAAAAGAGTCTACAATCGGGTTACAAGACAACAATTGTCACTAATGTGTTAGAATATAGTTATTTTTTATTATCAATTATTAGAGGTCACAAGAACAAAAATTTAGGGTTAGAACGTTCAATTAGGTTCGAAGAGGGTAATTCCTCACCATACCCACTCTCTAACAGATTAAAGATTCAACTTAATTTTTCTCACACTTAGGGCATTCAATTTTTCCCTAAATCATTCCCATTGGATAGGAAATTTCCTCACCTTTCCATTGATATAAAGAAGTGCTCATAACTCCTCATAATTCTCAAGTTATGGGCCGATGGGCCTTGGGGTGAAACTTTTCCCCAAGAGCAAGCCCTGTAGGCCAGGGAGAAGATTTGCCCCAAGAGCAGGTTTGTGGGCCTGGGAGAAAATTTTCCCAGGGGGCAGTCTGGGCTGTTGGGAGAATTATTTCCTAGAGGAGAAGTTGGGTTGGTAGGGCCATGAAAGGCATTTGGAAAAAATCCCTGTAGGGTGAAAATCCAAATTTGTGCCCGTGAGTCCACAAGGACACATGGTGCCTCGTCAGCCAACGTGGGGAAAGTGGGGCAAGAGGAGAATTTTGGGAAAATTTCCCGCGTGAGGTAAAAATCCAACATTACACCCATGAGTCCACAAGTCTGCAAGGGACATGTGGCGCCTTCTCACCGACGTGGGAAAATCGGAGCGATGGGGATGAAAAGTTATAACGCCCCAAAGGAAAAAGGGGTAAAATTAACCCACGCCTCTACCAACACCTCACGAGGCCACATGGCATCTACTCGATTGGATATGGGCCAGTAGAGAGAGGTAGGAAAATTTAGAAAATTTTCCCAAAATTTTCTAAAAATAAAAAGGGTAAAAAGGAACCCACTCCTCCATCGATGCCTCATGACGCCACATGGCGCACTCCCCGATTGGTCACAGTCAGGTGGGTGGCGAAGAGAAACTTTGGAAAATTTTCCCCAATTTTTTTGAAGTGCTAAGTACAAAAAATATTTTCCCCTCTGTCAAAGCCTCATGGTGCCACGTGGTAGCCTCAGATTGGCTGCGGGCTGGTGGGGCTGTGGGAAAAATTAGGAAAATTTTCACAAAATTTTTTTCTGAAGTGCTAAGGGAAAAATTTGGGCCCACCAAGGAAAATTTTCCTAAATTTTTTTTTACGCCAAGTGAAGGAAAAAAATTAGAAGGCCATAAATTTTGATAGAGAGCTTGGTTTTGGGAAAACGAGGACTTTTTAGAAATCTCAAAGTCCTCTATACTAAGAAGTTGTTAAATTTGGATTTTGATAAAGTTTAAGGGGTCAATTTCAAGAAAATGATTTGCAGCTTTTATAGTGCAAACTGGTAAAAATTAAATTATAAAATTTGTTCAATTTGATCTTCTTCCTCTCTCAACATGTCAAATAGACATGGATAATTGTTCTTAGGTGGTTTTAGGATAATTTTGTGAGGTAGATCTATTTGATTGAGTTCCAATTTGAAATTTTACAACTTTGACAAAAAATGATTGTGAAAGCTTTGAACTCGGTTTTGCTAGGTTTTGAAAGATTTATTTTAAGTGTTTTTGTCTAATTGAACTCATTTATATCCTGACATGTTCAATTTTAATGTTTCATTATTATTTCTTGACTTGCAAGTTCGGTCTATTCATTTATGATAAAAGTTACAGAGTTTAACATGAAGCAAAAATGGAAACAACAAAATTAGCTCAGTGGTTCTGATTTTACTTGCCTAACAAATGAATTCATTTCATGCTAGTTTCAAAAAGGTTTCATTCCTTCAATCAAATGATAAAGACAAGAATGTAACTTTTATTCTTTTCAAATCATGCACTTCATAAAATAGAGTATTACATTTCCTTCATACGCATTTCTTTCTTTCAAACAAAGATTTCAATTACATTTAAAGATCAGATTCAATACCACAATGTAATTTGAGAAAGGTAATACATCATTTATTGATTCCAAAAGACAACTTTGTAACATCCTTCTTTTATTCTTCGAATGCAATTTCTTTCACATTCTTTCAAAACAAAAATAGAGTTTATCTCTTTTACATTTCACTTTACAACTTTCATGATCAACACAACATCTTTCCATTACAAAACATTTACAAGTTCATCCACTTCAAGTGGGAGAGGTTACAATAAAATTTATCTCAAAAGGAACTGTCCAACAGTCTTTATCTCAGCTCCAAAACAACAACATGCATATTTCTCATTCTTCCAAATTGTGATCACAACAAGAGTAGGGGAAAGACAATTCTCTCCACCCAACCAAGACATCCAATGAAGAGGAGAAGCCATCCTTCTTCATTGGCCCCCGAGCCCCAACCATAATGCAATAAAATATGTGATCCAAACCTTATGGCAATAACAAAGCTTCCACAAACACACAAGAAAAATTTTCACATTAAAAACACAGTCCAAAATGTAATGCGTTTACAACTACATTAAAGCATGACAATGTTACCGAGGCTTGATCAAGCAAGCCAAAGGATCAAAAACTATGGGGGATGATTCTTATGCCTCCAAAAAGGGAAAATGGGTATCACTACCTGAATTACAAACCACCAAAATATAGCATATCAAAACCCTGACATTCCTTATGCCTCCCCAAGTACCCCTTATTCCTCACATTTCCTTATGCCTCCCCAATCTCTTATGGCACCCCATAATGAGTAAAGAAATGCAAGCTATTTATTTGTAAGGTGGAACCCAAATACCAACTCCCTCCACCCTTATACCTCCCGAAAACACACTTGTGCCTCCCAAAAAATAAACCCCATAGTCTTCTCCTACACCATTCCTAGGCCATCTACCCAATAGCCCACAAACATACCAAAACATTCACACATTAACATTTACATTCATAAAAGAAGAGCATTTCAAGATCCAAGCTCTTACCTCTCCATGATGGAGTTTCCCAAGTTCCAAACAAACAATCCAAGAAAAAATCCACCAACCAACAAGCATGCAACAATATTCAAGCTTCTCCAAAAGCAAGAGCTCCCAAAACAATAAGGAATTCACCCAAGAATGAAGTCTCCAAAGTAAAGCAACCCAAAACAAGGCAAGCAATTCATATTTTATAGAAGAGGGAAGAGAAGAGGATGAGGAGGATCCATGTAGGATGCCACATCACACATCCTCAACCCCAACCCCAAAATTCAACTTCATTCTCCAATGCATAATAAATAGGTGGGTGAATAATATGACAGTTTACTTACACACTCAAATCCAACCCACACCCCAAAGGAATGAAATTAAAACATGTAAGAAAAGTGCAATTAAAACCTACAATTTGTCTTCCCAAAATGCATTATAAAAGTCTAATTTTAACTCTCCAACCATAGGTATGGTTGGTAAATAAATTTAAGAGGTATGGGACAAGTTTAACTTGTCCCACAAGCCTCCATAAACAACCTCCAAGGAAAAATTTGAATTTCTAAGAAGGTGGAGTGTTTCACACTCAAAAGTTAACTTACACATCTCTTACAACACTTTAATTCAAGGCCAACAACTCTATTAATTAATTTCTTATGACATATTTTAATTAATTAACTTAACAACATGATTACTCACAATATTACACACCATTTAATGAATAATGAAAGGGTAAAAGCACCACAAAATAAACACATGCAAACATTAACAAAGGGACCAAATAAAAGAAACACATAAAACCCTTGCTCACATTTAAAGGTGATCCCTAACAAAAATACAAACACAAACAAAAAATACATGTTGCCATGGTGACCTTGATCAATTCATCTAGAATTCCAATGTGGTTGGTCTCCAAGCCTTCGATGTTTTTTGTGATAGTTTAACCTACAAAACACAAATACCTCCTTCAACCTCATGGCCATATGAGAACATCCAAAGCAATATAATTAAAATTCTAAAATCATCTAGATATATGGATCACAACAACATCCAAGCAACCAACAAGATCATTTACAATTTTACTCAACACCTATATCATCATCAAATAATTTCCATTTCTAGGTCTACTCACAATATCCAAATATCACATGTTTGAACAACATCGATAGTATAACCATGTCAAACAAGATATCAAATATCAATATCCAAATGCCTCTAATAATAATCATGTTTCATAATTGAATCAAGTCAACAATAATCCATGATCTAACATCTAACAAGATCATACTCTAATAAAGTCCATAATCATGTCCATAATATAATCAGCAAAGATCATGATTAATATATAAAAAAAAAGTGTCAAAGGGAAGTGGGCACTATAGATGAGTCAAAAACATATAATTGCAGGTCTTAGAGAACATGGTGTAAAGAAGAAGGAAACATCTTTGTCTCTTGTAAATAGTGGAAAATAAAAACCAAAAGACAAAGGAGTTGAATGCCAACTTGAAGCATTGGAGCTTGAAACCCCATTGTTAAGCTATGAAGAGCAGGTAGTAAGTAAAGAAGAGGTTCAACTGGGAGCCTTAGAACTTGAAAGGAAGGAATAAACCATGAAAATATGGAACCTTGAACAACAAGTTGTAGGTGAAGTAAAGTTGCAGGTAAGCAACTAAAGATGGTATTTTTTATATAAGTTTAGAATAGCTAGAAGTTGAGTTAACAATCTTGGAGGAAGCCATATACAAGGCACCAAGAAAAGAACAATTACAGAAGGAGGAGAAATTTGACAAGGAGGAAATACTATCAAGAAACAAAGCAACCTCACCCAATGGTAATCAGTTGCAGAGGAATCAGATCTCAGTTGAGGGAGTATGTAAACTCTCAAAGCATGCAAAGGAGCACAAATTAAGTGTTGAAGACTTTCACTTCATTTGCAAAGTGAAACAAGCATATACAGAGGCCAAGTGTAAAGATGAAAGGAGGATGGTGATCAAGCAAGTGGAGAAGGCTATCATGCCTTATGAATTCATTTCTAACAATGTTCTAGATGATGGAACTACTGATAAACATGAGGAATTTGGATTGAATTGAGAAGTATGGTGAAAAATACTAAAAAGGGGCAAGACTTAAGCATGATGACAAAGATCATGGAGAGACAATGCAAGTGCAGTTCGGAGGAAGACATGGAAGATAAGCGTATATGTAATTCAAGAAAAGAAGGGAAGAATGAATTGGAAGATGAGAAAGAAGGAGACAACAACATTTGAGTAAAGCTCAAATTTTACCCAATTAAGGTAATATGATGCAAGAGCATCCTTTCTTGTTAGGAAACATGTGTTTAAGAATAGTATAAATTTGTGATTATGTGAGGTGAAGAATAAATAGGTGAGTAAGTGAAATTGTCAATGTAATTGCCAAGGTGTGTCAAATAAGGCATATTTGAATTGTAAAGGCCAAAAATAGTGTGAAACTCGACTGGAGAGATATTCTCAAGTGGAATAGAGTTTTTTTCAATAACCTAGGTGTTTTGAATCGGTTTCCAAGTCAAGGATGTTGTTGAGTCTTCTTACAAGCTTAGGAGTTAGTTTTCGAGGTTTTTAAGACTCCATACTTAGAAAATTCACACCTATTCATAGGTGGTTAAAATATAATCACGCAAGATGGTGGATTTAGAAGTTGAGTAATGAATAATGATTTGAAGTTGTTTGAGACCTCCGATTGTAGGAGATTTGCATGTTTTGAAGAGACTATAATGGAAACCCTTCCTAGTCAACAAGCTACAAACCCTCAATAACATTCATTCATAAAAACTCTCACGATTAGAATTGAAAACTCTCTACAGTGATGTGGATCACCATTATAATTTTTATTTGTCTTGACATTAAGTAAATTTATTGTTATTGCAAATGAAAGGCTCTTGGCCCTAATTTAGGGCTTCGTGTATCTTTTAGTTACATTGATGAAATTGATTGAAATTTTCACATTACTTTTGTCATGATAATACTTATCAATTTCCGAATCTCAAGGAGAATGGTTGTGTGTAGCTTGAGATCTACGTGATCGTATTTTCGAGCAAAATCGGTGAATAGGTGAATAGACAAAGGACTTGAGTATGGACCGTTATAAGGCATAATTGTCTTCAAATTTTGAATGATATGAATCTAGATCATCATAGAAGGTGGAGACATATAGAATTGATGTGGTTGTCAAGAATATTAGGGGTGTTTAATGAGCAAAAATGCCATGCTTTGAAGAAATCGAGACTACACATTGTGTAGATTTTGAGGTAAAATGATAGAGTTATCGTTGAATCCTAGTTTTTCATGTGTTTAGAACTTCATGGAGGAGGATTAAGGTATGATTTCCATGTTTAAATGATTTTTTTGGCATAGGAACAAAGGAAATGCCATCGATTATAATGAAATCGAGTATGCAAGGCTTGTATGACTATTTCAAGTCGTTACAAAAGGTAAATGGGAGAATTTGAGCTAAGAACCAATGCATGCAAGCTTGAGTAACACCTATCTAGCTATGCTTGACATGTTTGGGTAATTCCAGAGTGAATCCTAATGTGAATTTGTCTTCATAGCATGACTATATGAACTAGTAAGTTTGTATTATGTCATCAGAAAAGGTTATAAGAAAGTTAGATTGGAAATTTAACCATAGGACAACCTATAAAGGTCATAGACACCCCAAACATGATGAAAGAGAATTATTGAATAGTTGATCATGTCTTAGAAACCTTCAATGTGCATTTTGAACCTTGGATTGGTCTAGTTCAAGCTTGAGAACCATAGGGCTGAATATCTAAAAGTCATTCAAGGCCATAATAAAGAGTTCTAGGTGGATGTCTCTAAACATGATTCAACCTAATATGAATGGTTTCAAGACAATATTGAAGTAGAAATCATTGTGAAGTAAGGTGTAACCGAGAGAGCTCAAAGGCCGGCATGTTAGCAAGCTCGTAATGGATTTATAAGATCAAACAGTCTTGTTTTTGATATATATGAGTCTTGCACTATTATAAACCATTGGGTAGGTGATCACAAGGATCACATCAGTTGGTTGTTATCTAGTGAGCCTCTAAGTGTTTATTTATTATACTTGAGTATGCATGGTGTCTATATGCACCTCAAGGAGCTAAAAACATAGACAAAGGTGCTAGTAAACCTCATACCGAATATCCTCAAGTAGGGGTAGGAAAATTTGGTCTTCTAGAGCAAGTTTAAGCTCTTGATAGTGAGAGACTAACGCAGTGAATGGTAAGTCTTCAAGCTAAGATATAAGAAGGTTCCAATTCAAGGTAACCCCTGCACAAAGAATTCCTTTATTTCTTTATATGTATTTTTCTACCTCTCGTGAGAGTTTTTCATGGGGAAGGTGGATACCCCCATTCACAAAGTACTAATCCTCCTCCTATTTCAAAATGGTAACGTTGTGTCGGCCAAACCCGTGCCCCCTATTGAGGAGGATGACGATATCACCCTGGTAGAATGTCTCACCAAGATGGGCTAGGGCAAGGATGCCCACAACAGAGCTTGAGGAGGGGGAAAATGTTGAAATTAGAGGTGATCGGGATGAAGGGTCCTCGAAGGGAAAAGGTAAATTGATTGTGGATGAGGACTCGAGTTGTGAGGACCTAAAGAAAATGGTGCAAAAGATTTGAAGACCGTATTCGAGTTATGGAGGAGGCAAAGTCCGACATCGGGAAGGCATGTTAGGGAAACATTGATCCTACAATGCAAGTATGTATTTCCCATAAGAACATCAAGGGAGAATTTACTAAGCTGGAAAAACTTGTTCGTGACATGAGGGCTAGACTGGAAGCGGCGGAAGAGGGATTGAAAAAATAATCCATTCCAGTGCAAAGGCTCGGAGAATGAGGACGAGAACGAGGACGAGACTAAGACCGAATCCGAGGATGAGGAAGAGGAGGAGAAGATCTAGAAGGAGCTAGAGCATGAGCACAACAAGGTGGAGTCTGCTACCATGGTGGGCAAGCCTCCCAAAAGCCAAAATAAAAATTAATGCTTTTGTCTATGAGCCTGAACCTTAGGTGGACTTTTGGCGATATGTCTTTGTTTCTTTTGGTTTTTTTTTTAGTTTTCTCTTAGGCTGGTTTTCTGGACCTTCTGTCTTTGGAGTTAAGATTGTTTAACTCCCCTTGGTCCTATTTCTCATTTTGCATCTTTTTGTGAGCTCACACGATGTAACCTTTCTTGTATGGCCTCTGAGAACCGATCCTTGTTTTTACCTTATCTAATAAAAATATTGTTTTGCATATTTTATTGTAAAGAAAACTTTAAATAACTACAAATAATTGTCACTTAAATGCACTATGATATATAAAGTATATTATATAGACCCACTAAATGCATTATGATATATAAAAATCTTAATAATGTAAATTATACGTATCAAGTTTCACACATTGACTATTAATGTCGTGTAGGTGTATTATCATAGATAATGGTTTCAATAAATAATTTGTCATCAAACATGAATGGTCTTAATAAACTCATTTCAATAAATTATTTGTCTTTAGAGATTATTTTAATAAGTTTCTTTGTGAGACGTTGTAGCAATGGAATTAAGTCGGTTTCTTTGTGAGACGTTGTAGCAATGGAATTAAGTCGGTCAAAATAAAAAGTGTAAAATATGCGTAGTGCATAAAAACCACTTTCACCGACCTCTTTTATGATTTGCCCGTTTTAACGAACACTACGGGTCGATTTAATCCTTAATATTTTCATAACCCTGAGCGTCATTTGCTTTGTTCATTTTTCCTCAACAATGGCTGCTCTCTGCTGCGCTTGCACTGCTTGCCCACACTAGCGAAGCGGTGCTTTTCTCACTCACTAATTCTGCGAAAAGCATTGCCGGTGGCCACAGATCCGATCAAGAGATCGGACAGAACGAGGCCTTGAAAATTATGGACGACTCTACCAAATTTATCTAGTAAACCTTCCGACAGCAATCACCCGCAGCTAGGAAAAACGTGCACAAGGTTTCTCTGGATTCATCCAGGAAGCGGAGACGAATGGGATCAGCGCTCTGATGTTACTGCTTACTTTTTACAATACTGTGGGAGTATCCGCCCTGGTTTTGTTGCCAGAATGAATGATAAACTGGCGGGAGGATGAGCCATACGATTTTTCAATCAAATATCAGGAAAATCTATCGACCAGCTTTGGAGTGACTACAAGGAAAAATATGCATCTTACACTTGAAACATTTTCTATTCGGCATATTTCTAATTCAAACGGTTGTTTATGTGCAAAATGCCACGATGAGTTGATAACGATATTCTTACTGAAAACAGGGGACTGCATTCAAAACTTCGAAATAGTATATTTTAGAAGATAGGACAATATAACATGAATATGGAGTACAAATCACTTTTTACAATGGTATCTAATTAATAGTTTTGATTACAATTCTTTAATTTGTTTTCTATAATTTGTCTTAGACCAATCATATATTATATTGGGCATACTGAGAAATCATTCGATTTGGCTATTTAATCAATAGACTAATAAAAAATAAAGTTTAAATAAAATATGATTGTTTATGATGTCTTATTCATAAATTTAAATCACAGTGATTTTTTTTTTTGAGAAATATGAGCATCCATTATAAAAATATGAAATATTTAAGGGAAAAATAATTGTCCAAACTTGTCATAAAAATTAATTTCAAGATTTTAGTGAGTCTTATTTTTTTGAAGCATAAAATCTTATTTTGTAAACACTTAAATAGAAAATATTTTTATGATTCTAATTTATTATTGAAAATTTCCACATATTTTAATGTTTTAAAATAAAATAATTTGATTACCTCTAAAATTAATGAAAGTATTAGCCTTCTCACGGACCCATAGAAACTCTTAAACCAAAAAGAACACGAGGATTAGAAATAGTCACAACATACTAAATCCATAGGAACCATTTTGTTATTATTTTAATAGGAATTTGGAATCCCCATTGGAAGTGAGTTCATTTATTTTTATAAATATATAAACTAGCAATCGCATGTGTACAATGCAATGTGAACGCCGAACGGTATAAGATATTTGTTTTAGAGGGATAGGTATTTTCCTTGTTTAGTTTGTTTCTAATATTGATCCTTATTTTTCTAGGATGGTGTGTATAGTAGGGGAAGGGATCCAAACTATATGGGGAGTGCTAGCCAAGCTGACAGAGACTGCACACAATAAGATGCATTGGTGAGAAGGGAGTTGTGATTATATAAATGTATGGAGCCTAGATAAAAATGGTAGAGGAACTCCATGCATGCAAGGGAGGAAGGAGTTCTCTTAGATTTCACAAAGTCTTGTTGGTGAAATGATCATCAGTGTAGCAATGGGATTAATCCTTCCACTTTGGGTAGATATAATGAATGATAAAAATATGGCCTGGGATTGGGTACTTGTATCAAACTCTCAAGACTAACTCCTAAATAGCAGCACAAAATAGACTTAACCCACACATTTCCAAGGAATAAAATATATACAACCGGGTAGATTCCAAGACATTACAAGAAATTTACTGAAACAGAGGACCATGGATAGGATAAGAAAATGGAGGGTAAGAGTGAAAACAAATTTGAAGAACAATGAAATAAACAAGTAGGAGTGCTACCTTCAAAACTCTAGAAAGAGACCAAAAATTAATAAAAGAATATGGTATTCATCTTTGTCTTTGTTTTATATCTAGTATTGCGTTGGAAGGTACCTTAGACACTCTAGAGAGGCATCACACCCCCACAAATGGCCAACGGAAAAATATGAGAAGTGTTTTCAGGCATATACATGATCAACTTGACAATTCTTAATGAAAACAATAACTTTAATAAAATAGATATGGATATTAAAACCTTTCCACTCGTAGTACGATCATTTCGTGGCCATTTCCAGAGCTTGTGAACAACATTAGAAGCTAAAGCCAAGATAGAAACTCCTGAATTAGTATAGATTAATCTTGAAACCTGCACTCAATGCACAAAGAAGAATGCTTCAAAATCTTAAATGGAATAATAATAGGCCCATAAGTTTATGATCTAGAAAGTACATCCATTTACGAAATGGATGATTTTGAAGTCAATTCATTCGAAAACAAGCAAACACAACAAAGGACAAATTCTAAAATAAGGTTAAAGCATGCCTGAAACAATAAAAAATCAATGAAATTGTGCATGTTGTCCAAAGCACAAGATTCAAATAGTGAAGCAGACAAGTGCATAGTTAAAGGCTTGAACATTTAAAAACTTGAACTTGATGCCTTTATTTGTCTTAATACTTATATCTAAAGTGCATAAACTATTAAATATTAATTTTAATGAATATAACAACCTCCTAATGGTCTATTTCTATCTCATTTGTGGGGAGCCTAAAAAAATTCATTATGGGCTATTCAAACTGGAATTAAAACACACCTTGGGTGTAGGTAGGTTATCTGAGAGTCTCACAGATCGACATTGAATTCACTCGTTTATTTCAGTTGGATTCCAATTCTTGTTCTTATAAAAACGATGCAATGTGGATCACTTCCGAGGAGAGCGTCGAGCTGTGAGGGTTGTTAAACAACCGCGAGCTTTTGATAGAGGGAATCGAGTTGGATGTGTAGAGCACTGTGGCAGGGATTCAGTCGGGATGTAGAGGATGACAAGATTTGGGTGGCAACACAGCACAAACCTCAACATGAGATCCTGATGATGATCACTTGGAACACAAAGTTCTGTTGTGCTAATAACAAAAAATCATGCTTATAGCAAATTTATGGGTTGACACAGGCCTCGTGAATGGTGCTACATGAACAATCAACGACATTGTGTACGATGCATCAATGCCACCGCCATCATTACCTTTAATTTTTGTATTCAAATTTGATAGATACAACAACCCATGTTGGGATACCTCCAACCCGTTACATATTCATACCCCTATTTTGAGAGGGAATCGAAGACAATTGCTGATTAAAATGGCATGGGAATTTACTATCCACAAATCCCAGGGACTTACTTTGCACATAGCAACTGTCGACATTGGAACCACTGAAAGGCAGGGTCTGACATTCATAGCTTTCTCCAGAGTTCCCTCACTTGCAAATATGCGCATTTCACCTACTTTTTCATTTGAAAGGTACTCAAAAATGGCGCACGTACCAACACTTGGATCAAGAAGAAAGGAGTCGTCAAGACTACTATCCCTTAACCCATCATAAATACAACCCTCTACTTTGATAGCACCTCCACTACTACTTTACTCAACACTTCTTGTATCCAAAGTGGGATTGTCGTTCAAGGGGTATCAAATGTAATCATGTTTACTGAAAATAAAATTTCCCACAAAAGGCTACCATTCATGATATAAATACTGCAAATGTATACATGTCTCGTTATGTGTATGGAGGTATTCATGTATCTGATGTTGTCATATATGATTTGCAACTTTAAATGTATGAATCTGTAACAAAATTAAATGTACACATACAACCTTTCAATGTAATGTTTCATCTATATTCCTACACTACCACTATCAATCACGCCTTATCGAGTGTACAATAAAGGTTTTTTCAACAAAAGACCAACCAAACACCCGATGCAACACTAACACAATTACCCCAAAATAAATACAAACCACGTCAACTATAAATGTAATTAACTATCGAAAACGGTATCAAATGTATTCATGTTTAAAGCGAAAAAAATGGACACAAACGGCTACCACTCATGATATAAAATCTACACATGCACGGAAGCCTTCATGTATTCATGTTAAGTTCAAATAAAATAGTCCGCAAAATGCTATCACTCATGATATAAGATTTCAAATTGTATATGTACAAGAAAACTGAGTTTTTGAATTGTGTGTGAGAAATTAGAAAACAATGACGTATGAAGCAAATTAAAAAATAAATCCCCTTGGTATTACTATTTTTTAAGGATTGGAAATCAGCAACTAAAGAGATGCTTAGAATAATAGTTTATAATCATATCATAAAGTAAAACCTTCTCAAGTAGTGTGGAGAAATCTACATGTTTATTGAAAGAGTGTGAGTGCTTTTCACCACATGACCTTTTTTATCAACCCAAGACAAGTATCTAGTATTTCACCAATTCTTCTCCAACACCCGCAATCATCGCCGCTTCCAATGTGACAATAAAATTCAACTTCTGAAACTTTTCTTTGAATTCCAAAATGTCTGCAAGGACTTGCACTTTAAGCTCCTTCGGGACCTCCACCACTGCATTATAATACGATATATCGTCTCCTACATTTGTAAAAGTCCTTTTGAATGTCTTTGAAATGGGTACAATTGAGCTTTGGTCGAAAATTGTGGTAAAGGAGGGGTAGTTTAGTGCGTCTGAACTGAAGTTGAGGCCGATTGGACACAACCCATTGCTCCCTGATATGGTTTGAATTTGCTGTGCGGTATGTTTGAGAGCCAAGAAAAACGTGACCAATCAAGGGAAACTGTGCAAAAGAGCTCGAACCATGGGCGCAAAGTAGTGCAGATGAAGCCAAGCATGCAGGGATCAAAAAACTATTTAAAATAGCTAGAAAACGCAAAAACGTCCAGACGGCCGTCAAAACGTCAAATTTAAGATAGTCATAGAAACGTCCGCAAGGGCCTTTCCCATAGGGGAACGCCTTCGGCATAAAAACATAGAGCAATTATTTATTTAAGAGAAATATAAATGTTTTGCCTTGTAACCACTCCAATTCTTTTCAACCAATTTTCCATTTGAAAAATAATAAGTTCCATCCTCCAATTCTTTTTATTCTCATTCATGTTGACAACAAAACAACTACTGATAGTCTTGTAAAACTCTAAAAAGAAAGCAGTACTATTGATTGTATTTTTCTTTGATTTAATAGAAGTGGTTTAACCCAATGGGAAGGGGCCAACCCCATAGTGAGCCTCGCGTAATGGGAAATACCCTCAATAAGCCCAATGTGGGAATTGCTTTGTAATGCCCATTTGACTACAAGATGTATGCCATATCATGGTATAAAACCCTATGATATCTTCCATAATTGCCAACATATTTTGCATTGACATAAATTTTCTCTACAATTATGTAAGCAATCTTCTACACATTCTTCCTTGTCGCGGAAATCGCTATCAAAAGATGTTCAAGATGTATTTAGTGGAGTCGTCCATAAATATAAAGGCTTGTCCCTGGCCGATCCTTAATCAAATTGATGAATACGAAATCTGTAACTTTATTAGTTCAACACATTACCATCAGGATGATGAAGAAGTAGGGATGTGGTGTATACCACGAGATGGAACACGTATTGTAGTAGAATGAACAAGGAAATGCCCCAGTTGCCCTTATTGGAGGAATTGCATATTATGTGAGGCTCACCGCTGGGTTAGTCCTTTCCATTGGATTCATCCAGGAAGTGGAGACGAATGGGATCAGCGCTCTGATGTTACTGCTTACTTTTTAAAATACTGTAAGAGTATCCACCCTGGTTTTGTTTCCAGAATGAATAATAAACTGGCGGGAGGATGGGCCATACGATTTTTCAATCAAATATCCGGAAAATCTATCAACAAGCTTTGGAGTGACTACAAGGAAAAATATGCATCTTACACTTAAAACAATTTCTATGCGGCATATTTATAATCCAAGGTCTGTTTATGTGCAAAATCCCACGATGAGTTGATAACGGTATTCCTATTGAAAACATGGGACTGCATTCAAAACTTTGAAATAGTATATTTTAGAAGATAAGACAATATAACATGAATATGGAGTACAAATCACTTTTAGAATGGTATCTAGTTAATTGTTTTGATTACAATTCTTTAATTGGTTTTCTATAATTTGTCTTAGACCAATCATATATTATATTTATTGAGTGGAGATAGTGGGCATAATGGGAAATCATTTTTATGATTTGTCAAGGGATTTGGCTATTTAATCAATAGATTAAAAAAATAAAGTTTAAATAAAATATGATTGTTTATGATGTCTTATTGATAAATTTAAATCACCATCATTTTTTTGAGAAATATGAGCATCCATTATAAAAATATGAAAAATTTAAGAGAAAAATAATTGTCCAAACTTGTCATATAAATTAATTTGAAGATTTTAGTGAGCCTTGATTTTTTGAAACATTAAATCTTATTTTATAAACACCTAAATAGAAAATATTTTTATGATTCTAATTTATTATTGAAAAAATTACACATATTTTAATGTTTTAAAATAAAATAATTTGACTACCTGCAAAATTAATGAAAGTATTAGCCTTCTCACGGACCCATAGAAACTATTAAACCAAAAAGAGCACGAGGATTAGAAATAGTCACAACATACTAAATCATTAGGAACCATTTTGTTATTATTTTAATAGGAATTTGGAACCCCATTGGAAGTGAGTTCATTTATCACACACACACACACACACACACACACACATGGAACAATTATTCATTTAAGAGGAATATAAATATTTTGCCTCAGTAACCACTCCAATTCTTTTCAACCAATTTTCCATTTGAAGAATAGTAAGTCCCATCCTCCAATTCTAACTACCGATAGTCTTACAAAACTCTAAAAAGAAATCAAGTATTGTTGATTCTATTTTCTTTGATTTAATAGAATGGGTTTAACCCAATGGGAAGGGACAACCCCACAAAGTGAGCCTCACATAATCAGAAATACCCTCAAGAAGCCTAATGTAGGCATTGCCTTGCAATGCACATTTGACTATCTCGACGTATGTCATATCATGGTATAAAACCCCTTTGATATCTTCCATAATTTTCATCATATTTTACATTGACAAGAATTTTCTCTACAATTGTGTAAGCAACCTTTTGTACATTCTTCCTTGTTGTGGAAATTGCTATCAAAAGATGTTCAAGATATATTTAGTGGAGTTGTACATAAATATAAAGGCTCATCTCTAGCTGATCTCTTGATCAAATTGATGAATACAAAATCTGCAACTTTATTAGTTCAACACATTACCATCAGAAGGATGAAGAAGTAGGGATGTGGTGTAAGCAAAGTGAATAACCATCATGCAGGAAGATACCTTCACGACCATCATTACAAAGTGCATGCATGTAAATTTTTTTACATTTTTATATAGGATAGTGATAACCATCTCAAAACAAAAATATCCATCATCATATTTGTACAAGGAAATGATAAAATCCTCACAAAGGCCTCACATGATTGTGTAAGATAGAAAAGCCTCATCATTTAAGCATGCACTAGTGAAATTAAACTTAGCAAAGCTCATATGTTATGGAACCTACTAGGGTTTCAAATAAGAACAAGGACAAAAAAAAGGTACAAACAGAGAGAAAAGTTTATAAAAGGTGTATAGTTGTAAGAAGAAAAGTAGACAAAAATAAAGGGCCTACAAACAAAAGATAAAGACAAGGGTTGGATAGTAGTGAATGTAGGGCATAGATCCTGAATATAAAGCTAGAGGAAGATTTGGAAGATTTGACTAGAAGGTGAGTCCCACAATAATCTCTTAATTATAGATATTTATCAAGCTTCTTATCATAATATAATCTTATTTAAGTATAAAAACCACACCACACCTTGAGAAATCGGAATAGAAACAATGATGGGACATCAAGAAGACAATAAGGAAAACATAGATCTAGAGATTAAAGATTGAGATTTGGATGAAAATAATAGCCCAAATATATCAAACCAAGGTTTAAACAAAATGGGATCATAAAAAGAGCATTGAAAACCATCACGGAGAAAAAAATTATTATCTATAGGGAGAACATAGTCGTGAATAAAGTGAAAAACAATTGAGGGTTTGAAATTGTGAAACATGTGCAAGGACCAATGTTGTAATTTTGAACAACTCATCTAAAGGACTTAACCATTTTCATGCTCTAGAAAATTTATGGGAGAAAAATTTAGTTTTCCTCCAAATGTAAGAACTTAGTGTTCCACGGGTTTTCTCAAACCCACGAAACAAAGAAAGGAGCAATATGGGACTTAGGTAGAAATTGATGAAGTTAGTGTTGCGTGGATTTCTTTCAAGTATTTTTCAACACTAAGGAAATATTCCCTAGTAGATAAGTTAGAAAAAGTACCGTGGAGATGTTTATATGCAATGTGATTAAGGAATTGGCTAAGTTCAAAATCTTCCAAACAATAATTTATTGTTCCATGGGTTCACTGATTTTTAGTGTTCCGTGTGTTTTCTTAAACTCGTGGAATGAAGCGAAATAATTGTAGATCAAGAAATTAGACCCTTGTGAGTGGCTGGAAGATTTATTCTTGTCAAAGCCATACGAAAAGCATGAGGATCGTGGGATAAGAAAATTTGAAAGGTCGTGATAGAAGCCATGTGACACTAATTGTAAAAGCCGTAAGAAATCTCAAAAATGCGTCGAACTAGAACCAAATAGCCAATCTATCCAACTTCCATAATTTAATGAAGGTTGGCATCGCTTTAAGTATTTTTATTTCATGTGATAGACTCAAGGATTCGTGATATGGTTGTTAGTTATATTTGGAGGCACATCAGAGACACAAAATCATGCACTTTGGGTAATTATCTAGTCCTAGTTGCATATTACTATTCATATAATTCCCAAGTAAGAAAAATACTAATTAAACCATGTCTTTGGCCACCCTTGTTTGTTTTTTGTTGCTACTTTGGATCATACACCCTCACTTGCTCATTATACCTTTTTATTCTTCGGAATTTATCATCCTAGACACCAACGGCCAGCCAAGACTCCGTGAACAAGATCTCTCATCCTCTATGTGCACCCCGGCATTTTTACACTTTTTGGGTCTTTTCTATCCATTTGAGCATCTTATCTGCATTTGATAGTCATCCTTTTGGGGTTAATTACAAAATTCAATCAAGGGAATCATATAAATATAAAGTTATGTGATCATAAAAAGGACCAAGCACTAAGCATTAGCTATCACCACATAGGGTTGCATCTAAAGGTTATTCAAGAGATTAAAACATCCATTCTTGCATCCATCACAATGGAAAAGGGTATTTTTTTTTCATACACTTCATAGGAGGGAAGTGCATTCTATTCCATGCACACATCTACTACATTTCTTTACATCTAGCTATCAAATGTGACATGCACAAGATCCACTTAGGGAATGATTCCGCACACACACATATAGAACTCGCATTGGTCCGAGATATAGTGAAGCACTCAATTGTAAGTTCACTATTATGACATCCGAGGACAATCCGACCTCTCATTTTGAATCATTTTTTGAGGATTTCATGTCTATTTGAGGGTTAAATTGCAAGTTCATATTTCATTGCAGTTTCCAAAGAACTCGATGACCATTGTGCAACCTCATAAAGAACTAAAAGTGAACACTTTGCGACCATGAAAAGTTGAATTCCCAAGAATTTTCAGTGACCAGCACCCGTTTCAGATCTCAGTAGTGCTCTCGGGAACCACCGCCTTGTTCAAAGTCACCCCTATCTAGCCTCTTCTACCGAATCTTAATTTTTTTGGCCTCCATGCAATGCTCCTATCATTTATTTCACCTAGTTAAAACTTTGATACACTCTAGGTTTAATTTTGAATCAGCTAAGTACTTCTTTCTCCTCCTCGTAACTTGGGTTTCATACTTTATTAATTAGTGTGCTTGAGTATCATTGTTGCACTTAAGTTTCATTTATTTAGCTACATAATAGAATTCAAATTAGGCATATAAATACACATTTAGCCTAATCACACCCATTCATGTACTACAAGCAACCTCTATAACAATTATTTACACCCACACTTCCTTAATGCATTTTTAGAGGTGTTGATTTCTAGCTCGGTATGGTCGCAGTGGTCCTTTATCCTCTCTTTCTTCTCTTTCTTCATGCCATGAGTTATATAAATGTAAGTTCTTATGCACTTTGAAAGGGTTCTTCTCCCTCTTTCCTTAGCATATTTTCGAGCTCTTCCTATGAAACTCAAAATTTCATGTCACGACTCGTAATTCACAACTCGTGGTGTTTTCATGCCTTAGTTATGTATGTATACTTCTAAAGAATGATTAATGCAAGTGTGGTTTACTTATTTCCTTCAAATATTTTATGTTTGATGTGAATTTTTTTCCCTTTTGCATGTTTCATATTCTACTTCTCCTCTCGCATCCGAACTAAGTTCATTTTCAAGACCCCAACATTTTCATTCTCGTGATCTCGCATCATCTAGATATGGGAAAATTTCCACCTTATTTTGGTTTTATCACCACCCCTTAGATTAGGATTATATTTCATGTGTCTCTCTCCCTAGTCCCTTGAACAAGGAAGCCAACCTTTTCCAAAGGTTGATCTCACTTTGTAATTGTTGAAAAATTTTGCACTTTTCTAAAAACGGGAAACTCGAAACTTTGTTTTTGATGGAAGGCATTGATGAGATTGACCTAACTAGGGAGAGACCATATAGTTTTCATTTTGTTTTTAGTTGTAGTGATTGATTAACAACATGTAATCTGCAAAGCTATGTATGTTGTTACAGTGAATGTAACACCTCACATAGGCTGTCATTCAATTTTCATCTTCAGATGGAAACATCGAATCCCTGTAATGCCCCGTTCGATGTTCCCCAGTCCCTGACCTGCCGACCCTATTGCTAAGCCTGGGAGACTTGTGTGCATGTGCTCTCGTTGACCATTGTTGACCTTGTCCTTGTCTCAGTGATGTTTTAGCACCTTCCCTCTCCTTGCTCTCTCGAGTCGTTATCGACACCTCTGTGTGTGGACTGTGTAATGTCCTGTTCGTTAACCTATTTGAAGGAGGACCTTGTTGTCGCATGGTAAAGCTGGACCGATAGTCATTATTAATGTGAATAGTGATTATATATATAATGATAATAATGTTATTTTAATTTAATTGTCGATTGGCCTCTATTTGATAGTATTATTGTTTTACCTTATTGTCGAGTTGGTATGTCAGTCTTTGTTAATATGATTAATAATTATTTTAAGTGGTAATAATAATAATAATAATGATAACAATATTATTATTTTAATTATCGATGGATCGATAACTTCATCAGTTGATCATCGATTTGTTATCAATTTTATTGTTGATTATCGATAAGTGATTTTATTTGTTTGGATTGGTTACCTCGGTCCACACGAGAAGACGGTCTCTTGTTGTGACGCCGTGGTCGGTCCTTGTCTTGCATTTGGTTTCAAACGCCTCTGGGATGGAAGGAGAGTCTTGTTCGTCTCTCTGTGTTGGTTGTTGTATGCAAAGGAATATTAATAATTATATTTGTAAAAAGGAAAATTTAAAAAAAAATATATAAAATAAAATAAATACGTATATGTCTTAGAACAAATACATCAATGTAGGGAAAAACATAAGTTGTATGTCACTTTATTCAAAAAAATATACATTATAATTTAATATGAAATAAAATCAAACAAGTGGAAGGAGGGCGAGAAAGCTCAAAGCGTGGCGTTAGGGTTTTATCTTTTTGGCTTTTGGAAGGGGCGAATTTGGGGAGGGTGGTGGCATGGCAGACTCAAACCAGGTGTCTTCTCATGGAGTGACAGGGTTGCGGCCTCCTCCCAGCCTTCCATCCTGTGCCAAACTTGAGTTCATTCACTTGCGTGGCGTTTCTTTTTTAAGCACAAAGACAGGAATTTTTGTCAGTTGTTGGAGTCACAAATTTTTGGGGGGGCGCAGTTTCTTGTTTGTCCAAAGAAAAGAACGAGACAGCTTCTCGTGGAATATGGTAATGGTAGCGAACAAAAGTCATGGTTTCCTCACAAGACAGTCACGCTGTCCCCCGTATGCAGCAACTCCAACCCAATCAAATTCTTTTGCCAGCGTACCTCCCAGCCTGTGCCAAAAATAAGGGGCCTTGAAAACAGGGTGCAGTCATCCGCCAAAGCATTATGGAGAAGGTTTTTTTGGTATGTTTTAGTTCAGCAAAACGCCCGGGCATACATATGCAAAATGTGGAATCCTCGCGAATCAAGCTGTTTGTGCAGAATGCCTCAAAGAGATGTGGTCTTATGGAACATACCCTGACCATGTAAGCTTCATTTTTTGTTTACTTAGCATTTAGCCAGGCAGGTTCAGTGCATGAGGGTTATAAATACTTCGATGGCATGAGTGCCTCTTGTAGAATCATGCCTAGAATTAATCATTATGTTTTCTTGGTGTTTGATGAGCACATGAGAATGTGAAAAAATGTGGAAGCATGCGAACTGTTCGACAATGCCTGAAAGGAATGTGGTTTATGGGCTGCAATGATTGCAGGATGTGTAAAAAAATGAGTTTGTTGAAAAGGCCTTGGAAACTTTCAAGAAAATGCAATTGGTACATGTAAATCCAAATTCCACAACCTTTGTCAACATCCTCCCGCATGTGCAAAAATAAGAGCTTTAGAATAGAGCATGGAAAACCATCAAGGCATAGAAAACAAGATGTTTTTTTTTGCAATGCAACTTCCCTAGTAGACGTGTATGCAAAATGGTGGAGTTGAGGATGCTCATGAACTGGTTGACAAAGTGCCCAAGCAAGATGTTGAACCGAAGCCTACGGCTTTGACCTGACGTCGTTCTCCAGGCATGGTTCTTCTTCCCTTACCTCTCATAATTCTCGTGTTTTAGTTCTCTTTTGTAACTAAATAGAATTTTAAATTATTAGGATTTTTAATACAGTTAAATGTCCCTTCAACTCATTACAAAACAATAAATTGTCGTGTCATAACTCATGAAGTCATTATAACTCGTCTACTTTAAACCATGAACTATCACCCTCACTTCGAGATGATTTAGAAAACTCTTACCCATCTTGATCGCTCCAATATTGTTTTATCGACCAGATGAAACTTACTTTCTAGAAATAATGTTGACCAATTCCCTGTAAAAAAAAGAAGCTAATTTTTTTACATTTTTCAGAGACTCATTAAATACCCTTTGTAACTCTGGAAATGAGATGTGAAGTTTCATTCGTGTACCTTGGTATACAAGGAGTCACCTCGACCTTTGGTTTGACAAAACGAACATATGACATCCTTTGACGCTCTTATAGGAGCCCTGTTACACTTTTGATGAGTAGTAGAAAGCCGCATTAAATCTAGAAAGTTGGCTTTCATTTCAACCGCCATTTGAAACTTGGATGGAGAAATTACTTCCCGTCTTCGCAAACCTCTAGTGTTTATACTAGACAATTGCATGAAACTTTCAGTATAGGAAAGATCACTTTTCGGGATAGTTTGGTGAAGCCATTTTGTAGGCCTCTAGTCATAGTTTGACGAGGCAACCGGACCAATTTCATCTTGTCAGCCTGAGAAAACTTGTCGCCATTTGAAAATGGTTCTCAGTTCTCATCCCACAACTCGATGAATTATCCTTATATAGGG